>CM057813.1:105857573-106420073 GCA_030067965.1 Latrodectus elegans | reverse complement strand
AATGATTTTTGTGTAGGGCTCGAAGAGTTAAAGTAATTTCATTCTTTATGAATGAATCCGTCTGGTGATTCCAATAATTGGTTACGTAGCTTGAGTGATGAATTAAACTAAACTACAAATTCATGATCAAATATTTACATTCGGTTCCATTTATTGGACAAACTAATTAAAATGTACAATTGGAATTTGTATTATATATGTATTCAAAAATTGCGCAGAATAAAAAACAAAGTGATGAGGCAACAAAGTGATGTTTCCGAATAATAAATGGTATTTTTGCTGCATGTGCGCAATTTACTTATACATATATAGTAGAAATGCATGCGCATAATTTTGAAAAAATATGCTTAACTGGCCGCCTTAAAAATTAATAGCATTAACATAAACAACTTGAAATGTGTCATTTTGGAAGTCATAAAATTTCTCACTACTCAATTTGAATACGAGTAAATTTATATATTCTTATGATTTCCCTCTTATGGTCTTTTGAAATGACTTGACATGCAGAACATTCCACAATGGATATGTTTTATTTAAATTCTTGAAACATAAATGATAAAATGTGTTAAACTAAAATTGTGTATAAAAACACCTTAAGAGAAGGATTTTATGCAGAAAATACATTTTAAAGTTGTTTGTCTAAAGTCTCCTTTATTTTGCCACCGATAAAAAACGCTTTGCTCCCCGTTTAATTGTCAGTCAAATAAATAAATGGGCCCGTACAAACGCTGATTTATTTCTTACAAAATATACATCACTAATAGCTTACAAATTATAAATTTGAGATTAAAATGCATAACATTACCAAGTAAAATTTCGGTACTTAAAAATACCACATGAAATTTTAACATATTTAAATTATCATTTTTTAAAAATTCCAAACAATCAATTTTACTTTAATTTTACGTTTTTAATGAATTAGTGCTTAGATAATAAGAGTGCTTAGACATAATATTAACATTTTATGTAGTTACTCTATATGATATTGAAATTTTTTTCAGAAGGTAAAATTTAGTTTTAAATTTATTAAAAATAATTTTTTAATTAATAACAGGAACTAAAATATACTTGCATTCCTATATCAACATCTGTATTTATGTAATAATGGAATCAAAGTGCTGTCTTCTAAAATCTTAAGTAAATATTTTTTTTTCATTATGATAATTGTATTTTTTCACAAAAATAATTTTCGTAGCTGAAAAATAAAATAAAGAATCATTTTTAATCAAGAAGTATTTAATTCATTATTATTCATAAAATTTATAACTTTTCCTAGTGTATATGCTTTAAGCCAAATATATTACTTTTATTTCAACCATGATAATTATATTTATTTACTAATTAATTTCATAAGTTTAAATATACTTTCATTTTAAAAGCTGTTAAAATTTTATTATTTCTTTCCAAAAAAATTTCCTATACTTAAATTCTTATTTATAATAATTTTTAAGCATTTACCCATTGAACACAATAAATATTATTAAAAAGTATAATACTTATTAAATATGTGTTAAAAAAGTAAATGTAGTATAAATCTAGAACTTCTATGATTAATTTTCCAATTTATCAGCAAAACTGAAAACTATTTAACTACAAGCGTATGATGTAATAATATGAAAAAGAAAATTTAAAAAAATCAGTATAAAAATTCAGATGGAAAAACTGTATCTATTCAATGATCATAAGACTTTTTAAAAAGCTACAAAAGTTAACTTATTAAACTTTTGTTTGATAATACTGATATCAAAGTATTTTATGAATTTATAATGTTGCATCAAATTCCAATAAAAATTATTAAGGGATGTCATAAAATACTTTTTTTGTAATTTCATGATTCAAATAAAACATGCGTATTAATTAAAATAAGAAATTCTAATTATAATCTAGTAAATAACATATACCTTTATTAGAAAAATCCAAAAATATAAATATAAGTATGAATCTATAATAAAAGTATATACACTACTGGTCATTAAAAATGCTACACCAAGAAGCAACATGCTACAGACGTGAAATTTATACGACAGGAAGGTGCTATGATATGCAAATGATTAGTTTTTCAGCGCATTCAGACAAAGCAGGCGCCAGTAGAGACACCTACATTGTGTTTAAATGAGGAAATTGTTCAGCCGGTTCCTCATACACAAATTGCATTTGAACATTGTTGCCTGGTGAAAAGTTGTTGTGATGCCTCATGTAAGAAGGCGAAATGCGTACCAGCACGTTTCTGACTTTGATAAAGGTCGAATTGTACCGGGATTGCGGTTTATCTTATCGCAGTATTGCTGCTCGCGTCGGTCGAGATTCAATGACTGTTAGAAAATATGGAATCGATGGGTTCAGGACGATAATACGGAACGCCATGCGGGATCTCAACGGCCACCTATCACTAGCAGTCGAAAAGGCAGGCATATTATCCGCATGGACGTAATGGATCGTGCAACCACGTCACGAGCCGTGAGTCAAGAAACGGGGTCGTTTGGAAGACAACAACTGTCTGCACGAACAGTTCGACGACGTTTGCAGCAGCATGGACTCTCAGCTCGGAGACTATGGCTGCGGCTTTCCTTGACGCTGCGTCATAGACAAGAGCGCATTCAACGGTGTAATCAACGACGAACATGGGCGCACGAATGGCGAGACGTCATCTTTTCAGATGAATCCAGGTTCTGTGTACAGTATCATGATGGTCGCATCCGTGTTTGGCGGCATAGCGGTGAACGCACAATGGCAGCGTGCATTCGTCATCGTCATACTGGCACATCACCTGGCGTAATGGTATGGGGTGCCATTGGATACACGTCTCAGTCACCTCTTGTTCGAATTGATGGTGCTTTGAACAGTGCACGTTACATTTTTGGTGTGTTACGACCCATGGCTCTACCCTTTATTCGAGTTCTGCGAAACCATACGTTTCAGCAGGATTATGCCCGACCGCATGTTGCCGGTGTTGTACGGACCTTCCTTAATATGGAAAATCTTTGACTTTTTCCCTGGCCAGCACGTTCTCCAGATCTTTCACTAAAAAAAAACGTCTGGTCAATGGTTGCCGAGAGACTGGCTCGTCACCAAACGCCAGTCACTACGGTTGATGAACTGTGGCATCGTGTTGAAGCTGCTTGAGCATCTGTACCTGTACATGCAATCCAATCTCTGTTTGACTTAATGCCCAAGCATATAACTGCTGTTATTACTGCCAGTGGTGGTTGTTCTGGGTACTGATTTCTCAGGATCTATCCAGCCACATGTTTTGAAAATTTAATCACTTGTTTTTTCAAGTAAAATATATTTGTCCAATAAATATCATTTTGTTATCTGCATTTGTTCCTGGTGTAGCAATTTTAATGCCCAGTAGTGTATATATATTTTTTAGTCTTGCTGGAAGTGTCATATCAAATCATTATGATAAGACATTCAGGACATGCAAAATAAATTTATTTTAAAATGATAGTTAAGAATATTAACTAAATAAAAATTAAAATGTAGGAATAAACTTAATTGTAGTTTTATTAAATTAAAAGCAATTATGCTTATGTATCTTATGTCAAACTAAAGCAAGGATATAAGTTGGATTTTTAATTTTATGAGCGAATCTGTTTATATTTTTCTAAATAAATTACTATATTAAATGAATATAAAATATTTTAAAAAATGATTTTATCCAATCTTTGTTGTCTATATATACAATCATCAGGTCGAGGAATTGTTTTTAATAATTTAGGAAAGTACAATCACACAATCATCATATTGATTTCAATTCTTATTGGATATTTTTGTGTTTGATTTTCTTTGTTTTCTATATAATAAGGAGCTTCTGATTTAATTATTCTATTTCAGCAGTAATATGACTTCGATTTTGAAATGATGATGTTTAAATCCCAAAATTAATGCTTGCTTAAGCCTAAATGAATATAATTCAAATTTTAATTTAAAGCTTTTGCAGTATGTGTGTATATTTCAGGGTTTATTCTTCATAAATCAACTGTAAGTAATGATTCGCATTGTTTCCTTTTTTGCAAAGAGAGATAAATGTTCTTAAAAGTTTACTTCAATTTATATTACTTTTCCCCTATACATTTGAATAAAACTATTGGTGAAATGATTTGGTAACTAATTTCCTTTTGCTGAATATTTTGCCTAAAATTAAATAGCTTTATGGTGTAATATAGCATTATTTCATTCACAATGATGCGAATAATTATGGCTGAAATGATTTTCTAAGTAAAAATGGTGCAAAAACTGGGATGCACTGAAAAATCACGAATTTAAAAACTGTTTGATAAGCTAAATTATAGCACTTTACTTCACAACTTAATTAGAAAATTTGTAAAGAACAAAATATTAATTGATATTTTTGTAATATTAATAAATTCACTGGGATATAAAACATAAACATGCTGCAAATAGTAAGTTTGCAAAACTATTTTAAAAATCCCATATGAAATAGCATTAGTTTATAATACATAAATAAATATAAGTTGTTTTGATGCAAAATTTTACATTTTTTCTTTTACATCCAAGAAAGTATATATGTAAAGGAAATTTTTGTACATTCAAATAAAATATGTTATTTTCACTATTAAATTCTTCAATATGGCAGCCTTAATTCAAACACTTTAATTTATGAAGCAAATACCATTTTGTAGATTACCTGAAAGTAAAATATTTGAAATATGTTTCCATTTAATTTGTTGAAGTACATATTTCTAATTAATTTTCTTAGTTTTCTATCAAAAGAAATTGATAATAATTTAGTTATGAAAGCTGTAAGATAATTGACAACATAAATTTAGAATAAGTTAAGTAATAATTGAGACACTTATTATCGTCCTATAGTAAAAAATTAAAAAACTTTAAATTTCTATATAATGAAATCACTGCTATTAGAGTATCATGTAAAATTCAATCATTTTTTTAAACTGATATCTATACAAAAATTAGCTATGATTCTTTAACATTTCTTTAAAATTTTATTACCATTATTTAGCTAAAACTATAAAATATAATATTGACTTATTTGAAAAAAATGTATGTATAAATATTCTTTTGAAAATAGAAAAGACTATGTTCTCAATACATAACATTTTTGTAACTGTACAATATATAACATAAAGACTATGTAACTTCTCAATATATTACATCTTTTGTAATTTTTTTAGTTTTGTGTATACTTGCAGATTTTTTTGATATATTTTATGCAATAAAATTATATTAGACTATTGGATATAAGCTTTAAAAGGGATTTTTAATTATTGAAAAATATTTTAGTTAATTAGTCATCTTTTTCAAAGACACTGAATTTTATTTCTCTAATGTTTTTTTTTTTTTTACTTTTAAAACGCTGAATTTTAGATCAGAATTAATATATTAAATTAGTATAAAAATATATCATTCACGGTATATAATTCAATTTGCAAATAAATGATTATGTTTTAAAAATGATTTATGAAAATGTATTGTTTTCATATAGAATTTTGTGTTAACTTTCAAAGTTTTTTGTATTCAATTTGATTTTAGGTAAAATTTTAATAATTGAGTCTTTTGTTTTCATTGATGGTTATATATTTAAACATTGATTTTTTTTTTATGTTTTTCGAAATTTAATGAAAACAATTTTATATATTTGTATTTATTTTTTTGCAAAAAAAAATTAAATATTTTTATTGAAGAATGTTTTGAATAACAGTGATCTTAAATTCTCATAATTTTAATCAAATAATATATCTAACTTTTTTTTATTTTTAGAAGCTTTATATTAGAAATTCTGAGCTGTACTTTGAGAAAATACTTTATTTTATAAAAGCTTCTGCTTTGTTCTCACAGTTTCTTAAATAATATATATCACCCATGAGATTAAAAACATTACTTGCGTACTCATTAAACCAAGGCTCAAATTTCAAAGTGTGTAATACTGTCATTCTTAATATGGTATATTATATCACAAATTTTAATCTACTTTCCTTAAGAAAAAAATATTTTTATTCTCATTTGAAGAAAGAAAAATGTGTTAAGCTCTTTATATAAGCCACAGAGCTGCACGAGAATTCTTATCTTAACCGAACACAAAAAAGCTAAATTTGCTCAAAGTGTTATAATTGAATTACCCTCTTTTAGGCAAAAGTGATATCTTTTCCATGTTTCATGCCGAAAGAAAGATGTTGGATCAAAACAGCGCTTATTTTTAAAAGCGTAGTAAAACAGAACAACCCCCACCTAAATGCAATTTTCTTGCAAGCATCACAAGTTTCTCTACTTTAAATGTAAGATAACCTTTGGGAATAAAACACTCTAAAAAATAAAATTTTGAGAATGTGCATAAAATAATAAGAGAATCAGAAATGGAGAATATAAAACAATGCTAAAAAATAAATGTAATATTATTTGAATATTTCTTTTCTTTCAAATTATATTGATTGTTTATCAATTTTTCCAAACAATTACAGAATTTCTATAAATATTAAGCAATATCTTTGATTATAAGGGGAATATTTTGAAATTTATTTTTAAGAGTTTCAAAATTACTTTAAATATATATATATATATATATATATATATATATATATATATATATATATATATATATATATATATATAGATATAGATAGATAGATAGATAGATAAATAAATAAATAATATATATATGCATTCATGTATATTTATTATTTACTTTTGATATGATAAAAATCATTAGATTCCATGGAATTGAATAAGCTACATTATTGCCAGAAATATCTGATGTTCACTACACTGGTGATTTGGGAAGAAACAACATGCTTAACGAGCCTAAAAATGAGATAAAAATATCGTTACATGGGTAAGCTAAACATAGCGTTGTTCTGGAAACCATATCACAAGTAAGGGTTCTGGCAACTGGAATCACATTTTACAAATGTATAATATTTTCATTGAGTTAACAAAAGATGGCTATGTTGTATAAATTTAATTTAGGCAGAAATACTCACATTGATAATAGATTTATTATTAAATCCAGCTAAAAAAAAAGTAATATCAAACTATTAAAGAAATCTTGATTTCGAATGAACGCTTGAGATGCATGGATTGCCGGATGAAAAATAAGTAAAATATAAAATGGAACCTTATATATATAGCTACAACAATCACCATAAAATATATATGGCATTCTCACAGTCAGTATTGATGATATTTCTAAGATTTTTATATTGGTGGATTGAAAATGGAAATGAAAATCCCCATTACTTTTAATTACAACCACGTCAACTTCTACATATAATAAACAGAACTTCTGCTGAACTGTATGACAACAAATTGCTAAAATAACTTTACAAGAATTGAAATTTTCATGTAAAAAACTATAGAAATTTTGGAAATTCATCTCATTGTAGTAGATACTAGTCCCGAAATCAAATTACTAATGAATTACTTCAAACGAGTTATATACTTTATGATGAAAAGAAATGCACATGTGATACATAGGTACGAGAGATTTAGTGAAATGATATTAGTATTTGTGAAGACTAAGAGGGAAGCTTAGAAAAATACAGGTCAGTCAAATCAAATTTTATCTTTATGCTACAGCAAAAATGTTGCACCTTTTCAGACAGCTACTAGTCAAATATTTTCCATCTTACTTTTAAATCAGGTCACCAAAAGCTATTGCTTTCGGTGACCTGATGATTACCATATTCTGAATAACATAACAAATAACGAATAATACGATGATTACCATGTTCTGAATAACATAACAATTCTTGATCGCCATTACTTTTTTAATTGACTGCAATCTTAAATTGAATCATACTTGCATTTATTTTCCTACAGATCCTGTATTGAAATTCCAACAAACAATCTTTAATGAAGGTATCTCGGAAATTGCAATAATAGTAACATTTTCTCTGCTTGAATTTTCATATATGGCATTTGGTTTTCACAATGCTATACAGTCTTTCAAAATATTTATAATCTTAAAACTGGAAAGGATTTCATTTCTTATTTTATTAACTGTTGGATATATTCATTGCGTCACCAGACAAAAAAACTCACTTGTTACATCTAAAATAGGTCTAGAAGAGGTTAAACTATGGTAATGTATAAAACTATGGAATGCCGCCAAATGCAAACTAGGATCTTCTTCTATAACATTACTTTACAGGTATAAAATCACTTAAAAACAGGGATATATGTGCTTATATTAAATTTTGATATAAATAGAAACAAATCAGCAATCCATTCCATTAGTAATTGGAAAAGATGTTAGGAGCACATGAATTTTTACATTAGTTTGTCGTAAATTGTTCAAAAATAAAACTTCTGACGACATTGCTGTGCAGGCATAAAAAAAAGTAAAGTGCATTTTCAATGGAATGAAGAAACAAAATGACTTTCAAATCATAATTGTTGCATTATTTAGAGCTACATTACTTGTATCACTCGTTGAAGCAGTTATTTCTTTAACAACAAAATCATCAGACTCAAAAATCGATGGGGTATAATATCAAATCATCAAAGCTGAAAAACTGCATTTACTTTTATCAAGATCTTTAACAGCTACTGAAAGTATATATTAAGATTATAATCACAATTTATAAAGTCACAAATTATTTAAAGCACTTCCTTGAATGCAGTCCAATTAATATTTTCAAAAATTACAAACTGCTAATTAGTACACTTAGGCAGAAATTAAAAAAAAAAGCTTACCAGGACATGCTATTCATCTCAGTTTCATAGCTTACTTTACAAACACTATTTAGTACATCGTTGGGATGGAAATACTGCTGCAGATGTATTTTGAATGATGTACTCAATCTCTTCTTTGGATCTTATATTTTATAATATACTTGCTAAGGTCAAACAAGATGAAAACTTAGCCATCCTACAAAATAATTTTGTTTTAAAAATATGATACTTTCCATTCCAGGATTTACCGAAAATTATTCTTGGACATATAAACGAATATTATCTACTTTTGTATTCTCAAAAATTACTTTCAGACTATAGTTTCTGCAATAAATCTGTCTTACTCTTAACTGCATAAGAAATATAAAGAAACTTATCTCTAATTAATTTATATTATCAAACATGAACATAGATTGCCAAACGTATATTAGAATCTGCTCAGCATTACAAAGAGACCCCAAATCTATCTGAATACTCATTCTTCTACTAGTGAAATTCCAAGTTTCATCACAACGCTCCAAATATATAAAATATTGATATCGTCGGGCTTTTACTACTTTGATGTGGTTTAACATATCTTCTCAAAATAATGAATTACTTTTCTGATTGTTTGAAAGAATAAACTTCAGAGTTTATATACAACATGTTATATTGATGACAACTTTAAGGAATCATCTCGAGAAATTACTTGAGTCGATTCACTGCCCATCATCTTATTTAGAATGCAAATAGCAGTGAAAAATTAAGGAAGTTTTTCGGCCAAATAGATCTATACTTCCCAATTCTGTCCCCAAGAGCATTATTTCACCTCCTGCAAACATCAATTATACCGCATTAGTCCATAAGATTCAAGACACAATGAGACAACTCAAGCTAGTCCCAGTGATTTCACAAGACAAAAAATCCAATTTTCATATCTGGACAATTGAATAGCTGTTTACATGTATTCTTTCTTAATGACCACGTAATATCATCTCTGCACCCAATGTATTTGGATCCCTCTTCTGCCAAACGACACACAAGTAATCATTTGATTTACATATAAAGAAATTAATTTTAAAACGCATACTCAGATTATTCAATACATTGTTTCCTCTTGAAAGATGAATCAGACGCGTCAAAACCTTTCTCACATACTACGAAAAAGACGTACCTTCCTCACATACTACGCGTCCTTCAGTTAGTTCTTCAGAGAAATAGCCAAATAATGATCAATTCAACTAACATGAACAAGAAGAAAGATTAGATTTCCACCAAATTCGAAACTGTGCAAATTATAATAATCGTTTGCGTTGGAAAAATGTTTTATAGTGACTCCCATTTTTTTAAGATTTTATTTTGTTTCTGTTATTTTTCTTTTTGCCATTGCATAATTGTTGTGTACAGGATGGCATGTCCATTTGAAATTACTTGGAATTGCATTGTGATTGAATCAGAGGTTAAATAGTAAAAACATAATTCCATTAATCCTGATCTTAATCAATATGATCTCAGCTCTGTATTAAGCCAATGTTTCTTGTTAGTAAAGGCTATAAAAATAGAAAAATACAAATATTTATGTTTTAATTTTTTAACATACTGCAATAAAAAGTTATGGTATTTTTTTAAGATTCTAAACATTATATTATAATAAAGGACTGTCAATACATACTCACCAATTTTACAAATAATGCAAAAAGGAAATTCCGAATCTTTATTTAATTACTGTACTTTTTAAAAAAATTATTTAGACTTAATAAATATTATAGCTATTCCAAATATGTTTACCGCTCACTATTACAAAATAACATCAATAAGCTTGAATAATCTTGTAGTGGAAGTATGATTAAATGATTCATATAATTTCTTCCAAATTTGTTGGTGTCTATTACACTTGAGCTATAAAAAGATAGTCGTTAAATTATGAATCATTTTTAGAATATTTTGTATTACAATAACAACTTTCAAAAAGTTTAATTCCATATTGCTCGTCTAATGGTCAACAAAAATTTGTGATGTAAGCCTTTTTAAAATGTTTCTTATGAAACTTTACGTGAGGCAGGCATTGAAAATAACAAGTTCTATGGCACCACAATTTCTGTCAAACATGTAATTCATTATTTTGGAGTATTTAATCAATACGTGTAAAAAACTGGATTCCGTTTAATCATGCTGCTTTATACATTTTAATTACTATTTCAAATCTCCAAATTATTTTGAGTATTCATAAATAATTAAAAAGTATTAACGAAGGAATATTAAGTTCGATCAATGTATTGCAGTCCTAATTAAATTAAGTTCGTATTCTTATTTAATAGAAGCTTATTTTACACTTCATAACTATAATACAAGTATTATTAATCAGAAAAATACAAGAACATTTTGAAATAGGATAAGTAGTTTAATTGGACTTTAATTAGGTCTTTTAAGAAGGATATTGAAATTGTAAAATTAACTATGAATTTAAAAAATATAAAAAAATATGCAAAGTATTATTAAGAGAAAATTTCCAAATAAAAAATCAGTGAGAGAGAGAGAGTGAAACAACTTATTAACATACATTTGTATATTTCTTTTAAAATTGCAGAATATATACAAGTTGGAGTTTTGGGATTTTCCCTTAAGCATCAAACATAATACCTTTAGATACATATTTATAAAGTGAGCATGCAAAGTGATTAAAAATATCATTTGTTAAATATATTTATTATTTTTGATGAAAATATTCTTTCTGTTCCTGTAAATGTCATATAAGCAGTTCTAGAATAATTTAAATAAAAATAATTATGTGAAATTGTTATTCTTTCTAATTATAGTCTTTTTGCTGCCTTGGTAAAAAAATATTATGAATTCGTAAAGGCAATACTTTCTGGAAAACAAATATAAAATTAAAATTTCCTTTAATTTTTTACCTAATTGTGATTTCTAAAATTTGATTTTATTATTTTATAATATTTGTTACACGCTTTATTCTCATTAAATGTATTCTAATTAGTATAATTTTTGATACCTTAAGGAAGAAATATTTATTTTATTATATTTCTTAACAATACTCTTGGGATAAAATTTCCAATTTGTACTGAATCTTATTTTAAAACTACAATTCAATTGAAAATAGAAAGTACAAAATGGAATTTAAAAAAATGAGCAAATTATATTCAAATTTGTTTGTTTAAATTTTATAATGTAGAATGTAATGAGAAATAATTTTTAGAAATGAAGAATATATTATATTCGTTGTACTTCTGGTGTAATAATCTTCACAATGAATTTTTATTTTCGTAGTTTTTAGTTTATACTATACTTATTTCCTACATACAGTAAGAATTATTTTAAAATTTCAAATAGTTGTTGATTAATATTAAATAATATTTATATTTATTTTCTATTGAATGTCAAATAAAATGTTATACGTAAATATTTGCATTTTATCTATCTAAATTAAAATGTATTAGGATTTGAAACGGAAAATGCAAATCATGGGGATAGAGAAAAATTATGTCATTAAATGCATTTAACAAAATATGTTATATATTTCTCTTTGTCAATTACAGAACTGTCATTTAAGTCTGCTTTGATATTTAAAAAATGTAAATTATTTTTTCAGAAAATATTCATCAGAAATAATCAGATAACAAATTATTTTAGTGATTCAATATATTAATTTTTGCAATATAATTTGGGGATAAATTAAACTTAATTAGTAATCTGAAGATAATTAAGAACAGAAATAAAATACACTTACTTCCAAAATTTAAACAAGGAGAGAAAATAATAATTTCCGGAAGCCAATCAGAATTGATGAGGATGCAAATCACTGAAGAGGTAGATGGAAGTGTGTAAATATGTTAGGTAACAGACTATCGCACTTTCATGACAAGAAATATGCAAAAAGGGCAATCTTATAAGATACCAACTTTATGAAGGATTACAGAAGTTGATTGTAAGTACTGATAGAAGGTGTTTAACATTTTCGTACTATCTTTTTTCCAAGGCATACGTGTTTCTATGACTACCAGAAGACAAATTGAACATTCTGAGCTCTGGCGTGCTGTGGCGCGCATTGAAGCAAGACAGCCGATCTCAGATATTGATATTTTCTTCAGAGTTCATCATTCTGTAATTTCACGTGTATGAAAATAATTCCAAACCACACAGACAGTTATCCGAAGGACCATAGCCGGTTGTCCAAGAGTTACAATCCTCGCTGAAAATTGATGTGTTTCGATTTTTGCCAATAGGAATCACAGAGTGACTTCCATTCATGTGACATCAATGGTGACAGCGTCCATTGTTAAAGTGATATCTGAAGCTACTGTACTCCGAAGAATA
This sequence comes from Latrodectus elegans, assembly GCA_030067965.1. Classification (NCBI taxonomy): domain Eukaryota; kingdom Metazoa; phylum Arthropoda; class Arachnida; order Araneae; family Theridiidae; genus Latrodectus; species Latrodectus elegans. Next base: position 106,407,107 of record CM057813.1, on the reverse strand, counting down.
CACATGAGTGAGCAGTTTGCCCGGGTACTTCGAGTTTGTGTTTGTCTAGATCAAGAGGAGCACGATTAAAGAGGTCGCGGGAACATGTCATTTGGAATATGTCTAACTGGAGCAATGCCATGATTATTGTTGAGTCAAGATTTGCTCTGGAACCAGATGGCAAGCGTATAAGGATATGGCAAGAGCAAGGAACACGTAATAAGCCCCAAAACATAACCGAACATCACACATTTCAAGGCGGAAGCATTATGGTGTGGGCATGGATTTCATTAGGTTACCGTATCGACTTTCACATCTTTAAACGGGGTTCTGTGACGTCTGTCCGTTATCGAGATGAAGTCCTACAACGCATTGTGAGATTGTACGATGCAGTAGTTGACCCTACTTTTGTTTTAATGAATGATAACGCACGTTCCTATAGAGCTAACATCGTTGATGACTACCTGGAGAGTGACGGGTTTGCTCATATGGTGTGACCGGAAAATTCTTTCAGCGATCTTAATACCATTGAACATCTTTGGAATACTATCTGTAGTGCTCTATCTTCACGTTTTTCACTTCCAACCACTCTTATTGAGCTGGAAATTGCTATACAAGAAGAATGACAATTGCTTGATTCTGAGATGGTTGACCACCTAATTGAAAGCATGGTCATAAAGTGTAAACTTCGCATACAGATGAGGGGGAATCACATACCCTATAAATATCTTTTTTTCATTTTACACTGTTTATTTTCACTTTATATACACAATTCTGTTTTTAATCTCCAAAATTTCATTATCTGATAACTTACAAATATTTAATATTGTTTTCATTTATGTACATAATTATTGATTTTATTTTATGCATAAATATATATGCTACTTTCGCCGAATTTTGTGTCAATCAAAGCAGTATTTGTTGATTTGTCTTAAATTTTACACCTTCATGCTTAACTTCTGAAAGTGAATGTAATTACAGACCCTGTGTTTGTACAAACCATTTTCCTTTTGTAATGTCGGGAAGTTCTTAATTTGAAGAGAATACTAAGCATTTAAAGTACTAAGAGAGACCTTCAATGACTTAATTTTGTTAAAATTTCATAATTTTATAATTAATATTATATAAATATTCTTGTGTTTATCTATATATATATAATTCGCTGACAAATATATGTTGGAAAAGAATTAGCTGATGACTAATCTAGTTAAACATTTAGATATTTTGTAATAAAAATAATTTCGTTTATTGCATTGTATATAAAGAATTATTAAATTGAATTATTAGTGAATCCTTAACTATATTTTTGATGGTTTTTAGAAAACACTCTTTCTGTTGACTTTACATAATAGTTGACAGCTTTCAATGATGTATTTTAACAGTGCTATTAATATTGATAGATTAAATTGACTCAAATTTAATATTACAAATAAAAGTTTTATGCGTTTCTTAAACTTTTATTACAAGCATTCAAGTATGTTTTTCATTTTTTTTTCACTTTTTTTATTTGAAGTAAATCATTGATATTACATACAATCATTGATATTTTCGGTTACAACTGTTTCAAATGTACTAGAAACTTAAATGTCTCTTTTAATCAATAAAACATTCAAAACAATTAATTCTGTAAAAAACTATCTTTCAAAGAATTGTTTATTATATCTATTAACAAAGAAAACGAAGTACAAGTTTAAATTTCCTTTTATAAATTCTTCTATTCAATTTTTTAAATTTAGTTCTGAAAATAAAATTAATAAGTAGTATGTATTGCATAGGTTTTACTTGGTTATTTTATAATTATTAAATTAATTGGGATTATAAAATTAACGATAGTGTAATTTCACATTTGAATTAAGCCTTGCAAAGGAATAACTTTATCAGAATTTTATAGTATATAGATTTAGTATGTTGTAAAATTTTGACAAAGTTTTTAACCAAAATTAAAAATGCTTGTATTCAAAAGAATTTTCCTTAATGTGATATTTAAATACTTATTTTCATAGTGAATTAGTTTTTTATATTTTTAAGAAAAACAAATTAAGAATAAATTATAGATAAATACAAATAACAAAAATATAATTCAACTAGAAAATAATCGTTGTGCGACAGAAACTATTTTAAATTTTCATTTTCCGCGTGTTAACAAAACCATTTATTTTCTTAGCGATATTTGTACACAAAGCGAAAGGAATAGTATTGAAAATTGAAGCAGACAACTTCCGCGCTCTCTAGCGACAGCTCTAAGTATCCCACGTGGTCTATGATTACCTCCCGGATTGCCGATTCAGTTTCAAAGAGTCCGCCGGTCCGGTAAGAAGAATTTTCTCCTAAATCCCGGACTTCTTCAATCGGGAGCGGCAAGATGCATCGCGTGAACCAAAGCAGATATATCTTTATAAACTGGATTATCGTTATAATGTTTACAGGTATGAATATTTGCCTTTGTCGTTAGATGCACCATTATAGCTTCCAACTATCAAAAATAAATTTTATTTGCCATTTTTAAGAATTCCATTATAGTAATTTTCTTTCCAACGAAAATGAAAAATAATGTTTTTTATCTACATAATAAAAATACATTTAACTTTTCTTAAATATTGTATATCAATAAAAAAAATTTAATAGCTTTTTATAAAATATATTTTTAAAATAAGAAATCTGAATACTGTTATATATTCATGATTATTAATACTATTTGTTGCAAAAAGCGTAATAATACAAGACTTTTCAAGTTATGTTTTCCGAGAGATTTTCACAAATGTCAGCTAAATAAATTAAACTAAACCAATAAAAGCTTTTGTCACTTTCATATTTCAAAAAGAATTAAATTCTAAATAAAAAAATATTTTTTTGGTTTTGAAATTTATCAAAACAATGAAAATTTCAGTGTTAATTGACAATTCCTAACATGCTAATAGACATTTTGAAACTTGAAATAAAAAATTTTCTTTGGACATTTTTATATATTTTAAAAAATTTAGAACACACAAGGAAATGAATTATTTTTATATAAATGAAGCCTTACACATATTTAAACATTTAAATAGTTAAAAAGTATATTTTTGAACTTATAGACTAATTGATAAAGTTGCTGCCAAATTAATAAATATCATTCCGTTTAACGAATCTGCTACTAACTGCTGAACAAATATTAATAGCTTCCTATTAAACAACCAATTAATAATAGTTATTTATTAAAGAACTTTCTATTGACAAAAATATTCCTATTATTTATGATCTTATTACAATTCTCATTTCATTGTAAATATAATATTAAAACACTTACTTACCTACTTAGTAGAAAAATTAAAATTTTCCTTAACTACAATATATTATTAAATAAATAAGGGAATGCTTCCTAATTAAATATATTTGTAAAATAGGAACATAATACTAAGTATTCAAGATTATTAATATTGTTTTATGTAGAAAACATGATAATATAAGAAGATTTTACAAGTTTATGTTTTCAGATTGATTTTTGTTTGCAAATGTGAATTAAAGCAGTCAAAAAGTATTCAATTTTTATATCAAAATATTTAAAGTTTAATATGTATTTTGAACACAAATAAATCATTTAAAAATCTTTCCAAGAGCAAATATTTTCTTACATGTGAAAGGAAAATTTAAGAATAAAAATAAAACAATTTATATATGCTTTCAATATTTAATATGCTGAATTTACTAGAAACATTAATTTTATTAATTTTTAAAATTAAATACTGAAATTATTCTTCGACTTGCACTTCATTTATGTAAAAGTCAATAAATTTCCTTACACAATTTTCCACTCATGAAATATTTAATAATAATAAAAATGCTTTTGCAACAAAGTTTACAGAATAATTTGAAAAATGTTTTAAAAAATATATTCAAATTTATGAAAAAATAGCACATTAGCAATATCGTAATTGTATAAAAAGCTTAAAAAATCGTAATCATTTCCTAAATTATTTTTTTCAAAGTAGAAGTCTCGTTTTATATATTCTTTTAAATTAAACACAAATGTTTTAAAATTGCATATATATTTACTTTTGAAACAGATTTTATTTTCATTTCTATTTAATTAAAATAATTTTAAAAAAATGAGACAGTAACTTTTATTTAAAATGGGCAATAAAGCAAAAACTATTCCTTTGAAAATTGATATTAAAACATCTTTATATTAATAATATTTCCATGCCAGTTCAGTAATATACAATTTCTTCCCAAATTTGCTTTTTGTTATCATAAACAAATCAGTTTATTAAATTTGTATTAAATTAGCTTCTAAACCCTCATACATAGTCGTCAATGTGACTAATAAAATATAAGATAAGTAATATAATTCAGACTGTAAGCAAAATATAAGAAACAATTTTTTTTATTTTATTATTTTATAATTAGTTAAAAGCACATTTTAATGAAACAACAATACAATCAAATTTACCCATTTGTGTCAAGTGTAATAAACTGAAATAATAAAATAAAAGTATCCTTTTTAACATACATAAAATTAACAATACTATATTAAAATACTAACTTCGGAAACTTGAGTTACTCCTTTTTATAACCAATTTGGTGAAACTTTGTTGAAATTTGTAAATTATAAAGATTTGGTAGACATTATTTAGAAACATTGCATGACTAATAAAATATAAGACAAGTATAATTCTAGAATTTTGTCTAAAAATCTTAAAATAATGACTCATATTTTTAGAATTTTAAAATAAATAATTATGTGCAAATTAAAATAAGTATTAAATTAAACATACAGATACACAGCTAGAAATTATTTCAAAAATATTTTTAAATAATTTAATTAATTCTGCAATCATAATTAATAATATTAATTTATGGAATTTTATACAGCATTAATATTAGAAAGTACTATGTAAATTTAAAATAAATGTATTTAAGCTTTCTTAAAAAAATTTTATTTCTATGAAGAATATATTTTTTCAATGAATTCTTGAAAAATATTCCTTTTAAGCATTTAAAACATTAAAAGAGCATTCTACATTATATATATATATATATATATATATATATATATATATATATATATATATATATATATATATATATATATATATATATATATATATATATATATATATATATATATATATATATATATATAAATGTAACAGATTATGAAATTCTGCTTTTTTGTTTAAAATCAAATTTTGAACTGCTTTTTGAAATATATCATCAATAAATTGATTTAATATAAAAAATAATTCATATTAGTATAATCCAAGGAATTCTTTAAATTATGAAAATATTTTTTAGATAAAACAATTCTTATAAACTTCATTTTATTACTAGTATAGGTATCAACCGTATCTCTTTAATTATTGTTAATCGTGAAATTGTAATGTAAATGAAAATATTATAACACAATTTTGAATATCCCACAAGTCATCAGATACATTAATTGAAGACTATAATTCTTAGTTGTATATTGAATGTCTCAAATCATTCTCATATGAGTTGTGATGCATTAAAATATGACTCAAATAAGAATTAATTAATTGTTGACGCTATTAATAACTTTTTAAAAAGAAAAATTCTGAAATATAACTAAATATTTTATACTTGCTTTCATTTTTTACTGCATACAAATCCATTTTTTAAGGATTTCATTTCTTTATAATATATGTTGCAAACAATTTTCATATCTTTATGGAATCTAATATTTTAAGTATACTAAATTCCTTTTTATTTTTTGTCATTTAACTTAACTATAAAATATGAGATGAACATTTTATGTTTTGGAGCATTATTTACTTTTAAAGCAATTAATATAATAAGAAAATAGTTTAAAAATAATAATTCTATAAGAGGGCTAGATACGTTAGATTAATAAATTGAAGAAATTACTTATAAAAAAGCAATTTTTATATATATATTTTTGCAATTGTATCAAATATTTAATTAAAATTAAGTATTAAATGAAATTCAAATTTACTTGCAAATGTCTTTATCAATGATTTAATATTTATTTATAAAATATAAATAAATGTTAATAGTAAAATATAATTTGAAGCAAGTAAATACGTTAGTAAATAACATTTATAACACAGTTTTAAAGCAAAAAAATTATCATTTTATCCATTATTGTAAAAATGGATTATTCTGAATAAAGAATCATAATCTCTGATTACATATTTGAATTTTACTAGCTGTGTAAAACATTCCTTTAGACTTAAAATGCGTTATATTAATATTAGTACTCATAGAAGTGTAAATTATAATTTTTATAAAATTACATGTTTAAAAATCCTATTAACTTCGCTAAATGTTACCTAGAATTTTAAACATTGCCCGTCTCAATAAAAAAAGTTATCTAAAACAGAAATAGAAGAATATTAGTTTGTTACATTTCAAATGTATATTATTGCTCAAAAAAGTACTGTTACTAAATTATTCACGACCTTGAATAATGCTATAATTAATTCAAATATGTTATTAATTTGTTTTCATTTAACATAAATTCATTTTGTAAAAATATTTTTTTGAAATAGTAATTAGAGTAAATTGCATTCGGAAAAATTCACAAAACACCAACTGAGTTTTGAGAAGTGAAAATATTAAACAAAATTTTGTTTCATACTACACTGCTGGACAAATGCTAAGGATGGATCACATATTGCAATATAGGATAACATTTAGCGAGACATGAGGCCTAGTAGGATAAAATATAGTTGCTACACTGTACATACATTAGAATAAAGAATATTGTTCTGAAAAGAACAAAAACTGTGAAAAATCTGAAAGAAAAAATGTTCATTTGATGCTGCATACGGAAATATAGAACAATGCATCTTAAAGTCAGCAGGCACCTTGAAGAAAGGTATCAGTACGGGATATGTCCGCCGAGGAATGTGATGCAACATTACACACGTCGTATCATACTTTGCACAACATTATCCAGCAGCTGTTGAGGCAAATTATCCCATTCCTCTGTGAGTGCATGGATGAGGGTGTTCTTGTTTGTCGGAGGATAGTTTCGACCCACAACTTGCCTACCCAAAGCATCACACTCGTTTTCAATGGGGCTTAGATCTGGAGAGCGTGGTGGCCATATGAGGCGATGAATACCCTTACTGTCTAGACAATCCCCCCTGAACAGCGAGTGTTCGATGACATGTTGCGTAGCCGTAAATAAAAAAATTATCACCGACAGCACCTCGTAAAAGACGAACATGAGGAAGTAGAACTTAATTAATGTATCATTGGCCCTTCATAGTCCCATTAGCAACCACATGTAGGGGAGTGCGACCATTGATCATGATGCCGGCCCGCACCATGACGCTGCATGTCGGGTATTAGTCCCTTTCCAGGATATTTTCTGGACGATAGCAGTACCACTCTAGCGCCAGATCAGTTGGCGTCTGCAATCTGATGACAGACTGAACCTACTCTCATCTGAGAATAGTGCACATGCCCAGTCCTGTTCAGTTCAATAACGATGCTCATGACACCATTGCAAACGGGCAGTACGGTGCTGTCTGGTCAACGGTACACACTCAACAGTTTTGCGGGCGTATAGTGCTCCTCTCCTCAAACGTCTGTCAACAATTTTTCGGAGATTTGCTTTCCTAAAGCAGCAAGAAACAGATTTGCCACCAGCTGAGCTGTGGCAAATCTGTTTCTTGCTGCTCAGGTTTGTTCGTTGTCAGGCGCCTGCTCGTTTTTGCTGAAAGGACGATATATCTGTCTTCTGCAGGCGTCGTACTTCTAACACGACCTCCCCCGTGCCACCTACTACACATTCCAGTAGTTTTAAATAACTTCCATAGCCGTGAAACAACGCTGTGAGCGATGTCGAACTCCCTGGCTACAACTGTTATTTTTCGCCCTTCTTCGATCTCGTCCATTAAACCTTTCCTGTAAAATTTTGACTTGAAACAACAACTGTCCACATGTGTCAAAACCTTTAAAGCTCTTATGAACGCTATCACGTGATGAAGAGACGTGAAAAAAACATTTGCATATGCATACTTCTTACTATATTCCGCACTTATTATAATTTTCAACATTTTGCTTCCTTTCATTTTGTGGTTGCTATGGATGACAGTGTTATCCATCCTTAGCAATTGTCCAGCAGTGTATATCATCATATACTTGACTTTTACCCCTCTACAAATTTTTCACAGACAGCAGAAAATATTTTAAATTGAATACTATGCTGATGTTCAAAATTGAATTAACAAGTTTTTTTGAGCTTCATTTTCATGAAAAGTCATCTGAGGAATATGAAATTATGAATTATAAAACAATAATATTTTCTTAAATTGTGATGAAAGGAGTGTGGTATAAAAGGAAAGCAATTTAATAAAAACAATAAAATGTCTGAAATTTAGAGCTCAGAACAAGCATTCTGCATATTGTCCTCCCAAAAGAAAAGTTCAGAAACCCGGTTGCAGGGCAATGGCAGTCTCTAACTAGTTTCAAGTTCTTTTGGCTGCTGATATTCCCTTGGCAATCACGATACTGAGGCTGTATCGTCAACTTTCTTGAAATCTGTGTCTGTAGTTTGAAATTATTTTCAAATGCTCAAAAAGACACACTTGTTTATTCCCATCTCTTCAGTATACTGGTCAACCCCACCTCCAGCGTTATCGTTGATGCACACAAAGTTTTCCAGGTGATTTCATCGAGACAAATTTCACGAAAGAACTACTTGTACTTGAAAGGAATGTATTTTACTACATCGTCGTGTTTCGTGTAGTTTTGGGAAGCGTGAGGTAAACAAAAAGTTTTTTGCGTACACTTACCGTCACCTTTGACGCTTTGTTCCTGATATTTTCGTATGCAGATTTTTTTCCTTTTTTGCGTGCGCATAATACTGTTTCTGTAATTTTCTAGTTAACTACTTAAATTTTGAATTTTCGTATGAATTCATAACTGCATGTTTACGAAATTGTAGTTTAGAAGCTATTATGAAATTATCTATACAATATAGTTTTATATACAATATGATTATGGACCCTATTACTAAAAATTAAAGTGGAAATTCTAAAAAAGTGACGGGCTTAAATTAATTAAATGTATTTTAATTTTTTTACTTGGTATTTTATCAAAATTTTCATCCAATATTTTTAAAATATTAAGTGATACTATTCACTTTATTTGCATTTTTATTTACGCTAGTAAAATATACAGTACAAATGTAACCTTTATTTTTCTCTTTAATACGGAGTTTAACAACTGTACTCTGTATTTGTTTTATGCATTTAAACTCTTATCAAAAGAATTGTTTTTAATTATTTATCATTATGTTTTCTTAGAGACCTGTGATAGTATATATTGATTGGAATACCAATCAGTGTTAACAGAAATTTTTTCCATATGAAATAAGAAATACAAAACAATTTAAATTTATTCCATGAAATTAAGGACATGTTAGTTTTCAAATTCAAAATAAAAAAGTAAAATAACATGGTAATCGATTTATTAAAGCTCATATTAAGGAAGTCGTATTTATTTTAATGGATTATAAAAATAATGTTTTTCTTTTTGTGGGGTGATGTACAATTCTCTATACTCTAACGGATCTGTAAGTGCTTTTAAGTTATAGTACTTTTATCTCACCTTAATATTAGAAATTTTTAGATTCTTTTTGCAAATTATGCAAACAGAATCTCTTATATCAGTGTGACATTTTACTTAAATAAATATCATATGTTAAATGTAAATCCTAATTGCTCTAGTTTATAGTATTTTAATTATCATTAATTAATGAAAAACAATCTATAAAATATAATTAAATACTCAAAAAATATTGTTAGAAAGCATCAATTTTTCCGAAGGTGGTTACTGTGTGTGTGCTCACACTAAATTGTTTTTGTGATATTGAAAATTAGAATATCTTTTTTAATAACTTAATTAAGTAAATTTTTGCCCTTTTATTGATTTATTTTGGAAAACAAAACAAGATTTATAATTCGTTTTATATGGAAAAAGAGTTCTTGATCATAAGGTTCAGCAAATAGGCTAGGATGCAATTATCGTAGCCCATTCGCTGAACCTTACGAAACGACGAAACACAAAGAATGCATTATAAAATATAACTAATTTAATACTTATTTAAAAAATGTGGAGCTTTTTCATAAATGTTTGCAATCAATCTTAATTTATTAATAATGATTTATTAACCTTTTATAAAGAAATCATGTCATTTGAAGAATAATACAATAAGATAAAAAAATTATTCAAAGTGAAAAAAGCTATAGCAAAGGACATCGTAGAAAAATAGCTTGCTTTGGAACAGAAATGTGAAACCAGTAATACTTCAATACATTTGATAGTTAGTAATGTTTGTAATTTATAGTTATTATGTTTGCATTTTATGAGAAATAAACCATCTAATAAACTTAATATCAGGAATAATTTTGTAGTTTTTCTTTAAAAATAATATACTGAATTTAAATATTATTGATATATTGTATTACGCAATATTAGTTGAAATTTAATTTTATACACTCTACATATGCTGCCAATAAATTATATTAAAAAAATAAATAAATAAATATAGAAGAGAAAAATATTTTATTCATTGATTCAATATTCCCTTCTTTCATTTGTGAAAAAATTAAATTCTTTGTATTTGATTTACGATATTTGAGCTCATATTTAATGAAAATACCTTCTAAGTTTCAATTTTTTTTATTTGTTGAACTTTTATTGTAAGCATAGAAGTAAAATGTCTGGCAACAAGAGTATTTGAATGAAATTTAAAAGCATTTTTTCAGGAAATTTAATATGTTTTTGCAGTTCATATGAAAAGGCTTGGTAAAATAGAATTTATTCCATTTCTTTTCATCTCTGATGGTTTTTAGTTTCTATGCATAATCCAGAAAATAAATTTCAAGTTAAGATAAAGAGAAGAAAATAAAGATATAAAGTGTATAAATAAGAGACATTCCTTCTACGCAATTTTAAGAATAGCATTAAAAGCTTGGTTCCTGTCACTGTTCCTCTTAACTTATGAATCTTCCTTTGTAACGGGATCACTTTAATTATTCCTCTCCCAGGTGCGTGTACTGATCATGTTACAGAAGCATGCAACCACCGGATTCTTCCTTGAAAGATTCTCTTATTCCATGCCTTTATTCCATGGCATGAATTAAATTTGATTGTTATGTTATGAAAGACAATACAAAGAAGAATATTATACGGAAACAGATAAATATAAAGCAGATCTTCTAGGAAATAAATTGTTCTTAAAATCTAAATCAGAGTATTTATTCGTAACTTGTAGTAAAGTTTTACTTCATATGCTTTGTTCCCACTGTTCTTATAAATGTAAATGATGGGTGGATCAAATATAACGCATTTCATATAAATAAGACAATTGTTTTCTTTCTTAGTTTTATTTATCATAGCATATAAGGATATCATGCAATCCTTCATAAGATACATTTTTAAATTGACCCAATATTTTCATTTACTACACATAAATTATTCTAAAATAAACTGCATTATTTTCAGCGAAATGTCGCACAATTCATCATAAATAGTGTAAACAATTCGAAATAGGGATGGTTTTTCCTTGTAAGCTACCGCATTTTCTAATATTTTTAGCCGAGTTTACTCGTGAATGCGTTTTTATCCTTAAAATATGTCTCTGAAAAGCAATATAAGGTGAAAATTTAAAGTGAATTTGAATAAAAACCCATTTTAGGTTGCGTGTTAAATGAATAATCTCTGACATTTAAGCATCATACATTTTTGTAAAATAAATATATATTATTATTGGGACACAGAAGATTCAAACTGACAAAAATACTTAAGTCAATTATCTTAATTTACTTGTACGAATTTCATCTATAAATGTATTTCAAACAATAATTTTCCAACTTAAATATGTAAAATAAAGTTAAGTATAAGAAATTACGGTTTAAAATTAAAATAACATCATTGACAAATTATATTTGAATTTTACTCGTTTAAAAAGTTTTTTCAACATAGAATACTTCTTGCATCTTAATTTTTTATGCATTAGTTTTTTGTGTTTTCATTTACTTTTTCTGAGATTTTATTAATGAAAAGCACAAATTTTAAGTGTACATTTAAAAAGCATTAATAAATTTCATTTTTACAAAGTATTCTTACAAATATCTTATAGATTCTTCAAAAAACCTGTTTTTAAATGGGAGGAAAATTTTTATACTCAGAAATTTAGAAATCTAAAAAATAAGGAACACTTAGTTAGATGTTTTTCATCATTACAGTTATATAATAAATTTCAACATATTTTGATGGAATATAAAAATATAAAAAATTTAACAAGAATTTTAAGAAACATAGTAAGAGCTATGAAACTTTGTATTTATAAAAATCGTAACATTTTTAATTAAAAGCTAAATACCATTTCTTCTAAAACATATTTATTTTTCACTTTCGACTTCTTGTATTAAACCTATCAAATTAACAAAATATTTTCTACAATTGTATATTAAGTCATCGCAAAAACGAAATTAATTTTAAAATTAAGATTAAATAGTGAAAGAAATAAAAAAACAAATAAAGACAAAAAATAATTTAACATTTCACTTAAATTTACGCATTGTGATGATACTATTGTGAGGATTAACACTATTTATTTTCCCATGAATATTACGTACTTGTCATTAATATCCTTTAAATGTCTTGAATAAATATTCAGAAATACATTTTCCCATTTACTTTAAGTAATTAGAAATATTTTTAATCTAAATTAATGAGACCCATTTGTTCAAATTTTATGAATTATGTAAGGTAAAAAAAAGTTTATTTGAAATCAATACGTTAGAATTCTAATTACTGTATCTTAAACGTTAAACACATGGTGTTTTAGAAAATTATCTCTTTCTCTAATTTTATCTCATTCACCACACCATAACTATGATCGTTTAAACAAGTTTTCCTGTTAAGTAGAAAACAACGCGCAGTTGTAATGATTCTCTTAATCAACATTTTCGAAAGTTTTCCATTTTAATGAAGTGAAATATTTATCTCCAGCAGTTATCTTTGTTTATCTTTTGTTCTTTTCGAAACTGAAAAATTAATTCGCCTTTGAAATATAACGCATAATGAGAAATTCATTTATTAGTAAAAGTATGATATGAAACTAAAAATTATATTTTTAAAGCTTTATTGACGATCCCTGTAAATAACATTTTCTCTTATGTGTATTGAACCCTGGCAATGCATTTTAAAGCAGTTATGAACTAATTCTGTGTTCAACTTTTAAATGATTTGTTTTAAAATTTGTTTTGTCTGAATGCAATACTATTCATCCATGTTTTGTTCCTGTATTTCTATACATATTTCAATTAAAAAATAATATATTTGGAATAGTAAGGAATTTTAAATAAATTAATGTTAAAATCAAAATATTGACAGGTTTTAATATCAGGTATTAAAATCTTGTATATTCAAGTGTATATTCACGTTAATCAAATTTTTTCCAAATCTGACCTAAATTAATAGAAGAAAATTAATTCAAATATACATGTAATTTTGAAATACATAAGTTTAACACAAAAATAAAGATCCGGGATGAGGTGAAAAAAATTAAATATTAATCAACCAATTTCAATTTATTCTCAAAAACTGTCATTGTAAGTGATTTTTCTATTAATGCGTTTAAAATGACATAATTTAGAGAAAATCTTTCAGGATTACATTGATACATTTGTGAGTGAATTTTATTTATTATTGAAAATCGGTCTTAAAAAGTCATTTCCTAGTCAAGTAAACAATAAAATTTATATACATATATATATACAGTGGTGGCCAAAATTGTGGACACTTTTGGAAATATTTATGTTTTGAAGTTTGTATGCTTATAGAAAGAAGGAAAAGGCTGAAAAAGGTGCACCACATCTATTGATGACAGAAGAATCAAAAGACTATGTCTCCAAGACAAGAAATATTTCATCAGAGACCATCAGAAGTAATGTGAATGATGCTGGTTTTTTTGTCAGTTCAAAAATAATCAGGAAAAGATTAACAGATGTTGGACTGAGAGGTAGAATTCCACGAAAAAGCCTTATCTTAATTTTCAGCAACGAAAAAAAAAAAAAAAGACTACAGTGGGCATAGGAACACATTACTTGGACAGATGATCAGTGGTCAGAAGTTATATTTACTGATTAAACTAAGCGATTGTTATTCGGTAGTGATGGGAGAAAATATGCAAGACGTAGAATAGAAGAAGAGCTACATCTTGACTCAATTCAAGCAACTGTGACCGACAACAAAATTGAACCGAGTTAGTGTTATGATTTAGTCTTGCATGTCAGCAGATGCTATTCTTTGCACTCATGTCATTGATATAGGACACTGAATGCCAAAAAAATACATTGACACTATTCTAGAACCAAAACTTCTTCTTTCCATCAGAGATCTCTTTCCTAACAATGATTCGTTTAATTTTCAACAGGATTCTGCTCCTTGCCACACGACCAAAATACCAAAAGGGTGGTTTCGTACAGAGGGCATTAAATTGTTGTCTTGGCCAGGAAACAGTCCTGACCTCAATCCTATCAAAAATTTGAGGACCGAACTCTTGTCCGAATGATGTGCCCATCAAATAAAAGAAAACTGATTGAGGCTAAAATAGTCTTCTTTATCATATAATAACGAAAAAAGATCTTAAAACTCTTGTCAGCTCAATTAAACCTTGATGTGAAGCTGTAATCAAAAATAAAAGGTACTCTACTGATAACTCACTGCAATCATCACTATCTAATATATCGCGATAATTATTATCGTTTAATTTTTTTTGTATTGCAATTAATTGAACTTTTTGTTTTGTATTGAATTCAGTAATAAATTCTCTTTAAAGTGCTATATACAAGTTTGCATTTTATAAAACATAACGCTTTCTATAAGCATACAAAGTTCATATATATATATATATATATATATATATATATATATATATATATATATATATATATATATATATATATATATATATATATATATATATATATATATATATATATATATATATATATATATATATATATATATAGACAAAATACCTATATATATATATATATAGGTATTTTGTCTTTTAAATAAATATTGCATTGTGAAACAAATGAAAATATTCCTTACTTCAGAATAAAATATTTATATATGTTTTACCATTGTTTTTGTACGATCATTGATACCTCAACTTTGCATTCAAAATTAAAAATCTACAATAAATTTATCAAAGAAGTAGTTTACAGATATTAATATGTTTTAATGAAAGTTGTTTGTTCTGAAAAAAATTTAGGATATTTATTTCCTCAATATTAGTGGGTTAAAATTTTTTTAATAATTTTAAAGTAAAAACCGCATAATATTTTTTTAAAAAATGCATTTTAATTTTAAAATATTGCTTTTTAATAAAAGTGAAAAATGTATACTCCTTAAGGGTACGATCTCAAACAAGTATGTCCTAGGAAATTAAATTTTTCTCCTTATAACTTCTAAATTCGTTTTCTTTCATTTTATATAACTTATGTAAGAATTTTTGTTCAATGCAAAGAAAATTCTAGAAATTGTTTTAGACATCATCATTTTAGAAATTTTAACTTTTATTTCAAAGATTTCAACTCTCTTGGCCAAATGTCATCTTTTCTTAAATTTTCAGTTGAAATCTGCCATTAAGAAAAAAATGATCCGTCAAAGTGTCTTGAGAAATGCCCTTCGAGACAAAGTTATCTCAGCTGAACCAATTTTTGACAAGAATGTCATTCCTAAAACCAATTTTACTGAAGCGAAAATCTGGGGCATTGTCTTCAAACTTACAAATGTTACAACATATTTTTAATGGTGCATCATTATTTTTATTGATTTACTTTCAGAATTATAAATCTCAGCAATGCCAATCAATCAAAAATCAAATGAATATTCATGAAAAATAGATATACGTCTCTGTAAGTTTAATATAATTTTTAATAAATGTATCATATAATAATTAATGTCTTCAACAAATTAATGCAATCCTTTTTTACATCATATTTTTTACATCTTTTTGTAAATAATTTTCTTAAAATAAAATTTAAAAAAGCCAATCCTACAGATGTGTAAATTAATAAAATTTATATATTATTTGTAATGTTTTGGATTTTGAAATAAGAGTTTATAGAGTAAACAAATATTTATAAATGCTATATTCAATATTTTGTTAAATCATAAGAGCATATTAATATTAATTTTCTATAAGTGCTATTAGGCTTTCTGAAAAAAATGACTTAAATATGTTCTTAAATTTATTCTGTTGGAAATAAAACTATTTCTGAAACTTTAAATTCAAATAAAACAATTGAAGAAAAATTTAGTACTGTTTGTAGTAGTTCTATTGTTACGCACAAATGATGTAAAGTCCTCGAGATAACAGCTGTTGCCTGGCAACAACATGCGGGTGCATAACTTCCTCTTCGTCAAAAAAATAAACCCCTCTTGCAATTTCCAAACTGTCTTTTCTTGTTTACGTTCTAGAAAGCCTAACAGCAACGGTTTACTGTGCTCAACCCTTAAGGAAAACAAATATGTTCACTGTCTATTGCGGCTATAACTCTAAGCTTAGCTTGGAGACTTTCTGAGAGAATATGTTTTTCTAAGTAATGGTAATACCATATGTCTGAGAAAAGTATCAACTACACTCTTTTTTTCAAGTGAAAACAACTTCTCCCCAAAATACATGTCTCATGAAAAGTTTATGCAGAAAAAATTTCCTGAAACAAACTTAGAAAAGAAAATCATGTTTTAACAAAATGACATATATGGTGAAATATAATGATGCACACATATTTCTATTATTTAAAGTCATGTATTTAAATAAGAAAATATGTAAGACAACAGAAAGTATCTTCTGTATTCTTGAATGTATATATTAAATTTTGGAATTTAACGGATAGAAAATTAAGAATGTGTATGCATTTTACATATACTAATATTTTTCCTTGTTACCAGATTTCAAATACAAAATGTTTTAATTTGAGTGGTGTGATGTAGTTATATATGACCTTGGATGTATTCAAAATGTTCAAATATCAGATTATTTTAAAGACTATTTCTGCCACTTTTGTAAAGATCAAATTATCGAGAAACTTTTTGCGAGACAAACTTCCTCCTAAAAATGCTAATTTGTAGTCATTTTAATAGTACTGTGTGTTTAATATGAAAATATCATGCATATATTAGGGCAAGAAAGGCTTGGTAAAGCAAAAATTAGAGTAAAAACAAAATATTTAAGTAAAAAATAAACGAAGATGACTAATAGATACTGATGATGAATGTGATAATTCAAAAAAAAATCTGCAAAATAAGATGACATCAGTTTCTTAACATTTGGAAATTCATCAGGTAAATACATGCATTTAGGTAGCATATTCATGCACAGAACATTTACTACAAATTAAAGGTTCCTCAACTACATACCATATTTGTTAGTAATAGAGTTCTTTACAGCTGTGTAGCAACTAAATGTTTGATACTATGTATATTGTCTACAATAAACTGAAAGTTAATGCAAGACCATAAGTAGAAAAAGCATTTTTATATTTTTCTGCAGAACAGAATTAATGCACATTTAAAAGACATCTATATAAGCATACGATCGTGATTTTCTTCTATTTTTCTATACATTTCTTTCTACATCAGTCCATACATTTCAACTATATGCAACTAGATACATTTTTCATGGTATGGATAACATTGCCGTAATTTACAATTTGATAAGTCTTAAAGATGATCAGAAGAATGATTAGGAAAAAATGTAGAGAAAATTTACCTGTGACCATGTGCAGTAAAATTCTTTCTGAAGAAGGAATTTTCTAGGTGATAACGTTCTTGTTCGTTAATTTTAGCCATGACTTTTCCAATCAAGGTTTGATGAAAAAATGAAGGAAGGGAAGTATCAAACATAACTCTCACAGTTCCTTGATTTCTGTATTATGGAATGATTATGTTAAAGAATTAATAAATCAGTCCTGAATTTACAACTCGTATCGGCATTTTCTCAGGATCCCAATAAAGAAAGTCGTGTTTTTATCTAAGCATTATATCATTTATATAATGTAGTCTTTAACAAAATTGCAGCTGTGCTACGTCCTAAAGCAATATCTCACCCTCACAAAATAAATATAGGATATATCCTTTCTTTCGATATATCCGATTCAAATTTTCAAATTATAAAGTACTTATTACGTTAACACTAATAGCATTTTTTTAAAAAAGCATAGCTCTGATATGTTTAAGTATGTCTACTGCTTACTAACTGAAAATTATCTTAATATAACATTCCAAAATTCATAATTTGTGTTGTTTTTTAATTCATAATACTTTGTCATTTTTTGTAAACAAAATATGTGTGAATTATGTATGTATATATATATATATATATATATATATATATATATATATATATATATATATATATATATATATATATATATATATATATATATATATATATATATATATATATATATATATATATATATATATATATATATATATATATATGTATATATATATATATATATTTCATCTTTAAACTATCATGAGTTATTAATGAAATTGATAATTTAATAAAATATTTTTATCTTCTTTGACACTTATTAAATAGCCATTCAGAAATATATTATCAATATTATATGGCTTATAAGGCAAACTGAAATATGTAACATGTTAGCAAAAGTATTTAAATTAACTTACAAACTATTATGCAAACGTACTTTCCTATTATTTCTTTCTGTTTGTATAAGAATTTTAAATCTCCTTTAGAATCCCTTGAATTATTTTCCTTTTTCTGGACTGTCGTTCTTTATTTCGAAATGAAAATAAGTAATCGCTTGTTTTGAAAAAAATTCGATTTCTTGAAATGTAATACTTATTTATCTGTAATACTTACTTTTAGAATTAATGGAAGTGCAAAGCACCCATAGGAAAAGGAAAAGGAAATTTATTTAGCGAAAATCGGTTTCTTCGGAACGATTAAATGGTAAGCTTCGTGAAAAATAAAGGAAAAAACATGGACTAGAATCAACGAATTCCCTTTTTAGTACAGGAACAAAGACATAGCTCTTACTCCTTGCATAACAGGGAAAACAACTCGCTAAAAACATAAAGAAACAGGTTCGATTGAATCCAGATTTAATGACCACTAACGCAATGGATTCAGGAGATTCAAGGAAAGGGGCGCTCTCCTTGGATGTCTGGATTTCTGGGCTCTCCAGGGATTTAAAATTTTCTGTTCGCGCTTCGCCATCTCACGTCCCAACACCCATAGGATTTAGAAAGAAACCATTTGATCTGAGCTTTCCCAATCGAATGTTGTTAGCGAAAGGGTAGCGTTCCTTGAAATTGGTTTGCCATCAATTCGTTTCTTTGCTGCCGGATTGTAAAGGATAAATATAGGTGAGAGAGTGATAAGTTTACTGGAGTAAATATTTTTAGAGAAGTAATAAAATAATGAATCTAAAATATAATCTACTATTTCTTTTCATGCAACTTTATTTTTCAAGATAACATTGCATGAAAAAAATGAACTAGTAATTTTAACTTATTCATTTTTTCATGGTGAAGTTACTGATGCAAATTTACATACTTTTCAAAACTTTTTACAAATAATTTATTTCTTATGTAATGCTTATGTATTTAGTTTCTATTTTAATGATTTGATATGCGAAGTGCAAAAAAGAAACATTAACTACGAAAAAGTCTTGTTCATTCAAATAAATAATCAATACAAAGAAGAAATCGTGCATTCTGATGTTTATTGTCACATATATGTTTTTTTTTTTTCTATTTTACAGATTTTCTAAAATCTTCATATTAATTTGTTAGCTTCATGTTCACTATTAAGATTTAATTAAGGGAAGAGATATAAAAATATGAGCATCAGATGTAAATTTTTAGATTTTACTTCACAAGAGAGGAATATTTGAAAACAACAATTTATTAACTATTTCACATTAATTAACAAGTTTATTAAAAAAATTCAAATTTATGAATATTTTAAAATGATTAAAAATAATATTTTAATATAAGCGATTGTTTGTGTAAAAGTATCAATGCTTAATTTTTATATAAATTTTATTATTAATATAAATGCAAGTTGCTTAATTAGTTATACAGGTTATTGAAATTATAAAGATATTGATTTTAACAAGGTTAAAAAATTTTAGAATTCGCTTTACTTATATAAATTTGATATTTCTTGTGACACATATCACCAAAATATCCCTTAGTATGCATTATATATATATATATATATATATATATATATATATATATATATATATATATATATATATATATATATATATATATATATATATATATATATATATATATATATATATATATATATATATATATATATATATATATATATAGATATATATATACATATTTATATGAATTTATTTTTATATAACTGAAAGTTATCTCTCGTAAAATATACTTTATTACTGATAACTTTCAATTTACAAAATTGAATTATAATTTAAGCTCTTCTGGAGATTTATTAAAATTTATCCCAACATAGCAACACATTTGACTTACCATACACATAAAATTTAATTTTAATATTTCCTGTATTCAAGCTGATATAGATGTAAAATTTAATCGGTAACTAATTTAGTGCTAGAGTTACTTCACAAGCATTAGATAAATTCAAACATGTTGATTTTATCCAGACAGAAAGTTCTGATTACAACCAGATATTAATGGATAAGTTTAACTAGATTCCAAACTTTGTGAACTGTGTTAAGCTGATAAAGGTTGATTTCTCATGTTGTAATGTATCATTTATTTTTTTATTTGAATCACAATATATCATAGATTAAAACTAATGTTTTTTTAGTTTCTTATATTTAAATTGGTATAATTCATGAGAAAGCATTAATTAGATTTTAAAGGATATTATAACAATAGTGTGTCGCTTCTTTAAACTCATAAATAATTTTAGAAGTTAATAGAAAATACAATATAGGCAATTTACTGATATTTCATTAAAAGATTGTGCTTTGATAATGTTAAAAACAAAGTTAAATGTCACATAATGAATTCTTGTTCAATATTTAAACATAAGAAAATATTTCTATTAAAAAATCAAACTTTTTCAAAATTGATAAATATCATTCTCACAATTTCCATAACTCTTTTGATTTAAATTTTCAGTAAAGATTCGTAGTAACTAATAACTTTTTCTTTCACTAAAATCTGATAAAAAAGAAAACAAATTTAGGAATTTTAGATAAATATTAATTCAAAGAAACTCGTTTATAAGATTCCTCATTTCCCACTACATCATCCGAATATATTGATACAGATATAACAATCGAAGTATTAATTTTAAACAGTCTTTTTTTTTTAATAGAAATGGAAATAATAGCATCCATAATATTTTACATTAGTTTCTCTTCAATTATTTTTTTGTTTAATAGAAAATAGTTTGACTTTTTAATAGTATCATAACGACAACAGATATAAATTTCAAAGATAATGTATATTTAAAGCATTACAGATGCATTTCACAACTTTAACTTACAATATGTGTACCTTTACAAGGACGGGATACATTTGTGGTGATAAGATATGCAAAAAACTACCATTGAAGCGCATACATGGATCACGGGTGATTGTTGTGTAACCTGCAAGAGATACAATAATTGAGCGGTAAAATTCAATTATGTCTCGCAAAAGATATCGAGTATTCTCTTAGACAGTTTCTGAGCTCTGTCTAGGAAGAATAATGACCTACATAACATACGAAATAACATTTAAAGATCTATGCTAATGTTGCACTAATCCAAGTAACTGTGATACTAATATCTAATTACTCAATGCATGAAGGAACCACGGAGTGACAGTTTTGATCATATTAACTTCATTGCACCAATATATGCAATGACTGGCATATTTTTTAAGTAATGGAGGATCACTCATTCATATTAAGATCCATAGTACACGAAGTTCAGTCTGTAACGCATCATTCCGTACCCATTCATTTCATTCGACGTCGTTTACAGATGTTTTCTTCTATCCTTGACTCATAGCTACAAGCATTCCTAAGCCAATCGTGCAATGAACGACGGACATTGACAGAGGAATGTAATGACATTGTCTTAATTGATAAACTCTGTTTCTGCTCTAACAGCGTTATTCTATATTTGAATCTGAAGACATTGTGATGAGAGATTTATGAGTGCTAAAATATTGCGTAAGCTATGCTATTCAGTCCCTTACCCGTTATCTTAGTTTGAAATTATATTGGGTTTCATTCTCTCATAACTCTTG
This sequence comes from Latrodectus elegans, assembly GCA_030067965.1. Classification (NCBI taxonomy): domain Eukaryota; kingdom Metazoa; phylum Arthropoda; class Arachnida; order Araneae; family Theridiidae; genus Latrodectus; species Latrodectus elegans. Next base: position 106,384,844 of record CM057813.1, on the reverse strand, counting down.
CACGCATTACTGGTATTGTAATCATAATCAACATCTAGCTATATTCCCAGTTCTGTCTGTTAATCATCTTCCAACAACATAAGCCATGTTCATGACGAAGATACAATGTTAGAGAGACCTTACTAATTAGATTGAATTATATCCTAGAAGAGCTTTAATCCTGACGTCTCGTCAATCGAAAACATGGTTTTCATGTTTTCACAACAATCCAGTATACACTAAATCAACTTTAGCAAAATGTGATTGAAGCGTGAACTGCTTTATTCCAAAGATATACCAGAACTTGTTTGACTGCATGTTGTGGCGTGTCGAACTGGTTATAGCCAACAATCTCGACATATTTTATGATCCAAATTTCACAAGGTAAATAAAAAATAATTTTTCTAAGCAAAATGAAGTATTTCAATTATTTTTATATTAAGCATTTTTCTTTTAAAATTATAGGTTTTAAATTATTTGAAATTTCCTAATGTATATAATTATAAAGAGAATAAAATGTTATTCAGTGATTTTAAAAATAGTTAGTTTAAGACATGTCAAAATATTTGTAAATGTGTATCTAATTAAAACAATTGATTTTCGGTTTTAAATAATATGGATATATTTTAATATTCTTGAAGATAAAAGAAATTAATAAATTCACATAAATGTTAATAAAACATTGTTATGCAACTTTATATTATTAAATTCATCATTTTCAATCTTAAAAAATTAAAATAATATAACATATATATTGTTAGTTATCAAGCAAAATATTCAAAATAAATAGTTACTAGGAGTTTTTCTGAACGATTAATATTGTTCCTTAAGTATGTCTCTTTTTAGAAAATGACTGTATTTGCATGTTTTTATTTTTTATTATTTATTTATTTATTTTTTTTTGTAACTTAATGAACATTTTAACATTTTATGGTTATAATTTCCTTGCTTAGAAATTTTTGCAGTATAATGCTAAAAGTATTACAGTACAATTGGGATTCCATCAAAAAAATTATTATGATTTTCTTAATAAATATAATCCTAGCTAAATTTTAAAGCAAAAAGAAAAATCTTCTTTTTTATCTCTTTAAAAAGTATGGTAAAATAAAATTAAATTTACTGTATGTATGCCTTAATATTATTAATATAGTTATTATTTATATGCCCAATTTAATCTTTTGATTTTATTTAATTAAAGAACGATGACATATAAAGAACCATCTCCGATGAAGTCAGGTTGTAAAATCAGGAATGCTTATTTTAAAATATAAAAAAAAATTACCATATTTTATATTACATATATCGAGAATCAAGTAATAATAATCATATTTTGAGTTTTTTATAAATTAAAACAGAAATATTTTTTATTTATACAGAGTTAAAATAAAATTTTAATAATACTAATTATTTTAATAAAAATAATTATTTTACTAAAAATAATCATATATATTTTTAATTAAAGAAAATTATTTAAGTTTTTAACTAATATTCAAATGCACGTTTCCTTATTCAAAGTAATAATAATCAAAAATTATTTTCAAATGTAAAGAACTAAGGCAAAATATTATTTTATTAAATATAACAGAAACTCATTATTTCAGGCAAATAGGGGATCAAGGTCATCTGAAACTTAACAAAAGTACGTATGAAACAACAAAACCTACAAATTGCACCAATGCACATAACCAAACCACTGTAAAAAGCAAAAATAGTATTTTGATTTCAAGATAATGAAATACAAAACTGCATGAGATAAATTTAAGTAAATTATGTTAATTATCTTAAAATTATGTGTATTTTACTTACAACATTAGAAGAAAAAATACTTTGAATGGCATGGTCCACAGACTCGCTTTCTCTAACCACAATTTACAAGCTCACAGGTTGGCATAACTACTGAATTTCTGTTGACTTATTTTTATGGTCATTTCTTGCACATTTAATGGATCGAAATATCTCAAATCTACGATTTGATTTATCCAATATCAATAAGAGTCCAGCTTCAACAAAAATATATTATTGTTATAACTAGCCTTTTAATTTATATATTGGTGTGGTTTTATGGCACAAGTTCCAAATAAGGACAAGATGCGCCTTCTATTTATAGAGTAGGTACATTTATATGCATTTACATACTCTATAAATAGAAGATGATTTAAATGGCTAAATATCTAATGCAAAATAATCCCATTGCAGCGCTAAGAGCGCCATCTGTAAAGAAGAAATAGTTAATTGAAGATTTGTATCGAATGTGTGAGCATGCATTTTGATTCTATTGATAGGAATTAATCATTCCTAATTTCAATATGATTCGAATTCTATTAATTGTTAATTACTGTTTATCTATAATTGTTGTGTGTCAGTTGAGTTTTATTATATTTTTAACATAGAATCTGGATGACGATCACTCGATTCCTGTACATGGGCATCCGCCGATTTGTGATTTGACCTACTACTATATTCAATTATTGATACTTAATTGATCTCTAAAATGACAATTGCTGTGAAATGATAATATAAGTGAACATTTGTGAATTAACATCTTCGTCGACGTGTCGATTTCAGAAAAATAATATATAAAGGGTAAGTATCTTTTCTGATATAAATTCTTCAATCAGTTGAATTAAATTTGTACTATTAAAATAACTAGCTGTTTAAATATGGAAGAAAAATTAAAGAAAAAAAAGTACCGCTATTTGAGCAAACACAACAAAATTATTGGCGAAAATCGAAACCAACATTAAATCCGAATCTGAAAATGTTGAAATGTTGGAAATTTTACTGGAAAAACTGTTGGATAAATTTGAATGCCTAGGGACACTTTATATTGAGATTGAAAACTTGTCGAATCTAGAAAAAATTGAAACCAAAACAACTTGTGATAAATATCAGGAAAACATTATCCTTTGGAATGTTAAACTATCACGTAAAATAAAAGAATTGAGAATAAAATCGAAATAGTTAGAAGAAAAAACAAATATCGGCCAGGCTTCGCGAATTGAAATAAATGCAGTTAAAAACAAAACCGAAACTGTAAAGCTTTGAAATTCAAAGATTTTATGGAAATCCTGCCCAGTGTCTTGAATCCCTATTTGAAAATGCAATTCATAACAATCCGGAACTCTCAAAAATCGACATAGTCAATTATCTGAAAAGTTCTTTTTCTGGTAATGTGACAGCATCTATAAGCGATCTTACGTTGACAAATGAAAATTATGATACCACGATTTATATTTTGAAGGAAATATTTGGCTAAAAGGATGTTTTAATTAATGTGCATATGAGTAATTTTGTAGACATTAAGCCTGTAAAATATTGAAATCTGAAAAAATTTAATTTGTATTCCATAAGAAATTTGTATTGCAGAGCAGAAACACAAATCTGAAGTTTTAAATCTTAAAGTGTTGATTTGCTAACAGTTACTGAAATCTTTTGAGTTTCATATTACTAAAACTTCTCCCACATGATATTAGTTTGTAGTTCAGTGGATATAATAAGGACGAAACGAGGAATTTTTATAAGCTTTTGAAGCTGCTAGAAAAGGAAAATTCAAATCATGCACGCGCTAACTGTCTGTTCAGTGAAAACAAAAATAACCTCACGGTAAGAAAAAATGAGCATGAATACGAGAGACGCAACAATAAAGACACCTACAAACCCTTTAAATCATCTGCTCATTAGTTATTGGCGCCAACAATAGAAAATGATTGTCTATTTTGCAATGTTAAAGTAAACTTTCTATAGAATTATGCGACTTCTTCACAGTATAAGACAAGAAGCAATTACTACGAAATCAAGGTCGTTGCTATCTATGCCTTCGTCCCAAACATCGAATTAATTTGGTCCAAATAAATTATGTGAAATCTGTCATGAAAAACATAACTTTACTCTCTGTTTTCAAAGTAGCAACATAAGAAGTAAGAGAATCGAAAAAAAAAATGGAGATGTTGCTGTGATTTCACAGCGTAAAGGTGGGAACAAATCTGCTTTTTTTGCAAACAGTTCCCCATATGTTAAATAGAAAAAATATTCAGAAGTAGTTAGAATTCTATTAGATGCAATATCATGCTCCTGTTTGTCAACATATTTACAAAACAAATTCAATTTTCCTGATGTTAGACAAAATGTCTGTTTTTTTTTTCCTTTGGTACGGAAACTCTTCTTACGAAAACCATAGCATGAGATTTGAAAACAAAAGAGATTCTTCTGTGAATATCAATGTAGAACTCTTGGTAACAAATCACATTTCTGCTGCAAAATTATCTGTTCCAAACTGGAGCATATTTACACCAAATAAGGTTCTGAAAAATATGCAAATTTCAGATTCTGGTGTAAATTGTTCAAATGACATGAACGTATCAATTGGTATCAATTATTGTATAAAAGGAAAAGTTAAACGCTGTAAAAAAAAAAAAAAAAAAAAAAAAAACTTCGTGTCTTTGTCCCTGTTTGGCTTGCAGGGTACAAACGATCAAAATTCCACATTATAATGAACGTTTAAATTAAAGAAAAGGATATTTCAAGGTAAATTGCAAATTTTGTGGAGTTGGAAAGTTTGGGGATTGAATCTAAAACTGAAAACACTGACGTATCACAAGTTCTTCAGACAGATTAAATGTATTTGTAAAAAACCGGATTGATGAAATGCAAAAGTTCAATCAAGATAACACGAGTTGTTCACATTATCCATGACATAGTAATCCTTATAATTTAATTTCAAGGAGACTGAAGGTAGAACAGCTGAGAGAAAAAGAACTACGGATGTATAGAACACTGTGGCTTTTACAACCAAAAGATAATTGGCATTCACAGAAATTCAATACATTTAATTAGGAAGATTTAGAACTTATGAAGAACGTGGTCATCAATGATTGTATAGCAGAAAAATTTGAATTATTAAAGTTGGTAAATTACAGTAATCTCCTGAGTGTCATTAGAATCATTGCAGTAGTGAAGAGCTTTGTTGAAAAATCAAGAAAAAGAACAGATGAAAAAAGAACCCTCACTTCACAAGAGTTGCAAGATTCAGAGAAAAATGTGATAAAAATATCCAACGGAACAACTTTTTTATAGAAATCATTGCTGTTCAAAAGAAGAAACCTATTGTCAGAAATTCAAACTTGTATAGTTTAGCTAGCTCCTTATTTAAATGCAAATAATATACTGAGAATCAAAGGAAGAATTGAAGAGGCGGAATACAACTATGATTAAAAACATCCAATTGTCTTACCACCGAATTCAAAGTTTACTGAATTATTGATAAGAGAAAAACATGATAAGGTCCTACATAATGGAGTCAATGCTATTTTAATTGAGGTTAGAAAAAGGTTTTGGATTCCTAAAAGAAGACAATTGGTGAAGAGGATTAAAGAAAATTTTTAATTCGTAGAAATATTTACCAAAACCAGCGATTCAAAAGACTGCACAGTAACCGAAGGATAGCATAATTAAAAAACCTCCTTTAATAATTTGTGGAATGGACTTTGCTGGAACCAATTTTCATGAAGATTTCTAAGAAACGTTAATTACTGGAAAACCCCTGATGTACATGAAGATCTCAAGAATGGAGACGTAGTATCATTGGAAAAATCAAAATTGTTGTGGGACTTGACAGTAATTAAAGAACTTATAAAAGGCAGAGATGAACATGTGAGAGATGCTATTTCCAAGCCTCAAAAATAGATAATCTCAGAAGACATAAACCACACATTTACCTATTGAAGCTAAAAAGTGACTCTAACAAAAATTAAAATTTATTCATTCTAGAACTCAAACTTTTGATCTTGCGCCCAACGTGTTAAAATTATTCATTCTAAAATGATAGGTGTTCGTTTTTTTTCTCTTTATCTAATAGAATAACATTTGTTAATTTGATTTGTTTGCTGATATGGAAAACTGTAATTTAAGAAAGTTTTTGTTTCATTTAACTCTTCGATAAGTAAATGAACCTGATTTGCATCTATTGTTTGAAGTTTGTAAAATTTACTGTCAGAAATTTATGTTTTACTTAAATGTCTGACAGTAAATTTTACAGTATTTTTACTTTGAATTTGATATCAGATGAGAACTCTTAACAGAGTTCGGTGAGGAGTGTGAAATATTCTCATCGCAGCACTGGGAGCGCCATCTGTGAAGAAAAAATTGTTGAGGATTTGTATCGAATGTGTAAACATGCATTTTGATTCCATCGATAGGAATTAATCATTCCTAATGTCAATATGATTCGAATTCTATTAATTATTAATTACTGTTTATCTTATAGTTGATGTGTATCAATTGAATTTTATTAAATTTTTGAAACATAATCTAGACCACGATCATTCGATTTTTTACAACTACTCTGGATTAAGTGAAGTCCATTTTAATAGGGTGAAAATAAATGTATACAATTATGAATTTTACGAAAAAATTCTAAATTTATGAATTCTTACATTAAGAGTAACAATTTGTTTCTGATATCAAAGGCAAAGATTAAACAAATGAAATTAAAATAACTGGGAGCAAGCGAGAAATCAATGCCATTCATGAAAATAAGTTGCTAATAAAATCTGCAAATGAAGGAATAAGAACACTAAACTTACAGAATTTATTTAAAATTCATCGAAATAATCATACATGTCACTGTAAAAAATGAGCAATTTATCATTCTCTCTGTCTGACTAAACCAACAGAAATACGCGTCACTTGAGGTGATAATAATCACATGTCAATCAACAATGTTTACATTTCTTGGTTACCTATCAGACCAAAGCAAAAATATTCCACATTATTTTCGTGATTAGTAGATATATTATAATAAGTTTTCAAGTTATTAAACAAGACATTAACTTGGAGACCTCGGCTCATAATACTTGAATTAATCCTTGAATTTCATGATCTGAAAGTTTGGCTAGATAAAAGTATAAATAGTATATAAAAGTATAAATTAAATTCTGGATACAAGATTCAGTTCTTTAGATTCAACTCTTTATATCCTGATTGCAAAGCAGAAAAATATATCTTTTGCAACATAATATTTAAAAGAGTAGTTTAAGTCACACATATATGAATATCGTATGCAAATCGTAATATACATTACATATGATAAAAATATATTTGACTAAACTTGATATTGTTAAGGAAATTTATCTCTAATTGAATTTAATTTACTTCTTTTATATTCAGAATTTAGCTCTAAACATTTCTATTTTACCCGTAAATATTATGAATAATTATAAAGCATGTTTTGCATATACAAAATATCAAAACTCAGGAATGCAATTTCAATGAAGAAATTACAATATTGATACATGTCTGCGGACACCAAAAATTTGCAATTTATACAATAATGATTGTTAAAAGTATTTGTCCTCCTTTTAATTATATAAAAAATGAATAATTTTTTGATAAATGTATACTTTGTTTTAAAGTTATAAATAAATAGATTCTAGAATTTCTATAGACTAACTCACGTTTTTTCTTATATGTGTCAAAATTTATTTAGAAGAATATCAACCATATACATTGAAAATAAATGATTTACAAATAAGTGAGTTACATTTGTTTTAAAAGTTAATTTGCAAGCCCAAAAGCTGATTGATTTTTCAGTAAAATTAGGTTCAACAAACAAATTGGCCGAATTATTTCTCCGTTTCTTATTTATTTAATTTCTGTGATTTTTCCAAAGGTCTTAGACGAAATAAAAACTTTTAACAATCATTCTAGTTAATTCAATCACTTATTGAATGATGCTAAGGGCACGAAGCTTTGCAGCATTTTCTTTCTTTTTCTAGTTTACCATAAGACGTATAAATGTGTTATTATATAATGGGAGTGGATTACAGATGCCATATACTCCAGGATGCAAAATTCATAATAATTTTTCGATGAAGAAATGATGCCAAGGTGACGTATAGTGATGTGCTCAATGAAGTAAATACAAGGGTTGCCAAAATGGAATTTTCAACATAATTCTTATAGGTCTCCATATCTATAACGTAATAAAACCCAGGTTTCCATATACATAAGAAACTCTGCCAAAACAATCACCAAACTCAGAATTTTGCATCCTGGCTTACACAGCATCTGTGCCAAGAGAGCTCTGTAAATATATGTATTTGATAATTAAAACAGCTTCAGAAAGTAAATTTATATTATGATTTTTTTTTATTTATTTTAAGTATAACGCTCCATAGAATATAATGGTAATTTAACTTGAAGTGGTTAAAATGTCACTCATTTTAGAATTCAAAGCAGAAACCTGAGTCCACTATATTAACAAGTAAAACCATAAAAGTTTCTTGCAAAGGCTTATAAAAGTATTATGTTTTTTTGGTATTTTAGAGTTAAATTATGATGGCCAGGAAGAGTTATGCAAATAATCATAACAAGTTCATCTTTTGTAAACTGAACCGAATATGTATTATTCGATCGAATATGTATCGAATATGAAACAGCAATTGACGAATATTATATATGGATTACAATATTCACTATTGATAACAAAAAATATGAATCATTGAGATAAATAAAAATTAAATTAAAAAGTAGTAAATTAGTTTTAACAGAGATACAGAAATGACTTCATAATGCTCATTGTATATGCTCATGCTCATTGAATATGCGATATAACGATTATTTTTTTAAATACATAACATAAATAATTTATTTTTAACTATACAATTTATGAACGCTCAAAAAATAATAAAACCTAATTTAAGTTTAAAACTAATAAGAGCTTAGGTAAAAATTCAAAGGAAAAATTTATAATATCAAAAATAGTAGGTTTTAAAATATGTACAAGATTTAAACAACTTAATATACAGTAAAAAATACAAAAAAACTACCCATTTTTGTGTAATATTACACTCTAAATGTATTGTTAGCAATTGTTTATATCCAATCATTAGATATTGATTTAGACTTTCTAAAAGTCTGGCTAAATATAATATAATATTGTTATGAATAATATGATATTGTTATGAATATTTTAGTAAGAGCTTTGATTATATGTTTAAATACTTTTTAAAAAAAATCATAAGTAAGTATGTTTTCTTGATAGTATGAAAGTACTGTTATTTTTCAAATTAAATATATATATATATATGTATATATATATATATATATATATATATATATATGGAAGAATAAAAAAATAATTAATATTGACGAAGACAAACAGTAATCAAAATTACTTAAAATTAATTATACTTTTCATGTAAATGTGTTAAAAATAGTCTATACTAGTTGGTCTATATATATTTTATTTTTTAAATGCATTAAAAAGTCATAAAAATAAATTAAGACGTTCATTCTTTATGATCATAATTAAAGTAATTTATGTGTAATGAATTTACATTTGTAATTTTAAGGTAGGTTCAAAATTCCGCAATTACAGATTTTTAATTACAATACATATTTTATAAGCATTTTTCCAAAATTTAAAGATACATCGAAATAATTTAATTACATTTAATTTAATTTACATTTAAGTTTACATCGAAAATTTAAAGTAATCGGTTAAAAATTTGGAGTGAAAATTTATAACACTTGTTCTAAACAAGGATTTCATGTGAACATTTAAAAACAATTTAAATGATATATATAAGAAATTCCTGATTCAGATTTACTTTCATTTGAATACTATATTTCGGATATATTTAAATCCTATTTGTATAAATATCAAACAAGAATGATATTTTTTTATAAATACATTATTCTTATCACAGTTTTAGAAATTATCCCTTCTTAATAACATAAATTATATTCTTGTTTCATAAGGAAATAATAGACATTAATAGTAAATCTTGTAATTAGTTTTGTTAATTTAATTTTTGGATGAAATTTTGAGTATTAGTTATAATTGAAATTTAATGCGCTTTCAAGTTTAATTAAGCTCTCTTTTCATTTACTTAATATTTCTTTTTAATTAATAATTTAATAACATTTCAGTCTTATATTTATTTAAGTTTAAAAATTTTATAACAATTAGTGCTGAATTCCTGGAAGTTATACATTTTTATTAATTAAATTAAATGTTCACAACTTAAGCGAATGTGGCAGATTGTAATATTAAAACTTCAATAAAATTGCCGTTAAGTCTTACAGATAGACGAGCTGTAAGTATAACATTCAATGGTTACAAATAAGACCTTTATTTAATTACATATGATTTATTAATATTTCAAAAGTAAACATGAATTATAATCTAGAGAGAAAACTCGTTAGTGAATATTTATTATCACGCAATTGATGCATTTAATACGTAATACGCAAATTATGTACTCCCATAAAATGAATATTTATTAAAATGAATACTTACATTATAAATAGCAACAGAAAATTCGTTACAATAGAACATAATTTGAAATGATGCAGAAAGAAGCTTAGTGAGTTACGCAATTAATACACTTTTAATGAAATTACAATAGAAATATTCTTAACGAATTTGTTCTCAGTGAATTATTAAGGACATTGAATGTAAATGAGGAGTTCTTTAAGCATAAAATAAGATAAGGAAATTTGTGTACTAAATAGATGTTTGTAATTCGTTATTCCCATTAAATATTAAAATTTTCTAAGCAAATTCTGCATATGTTACTCAAATTTATGCCTTACATTTACTGTAAAGTAGAATTTATTTATTCATTTTAGATAAACCAATTTATCTGTAATACATTTTCACTAGTTAATGATATTAAAGTACAATAAACTGATTTCGTTCATTCTGACTTCTGATTTCGTTCTTTTCATGTCAATATGTATATAAATTTAACTTGATAAACAAAATAAATATTTATTAGTTGGTACTAATGTTTTCACATTTTTGCTTAATTTTCAGTTAAAACCATTTCAATTAATTGGAAATAAATTCTCAAATAAGTAATTTTAATAATCTTTATTTTAAAAGTAAATAACTTTGAAGTATATTAGTTCTAACATTTTGGAAAATTCATAATAATATGGGCTTTTTATAATTTTTTAACTCATGTTTCGCTTTATTTAAGAGCCTTTAAAATTTTCTACTACATAAAACCTTAACATATTTCATTAGTATTAATTTTGGTAACAATGTTGCTAATTTAATTTTTAAATTTCTTGTTATATGAAAAATTAAAAATTTATAACAAAATTTGTAATGATTTATTTTTATCCTCATTGATTCTCAATTTAGTGATATTTCTTGTTTAGCATTAATAAACTGCTTTATATATCAATTTTTTATACTTTCGGCGTTGAATTAAAAAAGTTAATTTATCGTATGTAAAAAAAAATAGCTATAATTTTAACATATAAAATGCAAATTTCAGATGCTTTCACTGTAGTAGTAAAAAAGTACCAAAAATAAAATAAAATGAAATTAATATCTGCAAATGAATCATTTAAATATGACATTTTTTTCTAAAAAATGTTTCAGTTTTACTTTTAAAGTCATAAATGAAATCAGCATTGCCCAATTAGAAATAAATATTGTTTGTTCGTAAAGCTTAGAAAATGATCAATTTATTTTTGAAATGCAGCTTTGTACGATTATCCCATATATTCCCTTGTGTTGCTTAATGGGGCAGAAGAATTTCTATTTCTGCCCGATAACACATTTGCGCTATTTATGGAAGCCGACTATCAGATATTTTCGTTAGTTATTTTCACTTTCGCTTTCCGAAATGTAACGAAAGCGGAAGAAAAATATTGACCTTTGGGAACGTATATTTATTGATCGTATTTTCAGATAATGAATGATTATTTTTTGCCCATTGAATTTATTTCGCACACTGCTTTCACTGTCCCATGAGTGTCCCAATTATTATCTATATAAACTATTTAACATGTTAGGAAATATATGCTTTGTCTTTTAAAAGTAAACTATCCATAACAATAATCTTTCAGTGAAATTAAATTTATTTCGTTACTTAAACAATTACATACATTAAAAATATTTTAATCATTGTTCAAAATTAACTAGAAATCAGTTTTGTAAATAATGATATGTATACACTTTTATAGTCCCTTTCAATTCTTTTTATTATTAAACATTTTATTTGGGATACATAAGCTATTATTTTATGATTAGTGTAAAAAGATTTAAAAATCTACCACACTCTTGAACTATAATCCTTTCATGCTTATTAATTTTTAAAGTTAAGTTTTGAAAGAATTATCATTTAATAAGTAAAATATATTCCGTTCATTACAATATTTAATTTATGCATTTCATATACTAAATGCAATCTAAACTTAAATGAAAAATATTTTTTTATAAATAAAAACAAATTTTACATCTTTATATTGCTTTTCAATGTTTTTCACTTTTTAACTTCACTTTCTGGATCCATATAATATTTAACATTGAAAAATTATTTATATTATGATTACATTTGTTTGAATTTTAACGATAAATTTCTATTAAAAGAATTTTACCATTATACCAATATGAAATAAGTTATTTGTAAAAACATTAATTTGATGTAAAGACAAAAATATTATTATTAATAATAATTATCATAAAAGTTTATATCGAATGTTATTACCAGAATGTATTCCGCTCCCAATGTTAACTAACAGCCAAATGCAAATATACACATATTCACTAAATCAAAAATGACAAAATTTCATATTTTTCAAATTTATAGGTATATATGAAGTTATATGATCATAATGTATGGTACAATATTTTTGCAGCCTTATATCACAGTATTTTAATTTTTTCTGAAATTCCTGAAATACCACTCATGATTTTCAAAATATATGGGATGAATTCATCTAACCATATTTTAATATCTTTCGACTATTTTTAAAATAATTTTTACTTTTATTATTTCAAACTGTTACATATATGTTTGAAATTTCGCTGTACATATAAAAGTACGAACAACATTTGAGTGGTTACTTGTAAAATATCGCCCAAGTTTATTTTTCCATTAAAACAATTTTTTGTGAATAAGAATTGTGAAGCCTTACTTAAGAATTTATTAAATGTTAGATAAACATGTTATAAGGAATTCAAAAACAAAGGATTATTTAATTATGATTACAAAGGTTTAATTTTGCATTTTAAACAATATCCAAAATTAAAAATTAAAATTCTAAAAAAACGAGTGCTTTAATTAAATAAAGTTTATATTAATTATCTTTGTTGTGTACATTTATATTGTCAATTTTTAGGAAGTTACAATAGCACATTGTTATTTACTGAAATGGGAATTCAAAGAATTCTATTTATAGCTATTCAATAACTTATTTAAATCTCAACATTTGCAGTATGTTTTATTTTCAAAATTTCAATGGAGGAAGAAACAGAAATTAAAAATAAACATTATAAAACTGTTAACTATGGTAGCAAATTAAACTGAAATATCAAATATTCATCTATGATTCATAACATATTTCATTCTAGAATTTTTATAAAATACTAGAATTAATCTAGATGTTTTTCAAATGTGTTCCACTTTATAAATATTTTTGTCAAAAGACTGTTTCATATATCTTGTACCACATTAATAAGAATTCCAATTAACTACTTTTGATAAAAATGCATTGATTATCTATATACATATAAATGAGATAATTTATTAAATGAGGATAATGCGTATATTACACTATTAATAATAATAAAATGAGTATTTAGATGACAACACTTAGCTCACTATCTAGTTGTGTGAATCTAGTAAGTATCAATCTAGTAAGAATGTTAGATTGCTATCAGGTTAAATAATTTTTAGCTTCATAATGTAAATAAATATTTTCCAAGCAAGTTTCTTTGATTTTAAAATAGAAAAATAGATAACAAAGTTTAAGCATTTAAATTAATTTTGGATAAATATAATTGACATTTTTTAATAACAACAATCAATGATTTTGTAAATTCACACACATATTAATGAATAAAAACTTGATTTGTTATGTGAATACGTTAAGTTTAAAATTCAGATAAACAGTGCCAATGTTTATTAATTATTTTTTATAGTTATGTATTTAATTCAAGCATTAGATGACGGTATACAGTTAAAATAAAACAATATTTCTTATTTAAAACTTTTCACACATATTCAATTTACATTATAATTAAATTGATAAAAAAGTGAAAACTCCTCATGTAAAAATTAAAACAAATATTATTGAATCAGTGGATTAATAGTTCATAAACATTAAGTTCATTCAATGAAAATAAATTGAAATGTCTTTATAATTTATCTTATTATTTCTATTTTTGAAAATACTAGAATAATTAAGTGATTTCTATTTCTGACTTATTATTTTTTAATAAATACAGGAATAAACAATATACGGATAAATAAATTTTTTAAACACAGTGAAATTTCAATCAGTTAATGAAATAAATTAGTGAAATAAGATGAAATATCTATCAGCTACAAAATCATTCAATATAGCCAAGTTACATTTTGATTAATGACAACAGTAGAACACAAATTTTTTAAATAAAATTTGTATTTAAGTTACGCTAAAAATTTAGATGTTTTTATTGACGTATTTTGAAGATTTTTTTTGACTAATATTTCAAACCTAATGCTTTGTTATTACACATTTTTGTGACAAAATATTATATTCCAAAATTTCAAACTATTAGAATTTTTAATTTGAATTAATATTTTTAGTAAAAAATGAATTAAATTCCATAATTTAGGTATTCTATATATTTTTAAATCAAAAAGTCTAATATAAAGAAAAATGCGTGTTTGTTTTTGCACAAAGCAGCATTGCCTGTCCATTTCTTTTTTTGTCAATTCAGTTTGCAATACCATTCAATTTGCAACTGGTGTGTTCCGATAGAAATTTAATTAATTTCTAACGGAACACACCAGTTTTCTTAAATTTAGAATGCTTGAAATATGTACTTATTGTTTATTTGTTTAGATTTGTACATTGTTTGCTCTTCGTATTTAAATATATTTAAATACTAATTTAAGTTATTTAAGAGCAGAATATAATATACGATGTTGTCACTTAAAGTCAAATAATAATTAGCATAACGAGTTTTCAGTTAGTAAAACCTTAATTAAAAATGTATTTTACAATTAAATCTACTTTAAATTACTTTATTATACATCTCTGTAAACTCTAATTTAAAATAAAATTAAGTATACTTATGATTATTATATTTCTTTCTTAAAAGTGAAGCAAAAATATTCAAATATGAGCCTTGAAAGTAATTATTGACGTTTATTTATTTTATAGTGTAAATTTAAAACTCAGTGTAAATAAATTAAATGTTAAATTCAATAATATAAAAAATCATTATTTGATGATAAATTTTAAAAAATGACATTAAATATAATCAAATTAATAAAACCTCAAATAACATATTAATGTAAGTTAAATTTTTCTGGAATAACTTTCTTGATTCTATATCTTGGACGTTTGTCTGTGATTTAAATTGATGGTTGCTATGAGATGAATCCACGGTTGTAAAACAATAACTTTTAAAAGGTAAATTCAAACTGATTATATGTTTATATATTTAACAACTGAATTTCAAAATCATAAGCAAACATATAAACTTTCGCAAAAATACTCAAATGTAGTAGTCATAAAAATAGGTTTTATTTATTCATTTAATCTTAATAAACTGAAATATTTTTCTTTTCAAGCGTAAATAATATCGTCTTTTTTATTTACCTAATAATTAAACACACATATGAAATTTATGTCTTACACTGAAATATATTGAATCAAGGAAAGAGCTTTATTATTCTGAAACAATATCTGATAATTTGTAGCTGGAAACTAAATGTACTTTCAGGCTCCCAAGAAAATTTTATCAATTAATTTTCATTATGTTAGGAAAAGAAAGGAGAAACAAAAGTAAGAATGTTTCACGCAAAGAGAGTATTCTGAGTTAGAATACATTAATAATGAATGAAGAACACCACTTTGTAATTTCCGTGATACATTGATGTTTCGAAAGAGAGGCTAAACATTCCGCAAATTAGATTTCATAGGCTTTAGTATTTTTTATAAGACTGTATAAAAAGATAATGAACATATCATTTATTATAGTCAAGAAGAATTTTAAAAAATTAAAGCAAGTACTTTTGAAACTAAATGTAAGAGTAACAATAAATGTGATTTATAAAGGAAATTAATTACATGTTTAATTCAGATATTTATTATTATAAAATAATATGATGAATGCATTTAATTTTAAAATGAAATTTCATTCCTTGTTTGCTATATATTTTATGTATAAAATTTAATTTTTAAAAGTTAATATTAAAATTTTGAAACTTATGGTTAGTTAGTTTTAAATATTTTTCTTTTAATGATGAGTTTCTTATTTAGTGAACTACATTTGAATTTCATCAAAAAAACTTCAATTAAAATAAAGAGAGAATAAATATAGATATGAGTATTTTAATATACATCAAAAAATGAATTGCGATGAATTTTTGAATATAGAACAATCAAGGTTATTCATAAAACGTTTGCTACGTTATAGACAATATATATATTATATGCTTTAAACCATATCATGTATTTGAGATTTATGATATTGAATGAAAAATTTACAATTTATAAATGTCCTTTATGCACAAAAAATCAACGATATGAATAAAAAAAATCTGAAAACTAGCCCAATATTCACTCAGAAAAACCGAAACTAATATTCTAGCTTTTCCATTATTTAAGAAAAAATTTTTCCTTTTCTATATAAATTCTTTCTTTTCTTTTATTGATTTAAGTATTACTTAAAACACTTCAATATTCTATTCAATAATGAAAATTATTTAATTTAGTGAAAATGTTTTCAAAAGTATTTTAAAATTTATAATAAAAAATCTATTTTAAATATATATTATCCCTTAAAAAAAAAGTTAGCCTTTTTAAATAAAATCTGATCTATCTTAAAGACACAGATTGAGATTCGTCAAAAACATTTCATAATTTCATGGAGGTGATAAATGTGATTGAGAGAGACCTGTGCAATTAAATTTGTTCATATATACAATGTATTATATGAGCAAATTTAATTGCACAGGTTATTTACTAAGCGAAATCTCTCACTACAGAAAAATATAGCTTTAACATCGTAACTTTTGAAACTTCAGAACACATTTTCTACATTTAGTAACTGCAAGCATGCTTTTCTTACGTCAATGAAGGTATATTGTGATATATATATATATATATATATATATATAGAGAGAGAGAGAGAGAGAGAGAGAGAGAGAGAGAGAGAGAGAGAGAGAGAGTAAGATATATATGTGAAAACATGCATATATTCTGACATAAATACAGAAATATATAAAGTCTTCATTTAAAAATGTGCAAAAGAGGGTTTAAGCAAGAAAATAAATTTGATAAACCTATTTACGTCATTTTAGAAATATAGACAACCTATTTTCGTAACTAAGAGTAACGAGCAATTAAAAAAAACTAAAAATATATCTTACTACGTTTACTTAAAACTAAATGTATTTTAATGATATCACATTCTATATATATATCGCATCAATATTTTGTATAAGTACACTACTGGCCATTAAAATTGCTACACCAGGAAGAAATGTGGGTAACAAAATGATATTTATTGGGCAAATATATTATACTAGAAATAACAAGTGATTAAATTTTCAAAAAATTTGGCTGGATAGATAATGAGAAATCAATACCCAGAACAACCACCTCTGGCAGTAATAACAGCAGTTATACGCCTCGGCATTGAGTCAAACAGAGATTGGATGGCATGTACAGGTATAGATGCCCATGCAGCTTCAATACGATGCCTTAGTTCATCAACCGTAGTGACTGGCGTTTGGTGACGAGCCAGTTGCTTGGCAACCATTGACCAGACGTTTTCTATTGGTGAAAGGTCTGGAGAACGTGCTGGCCAGGGCAACAGCTGAACCTGTTCCGTATCAAGGAAGGTCCGTTCAATACCGGCAACATGCAGTCGGGCATTATCCAGCTGAAACGTAGGGTTTCGCAGGGCTCGAATAAAGGGTAGAGCCACGGGTCGTAACACACCAGAAATGTAACGTGCACTGTTCAAAGCACCATCAATGCGAACAAAAGGTGACCAAGACATGTATCCAATGGCACCCCATACCATCACGCCAGGTGTTGGGCCAGTATGAAGATGACGAATGCACGCTGCCAGTGTGCGTTCACCGCTGTCAAACACGGATGCTACCATCATGATGCTGTACACAGAACCTGGATTCATCTGAAAAGATGAAGTCTTGCCATTCGTGCGCCCAGGTTCTTCGTTGATCACACCATTGACGGCGCTCTTGTCTATGACGCAGCGTCAAGGGAATCCGCAGCTATGGTCTCTGAGCTGAGAGTCCATGCTGCTGCAAACGTCGTCGAACTGTTCGTGCAGACACTTGTTGTCTTCCAAACGACCCCGTTTCTTGACTTGCGGCTCGTGACGTGGTTGCACGATCCATTACGGCCATGCGGATAATATGCCGGTCTTCTCGGCTGCTAGTGATAGTTGGCCGTTGAGATCCCGCATGGCGTTCCGTCTTACCGTCCTAAACCCATCGATTCCCTATTCTGCTAACAGTCATTGGATCTCGACCGATGAGAGCAGCAATACTGCGATAAGATATACCGCAATCCCGGAACGCTACAATTCGACCTTTATCAAAGTCAGAAATGTATTGGTACGCATATCTCCTTCTTACACGAGGCATCACAACATCTTTTCACCAGGCAACAACGTTCAAATACAATTTGTGTATGAGAAACCGGTTGAACAATTTCCTCATTTAAACACAATGTAGGTGTCGCTACTGGCGCCTGCTTAGTCTGAATGCGTTGAAAAGCTAATTATTTGCATATCACAGCACCTTCTTCCTTTTGTATAAATTTCACGTGTGTAGCATGTCTCCTTCTTGGTGTAGCAATTTTAATGGCCAGTAGTGTAGCTTTAAAAAAGAGAAAAGTTTTAAACTTTCTGTGAGAGAGAGATGATGCAACTTGTCTTCAATATACAGTTTTCATTTCTAATTATAAATCAAATATCTGAATTCTGATATTTAAATGACTGCATTATTATCATAATAGTGTACATTGCAATTTAATGTATAATTATATAAAATTCTCGGACAAATAAAACTATTTTGCTTTCAAACTATTATAAAGTTTTAATATTCTTGAAGCACCTAGATTATTGAATATTCTTAAGAATATAAATAAATAAATAAATATATATATATATATATATATATATATATATATATATATATATATATATATATATATATATATATATATATATATATATATATATATATATATATATATAATATAATATAATATTCTAAGAATATTCTTAAGAAAACTCTCAAAAATTTATCATGAAATTAAAATTTAAATAATTAAGTTTATGTTAAAACTAATACTATAAAAATCTAATGCTTTAAGTGTGTTTAACTTGAGAATTAATTAAAGAATATCTTGTCATATATTCACTGTAAAATTAATTATTAATACTCAAACTAAGGAGTTTCTTGGGAAAATATAGCAATACCATTATAAAAATATATTTTGATGAAAAGTATAGTTTGACAGTTTTTTTCTTAGAGTTTTATGTAAGTCACTATGAAATTATTACACAGGATTAAGCTTTTATAGAAAGATCTTAAAAAATATTATGTTGAAAATGTCTGTCGACCTAATGAATTAGATGACTTCCTCCATAACCGATAACAGTCACTGAATCATTGTAATTATCCTAAAATATAAATTATTAGAAACTTATTATATTAAGTTTTAGTCTTAGGAATAATATACGTTGTTTTCATTTTTGGGTTATATTTACGATAACAAATATCGCCTCTAGTAATGTAACTTCAAATAATGTATAAATTTCAATGAAATACAAAATTAAGTATGCATCATGTTGATTTATGAGGATATTCAAAATATTTTCTATAGGATGTACTGATATATTTCGTAAAGCAAATAGATAAATTTTAAGCATGTCATAATTATTATCTGATATTGTCTGTCTCATAACTTCTAGTTATTGGAGAAATATGGCGCCATTTTTCACAGTCCTTGTTGATGTCACCAGTTATTTTTCTAGGACACCCGGTTTATAATATTAGCGATGTTTTGTCATCACCTGAAACGTTTTCTCAAGAAATTTTATGTGAAGGTATTTTTTCTTAAAATATTTAACTTTGATAAAGTTACTATTTCGTTATTCAAAAAAATAACAACAGTAACAAATCTTGAAATTCCAAGCCAACAGAATCCAAACTAACTGATATACATTTGGATTTTAATATATCAATAAAAACTAATGAAAGTCGTACCAACCAAATGAAAAAAAAAAATTTACTACCATCTTAAGTATATCATCTAGTATTTTAACTATTCTGAACCATTTTATTATTTCAGATACATAGGAATAATAAGCACAAAGTTGTTTTATTATTGATGTTTATAAAATCCTTACTTTCCGATAGTTTTTTTCATTTTAATGTTTTTAGAGAAATTCCATATTATATTGTTGAGACAGATTGCATAAAATCATCTTATTCGATAATAAAGTTAAAGCTCAGATATTTTTAAAAAACCTTAAAAGAGAAAAATGAAAAAAAATATCAAAAAAGCTTTTTGTTTAGTTAAATAAATGTTTCTATAATAAATTAAATATAGTAAAGAGCCAAATTGTATGCGGAATATTTACCTACTAATATAATCCAATTTTACTATGTAAAATATTCATTGATTGTTGAAACTGAAGCAATATTTGTTAAGGATAAAATTTCATTTTTGTTTTGGTTTTGAGTTTACATTTTAATCATATGGTTATAGAGTTTTACAAAAGGCTTAACTGTTAAATATTTGAATGAATAAAGCACAAAATATAAAAAATATTATAAATCTAAGAATACCATGTTTTATTTCATGATATGTATTTTTAGTGAAATAAATTATTTTTATAATTATTGTAGAATTTTATTTATGCCTCATGTAAAAACACTTTCTGTTGGCACTTTCATATTAATGATAGCTCAGAGCTTTCGTAGATACTACACGAAGCGTTAAAATAGTCAAACAATAGATACTAAGCTATTTAAAACTCTTAAGAATAAGAAAATTTCGTACTCAGACATTTCTTTTATATTCAATGTATGATAAAGATAGAGCAAATAAAGGAGTTTAATTTTGAATAAAAACAAATAATATTAATGTTACTTAAAATTTACAGTTTTATTTCTATAGATTCTAAATTCATAGGGCGAAATAAACCATTTTGAAATATCCTTAACATATTTAAGAAATTATAATGAAATATACACTCAAACTATAAAATGGCTTGTAGAAGTAAATTAAGCCGTTGTTTGCTTAATTTACTTTTACAAACAATGCTTGCTTTCAACGAGCACGTCGTTTTCTATTAAAGTGATTTCATACTAGGAATTTAGAATTACTCATTTTAATTTAAAATTATTTTCACAACAATATATTTAAAAATAGCATAAATTTTAATAGCATAAATCCTTTAGTTTTCTGCAACAAATGTTAAAACATACAAACATATTAAAATGTTAATAAAAATTAATGTTTTTAACACAAAATTAAATTAATGTTAAAATATATCATGCGTATATAAGTTTGAGTATAGATTAATTGAGGCATCTGAATAGAATTAAAAAATTCCCTGAATAAATTTATAAATTTATTCAGGTTATATTTATGTTCCATTATGTAACCTAAATAAATTTATAAATTTATTCAGGTTACATTAATGAATTATAATAATTTAGTTCTAAAAGGAAGAGATTATTATTATTATAGCTGAAAAGTAACAAGTATTTATTTAACATATGCTAACAAGCAAAAACAATTTTAATCAAGTAAATTTTTAAAGCTATCCTTTATTTTGTATAATAAATAATTCTTAAATAATTCACTTGAAACATTTTTAAAAGTCAAAGTATGTGATTAAATAATAAAGCGGCCCTTTGTAACGTTATAGTATACTGCGTATTTTCCAATCGTTTGCTTAAATTCACATATTGCGTTTTTGGTAAAAATAAAATTATTTATCTTCTTATCAAGCAATAACATGATGAGCCAGAGTCAAAACATGTGACCTGCAGTCATGACATGTTGCCACATTCATTATATAAATTTTCAATGAAATTTGTCGAAATCAGCTCAAACAAATCGTGGTGTGAAACCAGGCTGAGTGTGTGATGATCCTGTATTTAATATCTGACTGTTTAAACGTTTTTTCTCACTGGAACTTTTTTGGAAACAAACTATATGTTTAAAGAGAAATTTACAGGCCGTTCTGTATCATAAAAATGAATCATGCAGAAATGTATTATAAAATGATGGTGTACGGGTTGAAAATACTCCCAAGAATAAATCACAATTTGTCTGCACACCTAAAACAAAGAAACAAATTCAAGAAATAATGGTAGGAAGTTCAAATTAGTCAACCAGGAAATTGAGTCAACAGACTTCAGGTCAACAACAGGTTTTTTGTTGTCAGAAAACCCACATGCAATCCACTAGTTACTCGTGTATGGCGAGAAAATAGGCTTTAAGTGTCCCATTTCTGCCTCATGCAGTTTAAAACACATGTTCTTTAAAGCGACTGCTAACAATAATATACATTTGAAATACTGAAAGAACTTGATAGCTGAGCAGCGTCACAGTTATGTTATTTTCAGTAATATGGTGCAATATGTCCCACATTAGTTGCATCATTAAAACATGTGCATGAAATGCTTACACCTGAGAAGACGACCAGCAAAGCTTGTGGCATCCTCGGACACCTGTTAACTTTTACTGTCCACTATTGACTTTTACTTGTGGGGACACTTAAAGGAAAGACTATACGAAGCAATTCCAATGCAGTTGAAAAGCTCTAGATGAGAATCTAGGTTATTATCAATAATATCACAGCACAAAAACTGATAAAGACACATATGAATCCTCTCAGGAGTGCTCAAACTGTATTGAAATACATGATAGATACTTTCACTACTTATTTTGACGGCAGAAATTATATTCAATACATTATATTTAGTTTTGTTTTCATTTTGTGTGTTTGCAATACGGACAGGTTTGTTTGTGTTGTTACCTAGATAAGTTTAAGCTGATAAGATATTTTTCAGTTAGGGAAATTTTTTATCTGAGAAGATTCTTCTTTACAAGAAATAAAATACAAGTTTCTTTTACAAAAATTCTAACTCTTTAAAAATTTAAATAAAAATTTTATAGTATGCATAATCATAAGGCATGAAATATTTCTAAAAAATATTTTCAAAATTACAAATAATTATTTATAGTATCTACCAGCTATACCTTATTACGCGATGTCACAAACCGGAATTATTTAACCAGCAAATCTAAGTAATCGGAACATAAATCCTAGTTTATGATTGTATCAATTGTTTACACATAAATTATTTTTAAGAAGCAAACGAGACTTAATATGTGAAATGATTTTATGATTTGAATATAATTAAGAAATTAAACTCGATTTTGTTTTAATTAAACTCAATAGATTTTTATTTCTTTCTGTTTTAATCAAAATTCATAGTTCTTAAAAAAATATATAAAACTATACACTAAATACAATTTAATGCCAAATATTTATATACTTATTTACTTAATATTATGGTTGATTTGACATGATTTAAATTTTTTTCATAAAGTAATAAAATTAAATATTTAGACAGAAATCGAAAATTGCATAATTTTTTAGTTACTTTTCATATTATTAGAAAGTTTATAACACATAATTTACTGAATTTATCAATATTATTTATTAACATCAATGAAATTCGATTTTTTTATTGGCATAGTAAAACCAGAAAAATATTTATTAAAAATGTAATTCATATTAAATTAAATTAAAAATTTATTGCGAATTTTGTAAATTATACATTTATGAAATTTTAGTAAAAAATCATTGAACACAAGTTACACATTAATATAATGAATGATTCATGTTAATAACTTTTTTTATTAAATGGTAAATTTCTAAAAATATATACAATTCTCCCTATTTTCAGAGATCAAATTGTATAGTAACAAAATAATTTCAATATTACCATACAATTTCAATAATATTCATTATTAAACAGATCATACGGTAAATTATATGTAATATATATATATATATATATATATATATATATATATATATATATATATATATATATATATATATATATATATATATATATATATATATATATATATATATATATATATATATATATATATATATATATATATATATATATATATATATATATATATATATGTGTACGTTTGTGTGTGTGTGATTCATACTAAGCAGAAACGAGTTTTCATTTCCTGCTGAAGATAAAATATCATATTATGCGAGAAAAATATTGCAGATTCTTTCTAAAATTTCATACATATTAATAGAAATTAAAAATTATATTTTTTTAAAACTTTTTTATATTAAAAAGTATACAATTTGTTTATATGTAATTATATATTTATTCTCTTTAAATTGCAGGATTTTCCTTAATTCAAATCAAAATATCTAAAAGATTTTTTAACAACTTATACTTTTAGAAATTAAGAATCATTACATTAATAATATAATCTTGAAGTTAATTAAATTATTCTGAATCGACAAAATTTTATGCTCTTACAATTAGTTTATTATTCTGTCCCTTATTTATAAAATTATTTTCATTCATTTTTTCTCTACATCTTAACATTTTATAACAATATTAAGAAATAACTCAATGTTAGATAATTTAATGTGAAAGCAGAAGTATAGTAAAAACAACTTCACAATGGATTATTATTTTGAATTATTATGTCTGAAAGCACAAAACAGTTTTTCGATTCTGAAATTAATTCCATTAAAAATAAACGTTGTACGCATTTTATGATTAAATTATGTGTAGTTATAAGGTTTAATTCAAGACTCATAAGACGAGACAAGTTTGTAAAAACTCTAGAGAACAGAGAAAAATTATTTCTGTTGGAAACAAAGAATTTTTAGTCTTTTATATTGTATAAATATAGAAAATATGTGATAAATAAATGTAATAGAAAATTATATAGTTAATATCTGCTCACATATTTACTATTCAAATAAAATATCATAGTATTTTATTTTATAACCACTAAGATTTTCATGTTTACCAGGGGTGAATTGATAACAACTTATATTTTGTAATACACAATGAGTATGCCGTCAGGTGTGCCTTAGTAATTAATAAGTAGGGACCAGCCACACGATAACTAGACTTGGTTTGGTATTTTAGGAATCTCATTTCACACGGAGATTATTGCGACTACGATATATTTAATGTGCCCCAATCACCACTAGCGGATACGGTGGACTTTCGATAGGGTCGGGATTCAAACTCATTACCTTCCAATAACGAAATACCTAATTAACCAATCTAATATGACAATAACTTTGTTGGTAATGGCAATTTTAATTACATAATAAAAATTGTAATTGCCTAAACGCAATCACAAAATGGAGGAAAATAGATTTGGTAACACTCATAATATTGAATTTCGAAAAGAAAACACTATAAAATATTTGCTTTCAGTCATTAAAAACTAACAAATCAGATGAAAATATATCAAAAAAGTCAAATTCTTATGAATCCACGTTAATGAGATATGTTTTACATATAGAGAAAAATACATGTTTCGTTAAACAACTTGTAAGTAAAAAAATATTATTTCATTCAATATTTCAATTTTCATATGAAGTACTCAGATGTTTCTTGGTAGCTAACACACATCACACGTTAAAATTCTTTTATATTATAAAATATATCTGTAAATCATATACTAAGTACATAAATGTTTGACCTTAGAAAGCTGTATTTAAAAAAAATATTTTAAAATTTTAAGTACCTGAGGTAAGACAAATAATGAGAAAACAAAAGAGAGTTTCTTTAACTAAAAAACCCATCTCAAATTTTCACTTAATTACTTGAACGAATATTATAAAATTAGGTGGCATTGCTTAAATGATGCAATTGTATATAATAAAATATATTAATGAGAAAAGCTTTCGAACAGGTGATACATTAAAAAAATCAATTTCAATCTTTAGCATTTCAGGTATGTATATATATATATTTATATATATACGAGGTACACTGTGAAATTTTTGAGATACAACTAGGTTTTAAAAGTTATATTTACAAATTTTTAGGTGGTATCCTGCAGCATCAATGCACTTTTGTAGACGAATTTTTCACAGATTAAATGCCTCGAGCCATTCATTTCTTAGAATAGATAAAAAAAAAAACTACATTTATAACCACATCACTCTCTTCTTCTGAATGAAAACGACGTCCATGCAAGCTCTTTTTTATATTTAATAATAACCAAAAGTCGCACATAGCTAGATCAGGTGAATACAGCGGATGTTCGATCACTTTAATTTGATTTTGTTTAAAAAATTCAACTATTAATCCAGCTGTATGCGAAGATTCATTGTCATTGTGAAGCAGTAGTCCCCTAACATTCAGTTCCTGTAGAATTTCTGGTAGACATTTAGTGGTATACCAGTGTGCTGTTACTGTCTTATGTCCTTCCAACTTGATGGCTTTCACCAATCCCGTACTTCTGAACAAAACAGCATCCATCACTATTTTCAGTGCGCATTGTTTCTTTACCATTGTCGTCGTGGGATCATCTTCAAAGACCCATACTTTGTTTTCTTAACGTGTTAAAACGTCAAACAACGTTATATACGTTTCATCACCTGTTACAATTTTAGAAATGATGTAGTGGCCATCATCATTTAGAAATGTAAGAGTTTCTTTACTGATTCTGACACGCTTCTCTTTTTGGTGCTTAGTTAGATTATGGGGAATCCTACGGCAAACTACTTTTTCCATATGTAATTCTTCATGAATGACTTTGTGTATGGCTGCGGATTCAATTTTAAGTTGTTTCTGTATCATTTGATAAGTACAGCGATTATCATCCATTAACATTTTTCGTATGGCAGACACATTATCCGGGATTACTGCCAACGGCGTCCCTCATATGTGTTCTTCATCCTGAAGGAAATTGCGACCTCTTCAAAATTTTCTAAACCTTCTGAATACAGTAGCACAAGCTGGAGGTTCATCACTAAATGCTAATTGCAACCGTTGAACGCATTCTTCTTGATTTAACCCTACTTTAAAATCGTAGAAAATCATAGCGCGAAAATGTTCTCGCGTCAACTCAATTTTCTCTTCTATTTAAAATTTATTCTACGCTAATCAAGTTGTAGCTAGTCAGTGTAAAAAATCGTGTTTAAATACTTTGTATTTTATAATTAAATCATTATTTTTATTTTGTAAATTTTCGTCTGCGCTTATCTCAAAAATTTCAGAGTAACCCTCGTGTATATATATATATATATATATATATATATATATATATATATATATATACATATATATATATATATAATCCAAGTTGTGTTAACTACAAACATTTATCCATAAACACATAGTAATAAAGATTTCTTTATAAATAAAATATATTTCCATTCTTTTGATATAACAATCTACAAATGTCTTAAAATTTCTTTTCAAAATGATGAATTTCTATAGAAATATTATGATTATAAATGCATCAATTATAAAATTGAAACTACACATTGATGATTGCATAGAACTCTATATTTTTTAAATAATTAATGTATGAAATAAATTAAAAAAAACATAATAAGAGAATAAAATTTTAACATTTTAACTGTGTATTGCATCAATTATATATATTTATGCTTATAATATCAAAAAAAATTAATTAAGAAAATGCACAAAGTAAATTGAGCTAAGTAACTGCTTTAATTTATCGAAGATACAAGTGATTTTTAACGATGCAATATATTTCCTGTATCTGAAGATATCAATGAGGAGCAACGCAATCTTTCACTAGGTTCAGTATAATATTTAAAGCTTACTTTGCTGTCATTATGCTTCCCGAAGCAAATCTGAAGTCGCTTTTCGCTGAGTGAGTAAGCCGTGCTTGTTAATTAATCTCTGAAGCTACTAATTGGTCCTGAGATGCATGAAGACCCACTCAGATTGTTACGTTGTCCCAGAAACTGATTCACATGCAGCCAACCATATCAAATTTGAAACAGTCTAAGCAAAAGGATTTATGAGAAATTTTTATAATGGAAATTGATGTACCAAGGAGAAAATGTGTCATCTTAGAGATGCATTTTTTTAAAAAAATATTTTACTTTCATAATATTTTTATTTATTTTGGGGGAACATATTTTATTAGATAATAATTAATTAAAATATGCACCACTAATAGTGCATTTTCTCCTATTAACATTATTTTGAAATTTAAATTTCGATGACAATTTTCAGTTAAATGATAAATTCTGACACAAACCTTAATCATACAGTTTTTATTTGTTTATTAACTAAGGAAAATTTTAAGGAAGAAACAATAGAACAATCTATTGTAAAAATCAACGAATTATACAAGGAAAATCACCATTTCTTTCTAATATATTATTGAGATACTTATGTGTAAATTTAGAATAATATATTATTATTTTAATATTAAATTTATAAAAAAAAAGTCCTTTATTATTTAGTGAATTTTACTAAGTCGTAATCTAGTTTATTATTTAGTGCAATTACAAAAATAGTAAAAAAAAATTAATAAAATATTGTTTTTTTTTTTTACTATTCAGATTTTAAGAAAATCACAAACAACAATGCAGTCATACAAGTAGCTTATATTAAGTGTTTGCATCAAAACATATCATTAGAGGAATAAAAATGAAACTAAATGTAATGTTATTTTCTAAATTAAGAACTTTTTCTATCTGTTGAGAAGGAAAAACGAACCAAATATTAAATCACATCTCCAACCTGATATTAATGATGAAAACAGTTTTAGCATTTAACGGAAATGCAACATATATTTAAAATCATTATTCTATTTACAGCAACTTTCTAAAACATATCACTTGACAGAAGAAATGTATGTTTTTTTTTGTTTTTTTTTTTTTTTTTTTTTGCTGGATATCACTTCAATAAACTTTATTAAATATGATTAATTACAAATGCATATTAATTTACGTTAGCAGTTTAAACATTAGGATTTTTGAAAAATTATGCTTACATAATAACTTGTTTATGGGAATTTTGAAAAATCGAGTAATTTCAATCAATGCAATAGAAAGTTCATCATACATATGCATATACTTATTTTCTGAAAACTGTTGTTTTAAACCCAATTTAAGAATTAGAAAACAAAACTTTGTTCCATTATCATTCCAACTTAAGTATAAAATTATTTTTTGTCATGTTCAAATACATTTTAATATGTATTTTTAGGTTAATATGTTTTAAAATTATTCAACATTTTATTATTGAAATTTTCAATTTCATTTTTAGACAACTTGTAATAAAAACTGTTTTTTTCATTAATTTAATCTATTATGTTATGAACATAACTAGCTACCTTAGAAGAAAAGATATTTTCAATGCATATGATCTTAAGTAAGCTTAGTAGAAAAGCTGGTTACTTAATTCCAACCCCCCCACACACACACAGAAACTCTTTTTTTTATAACAAATTCTTTTTGTAAGCTAAATCTGAAGAACATTTTAAATCCATAACATATTATTTTATACAATAAAAACACAAAACGACGATGTTTGTTCTTAAAACATATACTTTAAGTATAAAAACTTAGATGATTTTATAAGTACGTTTTGGTGAAATCTTACTATATATAAGCGAGTGTAAGCTTCTGATCCTGAACATGAGAACTCAAAGTAGATAAGTCAATGTACTCTATCAATATATGTATTGCATTAAATAAATATAAGATATTTTCAGATTACCAAAAATGAAATAGTAACTCAATTTCCTAAGCATTTTATCCGAAAATATGTTTTTATTCATGCATAAATAGCATATATAACTTTCTTTGAAATTTGTCTTGTAAGATATTTGATTTACCTGATGCTATAAATTCTATAATTGATTATAATGGGCTAGAAATCAAATTACGGAAAAATACTAATAATACAAGTTTTCTTGCCTCACGCACCATATTATTTTAAAAGTTTTGACAAATATAAAATGTCTCCAAGCTCACAGGCTTTTTATCTTATTGTTAGTTTCTTAATAAGTAAATTAAATGTAATTAATGATAAAATGCACAAAAAATTATGATTTTGTAGAAAAAATAAATGTTCATTTTAGAATTGTCCTCTCATGGATTCGATTGTATATGCGAGGTTAAAGCAAAGTACTCTAAATTGACACGCAAGGATAAATAACTTTGGGTTAGCAAACCAAAATGTAATTTAATATTTTTTAATACTAATTTTTCAAGCGTAATGAAAATCCTCGTTTCCAAAATTGTGATAAATCTTGCCAAAAAATCTCCAAACTCAAAAATTTGCCAAAATATTAATACACATCTCCAGATGCCCGAGTTGCACTAGATGTCATAGAAACATGTAAATAACTTTTTAAAAGTTCTTTAAAATTTATTCTTTAAAAGATAAAAAAATACCATAAATTTTGTAATGAACTATTAACACTAATTTTATAATAAGTATAATTATTTGCCTACTATTATAATTATTTATCCAGCAACAACTCAGAAGTAGTCACTACATTGTTTACTTTTATTTTCAATATATATTTATTTTAAATTGAAAAATTATAATTACACATTTTAAATGGATTTCTTTCTTTTTGGCATTTTTTCATAGTAGTTCACTCAAAACATTGTGACACTACACAAAATACATTTCAATAATAAGAAAAATAAATCACTTAATCGCGCACTTATTTGTTCAAACATTATGGATCAAAGGTGAATAAAATGTTTATGAAGGCCGTCTGTTTCCCGTAACAAGTGATAAGGATTTTTGATATTATAAAAATTTGGGAAAAGTTTATAACCGGATAACCCTTGATATTTTGACACCAAAACAGGCTAAATTAGGATAAATTCAATTTTATCTCCGAATTTTTCTCCAATCCAAGGTTTTCCCAATTTTAAACCTAACCCAAAATCTATCAATAATGCTAAAATTACCAATCTTTTCACTCACTTTAATCAATAATTAATTGAAAATTTTATTAAAAAATATATATAAAAATAACTCAAATTTAAGGATTTCGAATTTAAAAAGTTTTATAAATAAAATAATACTAAAATATAAAAATAAGAACCATAAAAATAATAATAATATGTTTTTGCAAGTTCATTTTTTAGAAATAGGTTACAGAATTTTGTAAGAAAGTTAATTTCTTAACCAAATATTAAAGTTATATCATTTAAATATAATAATAGATTCCTTTTCATTCATAATGTAAGGTAGAAAGCACGCTATTTTATTGAATTTCTTAATATTATACGACAGTTTAATATTCAAAAGACACATTTACTTAAAAGTAATTTTGACATGATTTTTATCTTAGAGGCAATAGCAAAACTTTAATACATCCAACAACTTTCAAAGCTATTTTCATCACTACAAACATTTCATGCTCTTAATAATTTATTTATACAATGGATAAGTTTGAACAATGCATTAAATAAACAAAAGCTTAATAGGATTATAACAAAATATCTTCATTGTAAGCGAAAAACGCCATAATTCAAAAATTACGATAATAACAGCGTACAAAAGAGCAATAACAATAAAATTGCAGAATAATCTTCTATTAATGGATATTGTTGTTTCTGTTCACAATTACGTGTTTCTTTAAAAGAATTAAATGTGTTTTCTTAGTTAGAATTTATTAAATAATAGACTTTATTGTCTTCATATTTCAATTAAAAACAAAATCATTAATATTAAAAAGTATGCTTAAAGTTGATTACTATTATAAAATTGTTTAATTTATTTCTTCGAAAATTAATTCATTAATATCAAAGAAAATGTTTTAATTAGAAAAGAGTATGCCTACAAAATTAAGTGGATTTGTAAAAGAGAAAATTTTAGTCAGAATTCTTCAATGAAAATGCTAAAAATATTCAGTAATCATTTATTAAAAGAAAATACATTTCTTTATGTAATGAATATCTTCGCTTCTGAACAATACACAGTAGCACGTGAAAATACATTCGTTAAACAGACTAGAAAACGTTTGATTTAGATAAACAAATCTTTTACACAAATTCATAAGAAAGTTCTCCTTTTATATTTAAATTAATTTTAGCAAATAATGAATTTGTTGCAATTCTGATAATTTTTTTAATTAATAAATACAAAAAGGTTCTTTTATGCTTATAATTAATAGCAAAGTATTAAATAAATTGAGTAAAAGCATATTTCTTTTGGTTTAAAGGGGTTTTTTTTTGGTTTTTAATTTTTTATCGATCAAAAAAGATCGATAAAAATTTATTTAAAACTATTCCCAAAAAATGCATTTAAATTATCGATATAATAAATATACTCATTAAACTGTTTTTATTAAAGTATATAATTTCTCAAAAATACAGAAATGCTATTTTCAGTAAATTATTTTATGTTTTAAGCTAAATGTATGAAAAAGTAATAATTGATTTAAACGAATGCTTATTTACTAGTCATCCGACAAACTCGTAAAGATGCAATTTAACACCAGCTCTCCACGCCTGATGCCACCATACAATATCATTAAGCTCTTGTTAACATCTAAGTTGATAAATTCATAAATATTTCCCTGTTTTCTGATACATCCAGGTCCTCGGCATAATTTAAAATAAATTTCTAGATTAATAATGTTTTATTTAATGAGATTTCCGTCTTTATCCAATTCTATTATCCATTGTTCACTTTTATGTCAACCGATTGGTGAATCTCCATGATTATCGCATCTGAAGCAAGAGAAAATTCCCATGTGTATCACAGCATACCTCTGTATGATGAGAAAAACGACCCCATGATGTGAATGCATTCTTAAATTTACTAACAAACAATATTTCTTGAAAAAAAATGACTCCTAATGCTCCTAGTACTATTCCATTAACAATATCATTGATTTGTTTCAGATCTCTTTCTCTCTCTTTTTCTGTGTGTAAGAAATATTGTTTCACTTATAATAGCCACTGATAAACAATTTTGTGCCATTTCTAAAATGTTGAAATATTTCCTTTTTAGGCTGATAGAATGTTCTCAAACTTCCTTTGAGTTGTAGAATCTTAATGAAGGAATATATCTATTATATATGAAGACATGAAGTTAACTATTGGATTTCGCTAAAATTGTCTTTATTGATTTCGCTAAAAATGTATGCTCAAAGAATGTAATTAAGTTCAAATATATCAAATAATAGAACCATATAATTTAAAATTTAAAAACATAACCTATAACAAGAATATGTAAGTACTCTCTGTTTCATGCCAAATAATTCCTTCATTAATTTTATTTATTATAGTTCATTCAAATGTGTGATGTAATGAGATGATTAGAAGAAGAAAAAAGTAAAACATTTAATATTTAAATTCAAATTTCATTCAATTTAGTCATAACTTAATACATTTTGGGACCTTTGTACTCATTTTTCTGTAAAAGTCATTTGCATAAAACTAGGCAAGTGATCTGAAAATATCATGATGTGCATCACACAATCAAGTTAAAATTAGACATAATCAAGTTAAAAAATGTATTCACAAGCTTGAGAAATTTCACAAGAACTTACTTCAAAATTCATTTCAAACTTATTAATGTAATTAACAATTGTAAATAACAAGATCTATACATAAAACACAAATTAGTTAAGAATTACAAGCAAGTTCCATTTTTACATGCATAAATATACCGCTAGTTATTTTTTTTCACTTTATACTTGTAAGATGCACATATCGTTTCACAATTTGAATTTTTCTTCTACTTTAATGTTACTTTTCTTCTAGGGAGACAGTGGAAAACGAATATCCCTTAATCCTTAAATAAATTTGGCAAATTTAATTTTTCACAAATAAATTTGACACTAAAAATCTTATATTTTAATATTATGTTCAAACATATTCTTAATAGTCCCAAGTAGAGTATTTTACAAAACATCAACTGAAACGGACCATTTTCAATAGAAATATCCCCTCACTTTTTTTATTTAGTAAAATTTGTTATCGATATAATATTACAAAAACGTAACTCTTTTCAATATTATATTTTAAAACAAAATAAAAAATACACTAAACCATGCTATGTTTGTTCAAAAATGGTCTGCTGAGTGTTGATAAGTGATTAATTAAAATTATTATTAATTATTTGCTTAATCCATCCCTTTATCGAATAATTTGTTTTTTGTAAATAAAAAACTTATGTTAGTTATATACATAAGGTATGTTTTTTAAATGTTTCAAAATTTTATGCCCTGATTTTATTGCAGAAATATTTAATGTTCACATAATCTAAAAACATTTCTTCAAAGAGATTATACTTTATTTGAATAAAAGTGGACTGTAGGTCCAAATTTTCATATTGGTTAAAATGAATAATAACTGCCTGCATATTTTCATGTACATACTTCAAAATTATTTAAGAAAAACAAACAAACATTTTATATAAAAAAATATTATACTCTGAGAAAGGACTGTTTTACACACTTTATGTAAATGTGTCAAAGTCAATATTAATAAAGATAATAATTTATACTCATTTACACACATATAATATTAAAAATCAGAGATATTTTTCTATTTATATGCGATACCATAAAAATTTAATTGAAATAAATAATAATACCTCAGATTTGATTTGTAATTTGGGATTTGGGATTTTAAAAAGTGTTGTAAGAAGTATAACATAAATTATTATTCTCATTAAATGAAAAGAATGCATAGCAGAGCATTCATTTTTTTTAAAAAATTCTAACAGCAAATTCAGAATTTCAAAGCTCTTAAACATAGTGTTGCTTATAATACTTTTATTTTATTGTTAAAAAGTAATATGATGAAATAAATAACTTTTACTTACGATTTTAGAATTTCAAAATCATTAAAAAACTTAATCATTGTGTTAATTAAAATTAAACTTGCAAAATCAACTTTATTTTTTAAAGTAAGTGCTGAGCAATATCTTGGGATATTAATCAGTGGTAAAGCACGTACATTATATATGGATATTTTTCTTTTCTTAGAAAGTGTTTTGAAACTTTTTGAACAAAGTATATTTCACATTATGAAAAGAAACAATGTGTGTGGTAATAACTCAACAAAATCAATATTTTGTTTTGTAAATTTAAATCCCTAAGCTAATTGAAATTTCTTGATAAAAATCTGACATTTAGTGATGTTATGTATGGCATTCAGAAAGTTAACTATTTTTGTTTTTCTCGAGAGCATATAAATTTTTATATTTACTTTGTTTTTCCCTAAGAGTATAAATATATTTACTTCTATGTATATATTTTAAAAAATGTATTTTTTAAAACTATAATTATATATTTCCATCTCATATGTTTAATAAATAAATAAATTAAGGAACTTTTATAGGATACAAAAAATGCAGATACATTTATTATTAAATATTGAAATGGATAGTTCATTCAAATATAAAAATAAAACAAGTATTATTAATTTTAATAGAATCTAAAATCCAAGTTATAAAAATTTAAAATTTTACTTCATAAATTTAATGGAATTTTATTTTATTTGTTGCTATGAGATAATCTAAGCAATTTAAAAATAGTCATATCAATATTTAAGAAGCAAATTTTTCCAATTTTGTGGCAAGTAAAAAAAAAGAAGAAGAAGAAGAAGAAGAAGTAGCGTTACATAAGAAATTAATGTTTTATTGTTACAAATAAATTCATTTATAATCATTTAATGAAAAAAATCAAATTTATTATATAAATAATTTACATTTACTTGGAATTTTAAATATGAATTCTATAAATATATTAAAAAATTTAGTATAAATGCTAATTTTTGAATTGCATATTGTTTTTAGCAAAAAAAAAATAGTAAGCAACAAAATATTGAACACTTTTTCTATGTTTCATTTTGTCATAATTCAAGAGAATCTTCAAGGAATACAGTATTTATATTAAAATTATGTATTCAAAATATATTAATTATAAATTTTATCAACTTGCATTTACTTAGAACTTTATAAGAATTTAGTTACAGCTAATTAATAATGTTCATTTAATAACATTAATTTTAAATTTAATTTCAATCATTACATTTTCTTAGACTATGTATTATAATGCATTTTTTAAATGGATTACATGGGTATATTTCGTTTGAAATATTTAGTTTGGTTTCCATTTGTTTCATTCGAAAAAGCTGCAAATATTGTGTCTTACTTCATTATTTTCGAATATATACGTTTAAATGGTTTGCACAAAATAACACTTTTTCATACTTTTGTATAAAAGCAGTTGGTTGGAATACTTATAAAGTTACTATCAATAGATTTTGCTGAGCTTGCTGATTTAATACATGCAAATTATGGATCCGAAAACAGTTTTTCCTCCTTTATTGTATGCAAAATTAACTTGCCATTTTCTTAATATCATTTGTTCATATAATCAATTTAATATAAAAAATGATAGGTTTGATTTTTATTATTGAGCTTCATAAAGTTATCAATATTTTTAGTTAATTATTCTAGTATATACCGATTTCAATTTTGCGTAAAATTTGTTCAATGTATGAAGAAACTGAAAAATATGAAATTTAAACACGTTTTCAAAATAAATAGAATACACTATACAATGTGATAATAATAAAAAAAAAGCTATCCCGACATTTGGGACTTTAACTTTCAGATCATTCACAAAAACTGAATGGAATTTAGACATGAGGTACTTTGATGTATGCGCTCAAGTATCATATGGAAAACAACAAAGTCACTCGAAGAGTTAAGGTAACACTGAGAAAATTATAAATAGCTGCATCTATAGATTTTGTATTGGCCGGCGATCTCTAAATTTAAAACAGTAAACAATGTTGGAATGGCATCTGTAGCACGAAATTCCCTGGAGTTAGAAAAGGATAAAATGACTTTGCTGAACACCAGAACATGAATTCTCGTTTCATTTACTTTAAACTCCTCACTATTTCTTCGGTTATGATCCCAGACTGATTAGTTCTTCACAAAATGAGAAAAAGAAACTAAGAAACGTAAATTTCGGAATCTACTTAATGGTACTAGGTGAAAGAAAATGCAGTGGGAAATGCGAGCCACCACAAACATTATACCACTTTCTGGGAAAGAACGTGGGGACATAGTAAACATTTGTTACCTGAATGGAGGAAATACCACAGAGACATTGCATGTTTACAGCAGAAACCATGGATTACGGAAAGGCCTGTGCATTATCAAAGCTGTATGGGACTTGATTCCTAAATTTGAAGAAACTGATTGCACGTACAATCAATCTCGGTTTGGACTAATTTTTGTTTCTGTAGAAGCTGTTACAAAAGTTTATCAGAAGATAAGCACAGTTGTCCTACAAGTGCACATGCGATATTTCACGTGTTCTAAATGTTCCAAAATCAACTGTTTTCAAGATTCTGGACTTTGTTCTAAACATGTTTCCACATCGATTCCAGTGTGTCCATATTTTGGAAGCGGAAGAGTATCAATTACGGCTATATTATTTTAATCAATTTCTTATTCCGTAGGATAAAGACAGCTGCTAGGCTTTACGCATTTTGTGGACAGAAGAGATACGTTTCTCGTTAACTGGTAATGCGAATTCGAACATGGTGTGCACTGAGCAGAGTATATTGTTACCATGTTCCACATGGTGTACTTGTACGTCCATTACTCGAGGAAAAAGTGACTGTGTAGTGCGGTGTGGTATAACGAGTACGTTATTCCACATCCTATACTTTTCTGAAGAAGTTTCAACAGGTGATATACAATCTTGTACGATAACGAGGACTCGCCATCTGGATACGTTAACTCAACGCGATTCCTACATTACAAGGGAAAACCTTTATCTGAAGTTGTGTGGATGCAAGTGGCACTCCTCCACATGTAAGGTCTTCAGTCAAATCTGCTTTACGTCAACATTTGGTGACAGAGTTATCTCCTGTCGTTTCCCATTTCCATAGACAACAAAAATTCCTGATATGACATTAACGGATTTCTGACTGTGGGGATACCTGAAATCCAAAGTGTATCAGTTTCGTCCGCAAACTGCATCTGACTCAAAATATACCATCAGAACTTCTATTCAAAATCTACCGCTGGTGATTTTCATGCTACACTTGCAATTCAAACATTATATAAAGCTTTCCACAATGGATATCACATTGCTCACTTTGGAATACTAAAAACTTGGTGTTACTATTTGAAGACCTGTTAGAGTAACAATATTATTATCCATATAATTCTTAAGCTCATACTACAAAATAGTTTATGACAAAATTCCATTCAGTTCCTAAGAATAAGATAGATAGCTGTCTATTTGTCGAATAGAGAAATAGTAGAAAACAATATTAGTATTAGACGCATACAAATGCCAAGAAATTCATAACTAACTTTGCAAAGGCATAATTGTAGGATTCCAAAGAAATGACTCATATTTAAGTGACATTTCTATTGTGTTAAAGATATCAAAACCAAAATTGTTTTTATAGTTAACAAATGAAATGCCAGCGGCTATTGTTGGATTATGTATGGCAAGCCCGCGAAATTCAGTGAAGTTATAAGACTAGAGCTGTGCAAGGAAACTCAGAAAATCCCCATGAAACTTATTTTCCACATTCTTCAAAAGGTCAAACATGTAAACAGTTTTTATTTTGAATTTATATATGTAATTTTAATATTTATTTTACATTGAAATATAATGATTAGAAACGTGTTGTCTACTGTGATGAATATAATTTCTAGATCGACCAGTTAAATGGCAGAGTCTGGTTTTGCTGTAAATTTTAGGAAAGATAGAATAATGGTGCGAAATGATCCGCGGAGTATGGACTGATAGTTATTGATATCAATTCATGATAAGATTAACATGATTGTTGTATGAAAAATTTGCTTGCAGCGAGATTTACTTAAATGTGAGTACACAACAGTGTACTTCCATGCTGTGACAATTTTTCGTGTTGGATCATCGATACCTTTAGAATGACAACATCCCGTGTGCCCTATTACAATATCCCCCATTAGTGGTTCAAGAATACAATGACATACATATAAAAATGAAGGGAAATTAATCAGATATGGGATTTTTTCACATATTTGCACTCTGATAGTAAGACTAGCAATATAAATGTATTAAGTTTCTGAAAGCGCTCCATAGATTATTTTATTTATTACATTAAATTTCGTCAAGTACTTTATATATTGCAAGAACACGTGTGAATTAATTTCAGCAACAATATATAGTGACTTCTACATAATTATCTCTTGCTTCACAATATCAGCGTTAATTTTTTTGTTGCTTAATGTTTTCACATCCTTAACTGATTGGTAAGCTTATTGATCTTGTTGACACAAATCACTGGTTAAATCATATTCCACAAGTCTTATTTTTGCATTATTTAGTACACATTTTGTTCATGTATTCTTAATAAGCATGCAGTTTATTTATCTGAACAAATTATACATATGTTACACTTATAAGCATATAATGTAATATTCAATTGAATAAAAATTTTATGGGTATACTATTAAAGTATAAATTAATTTTATCTCTATACTTGTATACAAGTAAAAATTTATAAACATAATAAAATTTTCTGATTATATAATATGTATACGTAAATAATAAATATAATAAACTGTTGTTTTAATGGTAAAAGGTTAAAATATTATTGCATTTTTATATTGTATTTTTAAAATGAATTATTAATCATTCATTTAAGCGCTAAATGAAAAAATCAATAATGTAAAGTTCTTAATGAGAAATCTAAAAAATGTGGAAAGATTGCTGGAAATTTTAAGAATAAAAGCAATTCTAAGTTACTGTGCATAATTTTACGAGTTTATGTTTTACACATAGAGCATTAAATCAAGGAAAGTAAACACCAACACCATAAATACTTACGTTATTTTCTTCAAAACCATCTTTCTGGTGTGATCTTCAAAGTTTAACAGATTATATTAACAAATGTAATCAAAATACAAAAAAAAATCCTTTTAACATATAATTCCTTAATTAAAAATTCTTAATATATAATTTCCGAAGGTGAGATAAATAAAAATCAAATTTATATGTAAATCATTCTTTAAATGCCTATATTCATATATAATGCATATGATGAATCCAGAAGCATTAATCGCTTGCTTGTATATTTACAAACGTAATCAAATACTTTAAAATAAAATTATACATTATTTTATTGTATAACTTTGTTGGAATTAAAAACTAATTTGTTTTCTTATTTATGATAAAATCATTTGTAAATTTATACGATAAATCATAAAAGTTTTCCAATATACAAGATTAAAGAAAGGTGGGAGAAAAAAAATGAAGTTTTTTTTTTTCAATTTTGCAAAACAATTTATTTTTCTTCAACTTTTATGAAATCTTGAGCTCCAAATATTTTTTAAAATTTTAAATTAACATAAATTATATTAAAACAAAGACAAAAATTTACTTTTAACATTTACGCCGTCAATTACTTATTTTTTAAAACACTTTAATAAACAATATACTTTTACTTAGGCTAAATTTTCATTTCTCAATTTCAAAATTTAAACCCACAAAAGAACTTAAAAATATATTAAGGAGAACGTAAACGGGGGTGAATATATTCAGTATTTTACTTAATTTAGTAACAAATGCTTTTAACAATATTCAATAATTTAAAATAATTAGTACATTGCACTTCATTTAAAACTTAATGAAGATTTTTTTGAAAAAGTGCGAACTATATGAAGATTAGTGATTGTCATTGTTTAGTTCTTAATTTAAAATAGGGCAAATTTGCAAAATCATTAATATATTTAAAAAATAAATAAATAAATAAGTAAATATTTGCTTTCTATGCATTTTTAAACAGAAAATTGAAAACAAGTTTACAAATATTTTGCATTAAAAATAAAGACTTTAAATTACAAATATTTAGAAATAAATTTTTTTTATAACAATTTTAATTCTTGAGAAAAATGTAAGACAAAACATAATTGAAACTACATTTACTGCCGATATTAATCTTGATGGTTTGCGATGTGTGGATTGTTTAATTAAAGCGTATCTAGGGTTTAACTGCTCTCGTTAAATTAATATAATTAGATGATATTTTACAATTTTAAGTTTTAATTAGTCTGTTTCTACTTACTTGGTAATTTCTCTCTTTCGTATTTTAACTTTAATATCTTGTTTTAAAGATTGATTTTATATCACGCACTCCTTTTAAACTTTTGAATTACGATTAATTGGAACTTCGTTTAGATTTCAAACTTTACTAATTTATTATGAATACAATTTTAAACAGAAAAATGTATGATTCTTCCGTAAACTTACATAAATTCAGTGACGAATATACTTACTGATCCTTAAGTGCTTCTGATTATTTTTTGCTTAATAAGAAATATATGTTTTATAAAAACACATTTATTAAATTTTAAAATTTACACTTGAAAACTGTTTGAAAGTTACACAGTATCTTTGCATGGAATTTAATAATCTTGCTTAATAGAAATCATAAAATATTGTACTTTAATTTTCATACTTGTATAATTAATTGTAATGAAAAAAAATATTTGTAAATTAATAACTGACTAGAAATCATGTTATGTGCGCTATTTTTGATAGTAATAGCAGAGAAAATACTAGTTTTAAACATTAAACAGTTATTCATTTATATATCACAATAATAAGTTACAAAAAATGGTAAATTATTCCTATTTTTTAACGGTTTTCTAGAAACATTAAAGTATAAATAACTCAAGTCACGTGTAAAAAGCACTTTTCTCCCATCAAGTAGGAAAATGTTTTGTTCCTGTAATGGAATTTTCAAGTTTAACTATCCCAACTGAACTGCAAAAAATCACTATGGAATTTATTTCCACACAAATGATGTATGTGTTTTACTGTCTCAAAGAGAAAACTGTGGGTAAGAGTGATGAATTATATTGAGTAATATGGGGCTATTTTTCACTAAAAGGATTAAATTACCCAAACAGTACATTGTTGGCTAGTTTCCATGTCATATATTTCTTTGCGAATATTTTTTTCAATTATCCTATCATTTAATTTTTGTTGAAAAATATTCCTTTTATGCCGTATGCGTATTAAAGCGCATGTAAATTGTCGTATTACATTGAAAGTTATCGGTACATTATGATAAACATATCAAATAAACAGCATCGTAATTATTTGCTCTAAAATAAATGATCATATGTTCACATATAAATAATCTAGGATTGTTTATTAAAAAGTCATGTTTTTAACATTAGGAAATTAATGTATCACTGAATATAAAACGCGAAAAAAATTGTCATTTTTTAGTCATTTAGTAAAAATAGAGGAATTAAATTTACATATTTTGTTTGAGGCAAAAATATTTTTAAATGTAGTTGTGTCTTTTATATATTGTGTACATAAAAATATATTATTATTATGAATTCAAAATCATTTTCAATTAAAAGTAATATAGTTTCAAATTATAGAATCATAAAATTAATTTTCAAATAATACATATTATCTTTCTTATAAAATAAATTCATTATTAGAATTGGTTAATCAAGTATATTATATACACTTAAACTTATTCAAAATTGCTTAACTCTTAAAAAAATTGCAAAATAGTTAAATCTTTACAAATTTTTTAAAAATGATTTTTAAAAAAAACTACTTAATATGTAATAATTTAAAATGCAAGTATGTGATAATAAATTGCGTGATTTATTATAAAATATGTAATAATAAATTATAATTTACTATCACAGTTTTATGCTCAATTAAAATAAAAGTTACTACAATTAAGATAAATGGTAGAAACAAATTTACACATTTATTTTAGTTGGGCATATTTTATTTATTTATTTTAAGAAGAAAATGTAACTTGAATGCTCACAGTAATATAGACATTTCATGTAACATAAACTAAAGCCGTTGCATTCACAATTCAGAAATTTAATATTTGTACTTAGCTTATAATATTATTCCTAATTGTAAATTAATTTTGAACACATTACAAATTACCCGCATGTCGCATTCAATTAAATCAAATAGGCATGAATGAGGTGTAAATCTAACCTCCTATTTGACTATTTAACTGCTCCGCTTTTGGTAAAATAGCACTTAGACCATGCAACAGCCAGCTGAGGCCAATGAAAGGAGATGCAGTACATTGCTAATGAATAAACAATCCCTCTTGAAATGCATGAGAAACATTGTATGATGAAATGAGAGTATTGAGTGATATATAATATCAACGTATTGGAAAGTATCAATCCTCATAAACATGATCATTTGTACAATAAAGTCAGCAGGTTAAACATTTATATTTAAAGATTCTTGTGTTAATAAAGAAAATTGAGTGACTGTTTTAGAAAATATAATGTAATAGAAATATGTAAATATTCCAAAGGGTATTTAATATGATTACAAATTAGATGAACTTTCCATTATAACATATTTTCAATAATATCAAGCATATTCAATTTAAGTTATGTACAATGTAAATTATTAATATATTTATTGAAATTTAAAAACATTCTAAGCTTTATCTAATCAAATTTAAAGCAAAGCTTTTTTATAACATTTTAATTTATTTAAATTTAAATCCAACACCAATCTTTTGACATTTAAATTTTCGAGAAAAAAATTAAAATTTATTTGTTGTGTTAATTATAAAATTATAAAATGTA
Source organism: Latrodectus elegans (assembly GCA_030067965.1). Classification (NCBI taxonomy): domain Eukaryota; kingdom Metazoa; phylum Arthropoda; class Arachnida; order Araneae; family Theridiidae; genus Latrodectus; species Latrodectus elegans. Next base: position 106,341,168 of record CM057813.1, on the reverse strand, counting down.
TATACTGAAAACAGAGATATTTACAGAGATTAAATTTATATTGGCAAAGAATATATATTTACTGACCAAAATAGTTTTAAGCACCCCCTTTATAAATAACTCTCTAAATACATAATATTATAAATACCTCTACATATTTCCCTACATAATTTCAAATATTTGCAAGTAAATAAATTGCTTAGCTATTAATTTGAAATAATGCATATCGCACAATTTCATGGTTACATAATTTTGCTTACTGGTTTATTTGAATTCCTGTAATTAAATCAAATATAATAAGTTTCGATAATTTTGCGTAACAAATTTAAAGAAATTATTTTTTTCAAACTATTGAAATAATACTTCAATATTATGCCGAACTTAAATAATTTTAAACACCCTCTTTATAAATATTCCTCTAAATACATAATATTATAAATACCTCTACATATTTCCCTACATAATTTTAAATATTTGCAAGTAAATAAATTGTTTAGCTATTAATTTGAAATTATGCATATTGCACACTCTCATGGATATATAATTTTGCTTAATTGTTTACTTGAATTCCTGTAATTAAATCAAGTATAATAAGTTTTGATAATTTTGCGTAACAAATTTAAAGAAATTATTTTTTTCAAACTATTGAAATAATACTTCAATATTATGCCGAACTTGAATAATTTTAAACACCCTCTTTATAAATATCCCTCTAAATACATAATATTATAAATACCTCTACATATTTCCCTACATAATTTCAAATATTTGCAAGTAAATAAATTGTTTAGCTATTAATTTGAAATAATGCATATTGCACACTTTCTTGGATACATAATTTGGCTTAATTGTTTATTTGAATTCCTGTAATTAAATCAAGTATAATTTTTGATAATTTTGCGTAACAAATTTAAAGAAATTATTTTTTCAAACTATTGAAATAATACTTCAATATTATGCCGAACTTGAATAATTTTAAACACCCTCTTTATAAATATCCCTCTAAATACATAATATTATAAATACCTCTACATATTTCCCTAAATAATTTCAAATATTTGCAAGTAAATAAATTGTTTAGCTATTAGTTTGAAATAATGCATATCGCACAATTTCATGGTTACATAATTTTGCTTACTGGTTTATTTGAATTCCTGTAATTAAATCAAGTATAATAAGTTTTGATAATTTTGCGTAACAAATTTAAAGAAATTATTTTTTTCAAACTATTGAAATAATACTAGTATGCCGAACTTGAATAATTTTAAACACCCTTTTTATAAATATCCCTCTAAATACATAATATTATAAATACCTCTACATATTTCCCTACATAATTTTAAATATTTGCAAGTAAATAAATTGTTTAGCTATTAATTTGAAATAATGCATATTGCACACTTTCTTGGATACATAATTTGGCTTAATTGTTAATTTGAATTCCTGTAATTAAATCAAGTATTATTTTTGATAATTTTGCGTAACAAATTTAAAGAAATTATTTTTTTCAAACTACTGAAATAATACTTCAATATTATGCCGAACTTGAATAATTTTAAACACCCTCTTTATAAATATCCCTCTAAGTACATAATATTATAAATACCTCTACATATTTCCCTACATAATTTCAAATATTTGCAAGTAAATAAATTGTTTAGCTATTAATTTGAAATAATGCATATTGCACACTTTCTTGGATACATAATTTGGCTTAATTATTTATTTGAATTCCTGTAATTAAATCAAGTATAATTTTTGATAATTTTGTGTAACAAATTTAAAGAAATTATTTTTTCAAACTATTGAAATAATACTTCAATATTATGCCGAACTTGAATAATTTTAAACACCCTCTTCATAAATATCCCTCTAAATACATAATATTATAAATACCTCTACATATTTCCCTAAATAATTTCAAATATTTGCAAGTAAATAAATTGTTTAGCTATTAATTTGAAATAATGCATATTGCACAATTTCATGGTTACATAATTTTGCTTACAGGTTCATTTAAATTCCTGTAATTAAATTAAGTATAATAAGTTTTGATAATTTTCCGTAACAAAATTAAAGAAGTTATTTTCTTCAAATTAATGAAATAACAGTGCAATATTATGCTGAAATTGCTTAAAAATTACAGAATTACAAGCTTAAAATATTCATATCAAACAAATACTATAGAATTTGAATTCATTAAAATGCATTTTAGTTGACTCATTTTTCAGGATAATATCTTCCACATTATTGAAATATTTCATATTAGGCGAGATGACTTAATTTTTATTTTTCGTACTTGAAAATTTAAACAATTTAATTAAATAAAATAGATATATAAGAGATAATAATTTAATTATAAAATTATAGTTAATTTTATAATTAAATTATTATCTATATCGCATAAAAGAAATATAGGGAGTGTTAATATCATAAAATTTAAGCGAAATAGAAACAAAATAATTGGTTAATATATACATAAATACTTAATTTATAAAAAAAATTATTTGGGAAAAATGTTTAAAAATAAAATAAAATTCCTATGCAATTTTTCATAATATTATACAAGTGTTATTTTATTTGTAAACATAATTGTATAATATAATATATATATTTTAATTTTTATTGATGTTGATTCAGGTGACAATTAATTTATGATTCAATTAATAGTGGATACGCTATTCAAATTATAGTAATATTCCCAACATTAGTAAAAGGATCAGTGATAAAACCTAACTTTTTATCAAGCAACTAAATTTGCTTAAACTTTGAATTCATTTTAATGTTAAAAAACAATGAGAAAATGCAATTGAAAATAAGTTCTGTGCATTTAAATGCTTATTACTATTTGTATAAATATATACTTTTCAATTTAAAACATACAAGAGTTTACTTTTTTATAGGTGGTGCTTTTGGATTTAGAGGACCAACTTTCGTAAAAGAGCCCCCAAATAAAGTTATATTTCACAATTCTTCGGGGGCTATAATCCCGTGCCTTGCAACTGGAATGCCTCAGGCTACAGTTTATTGGACAAAAAATGATTGGTCAAGACTACCAAATGCTCCTGGCTTAAGGCACTCGAGGCAGGATGGATCACTGGTTTTTCAGCCATTTAGAGCTGAGGAATATAGACAGGATGTTCACGGTGCTGTGTACAGATGTATAGCAACTAATAGTTTTGGATCTATTGGATCAACTGAAGTGCACGTAAGAGGAGGTAAGACCATATTTTTATTGAAAGTAGGCTGTGATCTTGAAAGTTGTTATTAAGTTCCGAGGTTTTTGAAATATTGAGCAAATAAAGCATTGAAAAATTTATTTTTTAACTTAAAATGTTTTATAAATATTCGTCAATTTTCCTCATTGGAAAAATATTTAGGTTGTTGTGCGATTACTGAAATGTATCATAAGCACTTCAAGGTACATTATAAATGAAATAGATAAATCAATATAATGTTACCTACATTTTGAATCTCTGAATAAATTAATTTTATAAAAGTTTATTTTTCTTTAATGATTCATTTCGGATATTTTCAACAAGCATTATATATTCAATATAAGGATTAAAACATATTCAAAAACATATTAATTGCATTTGTTGTGACATTTGAAAGATTCCTCAACCGTTCCATTATTCTATTATACTTTCCAATTAATATTTTATCAATACTAAGGAACAGAATTTCACTACTAACAAGCAATGTGTTTCTAAAAGCTTGATAATAAAAAATGAAATTTAAATTTAGGAAATATTTCTATAAAAACACTAAACAATTTATGCGGTTATACAAGTGATTTAACATTTTTATTAGAAACATCAATTGAGATTTTTAACTTTATAAAAGTTTTGTAAATATTTTGAACTTTAGTGCTATATTTTTGAAAATATACATTTTAATAAATAACGATATGCAAAATTGATAAATAATGTAATAAAATCGATAATGAGTAAAATGAAATTATTTCTGCCGCTATAAATTTCTTAATTGTATGGATACTAAAAATGCTACCAATCATTTATTTACAAAAAAAATATTCATATGTTATATTCATCTTCTGAAAAGTATTCAAACACAATAAAATCACCTGTCTAATAAGCAATATAAAAATTAAACCTTCTAGTTTTAAATCAAATTACAAATTTATAGTTTTCTATTGTGACATAAGGGATTATTCAAAGAAAGGTTCTGAATAAATAATTTTTAAGTTATTCTTTTCTCAACAAAACACTCTTGTTCGAAAGGTAAAAAAAATTAAATTGGTTCTTAGCCAAAACAGCTTGATTATAATACCCTGCCGTCTTAACTCATCACCTTTCAAGCAATCAAGGTTCATAAAATATGCAGAAGTATGTGTGTGACCTTATGTAAACTCTAGTAAAATGAATCTATCGGAAGAAGATTTATGGTCTCCTCCTTCTCTCAGTAATCAAAACTCAGTAAAGAAAAAAGTAGAGAACGGGGTAAGACCATAGAGCCCCATCGCGTGACACAGGCAATGGGGCGGCAACATTCTGCTGTAATTAGCGACAGCGGGGCGTAGCTCCTTTCACAACTATTTTCTCTGACAGGAAAAGTAATAGAAATACGTGTTTGGATGCAGGTGGTTATGCAAAGTCGATACTTTTCAGAATATCCTTGAAAGGAAGTTGTTGACGTCCTTTTAATGGGTCCTGGGCAGCCTTCATCCCCGAGTATATTTCTATTTCCTCATTCATGTTTAATTGATATGTTACTTTGCAATTGTTATTGACAATCAAAGAAAATTCACTCAAAATGAATATAATTGTTATAAAATGTGTCACATTATTATTTTCTTGACAATATATGTCAATGAACTTAAATGTTAACTTTCGGATTAAATCTATTGAGTCTTTTATTTTTCTGACAGTTTGTGTAGAGGTTGGTCAAAATGTTTTATTTGAATTATTCTTATATAGCATTAAAATAAGCTACAGACATAATTATTTATAAGTATCAATATATTTAGTAGCCAATTTCAAATTAATGATCTAATAAAAATTGCAGTATTCATCGATTTAATAAATATTTATGCAAGGAAAAAATATTTAAATAAGAATAAAAGCTTTATTTTTTAAATGTTTATAAGGTTTTTTTTATACTGGCTTAATTTTTTAACGAGAATTTTTTTTACTCAAATAAGCAAATGCTACTGTTTGTTGCTTAATGCACAATCTCAAACCTCAGAAACTTTCAAAAGAAAATATAAATTTAGTTTAAAAATTTATATATTTAATAAAAATTTATTTTAGATTATGAATCATTTACAAAAAATATTTATATGTTATATTCATCTTTTTAAAAGTATTCATAAACTATAAGATCACCTGTGTAATAAGTAATTTAAAAATTATACAGATTGAATATTTTTATACTTAAAATCATAAAAATAGATTGGTTAGTAAATTAAAAAAAATCCAGATGATTAAGTGTAAAACAGTTACATATCTAAAAGTGTGTATAAAACAAAATTTAAAATTCTTTCGAAAAATATTTACGTATTAGCACTTCGAAAATATCAGTTTTTCTAAGACTTTTTTTTTTTTTAAATAAATATAAACTTATTTTGACACAATCTCAGTAAAAATATGTAAAGCTCTGTTTTTTAGAATAAATTAATTTATTATTCCGTGTTTGAATGTAGCTAGATTTCTTAGATGTCTAGAACAAGAATATTGTATGTTTTAAAATGTTGTTACTTTGGAGATCTTTTGTAAATTTGATACTATTGTTGGAAGAAATCTTTCGTTCTCGCATAAATTTAAGGAAACTATGTACTCATATAAATAAATAGGAATGCAAAAGAATGACGAGTTGAGTTTGCAATAGTTTGCTGTACTATTTGTTAAGTATATTCTGGCAAAAAAAAAAAAAAAAAAAAAAAAAACGAACCTTAAAGATATATATTTTATCAGCATATTCACGCTTATTTCTCTCTGATATTAAGTTAAAATTCAATAGTAAACTATTCTATCTACCAATAAGTTTTTTAAAGTGATTTTTATCGAATACTTCTAAACAGGCATAAGGTTTTGATTTTCTTTCAACCTAGAAAATTTGTAATTTTTACTTCATTCTTTATTTTGATTTTATTCTGTTACATTCTGATTAAAATACATATAATTATTTTAACTTGGATTTTCTTTTCTTTTTCTGTAACATAGTTATTACTTTATTATATAAAGAACTTGTGGAATATCGTTGGGATCACTTCTGAAACAAATGATATCATTTTGTTCATTTTAAAACTATACTAACATTTTTATTCATTTTCAAATAATCAATATTGCTATTTATTTTATTACAAAATTCGTTAAATAATTCACATAAGAGAAATTGCAATAATATATCTGTCATAAATTATATAAACAATTTCAAAATCATTTTCTTTTATAAAATATTTTTACAATATTTTTTGTTCGAAAATTTCAATTTCAAATATTATTCTGTAACTATAAATGTAATATATAAAAATAAAATGGGTATTTATCCATTTATAAGACTGGAATTTCAGTTCAAAAAGCAGGAAAATCAGTGGTATAAGGAAAACATTTATAAGAAGTAATAACATATTTCTCTTAGACTTTGTGTATCGAAACTTTGCACACACACACACACAGTAATAGCACTATACATTTATTAATTCAGTGCAATCTACTATAGTATTAGTTCCCTTTATAATCATAATAGAATTGAATTAATCAACAGTGTTATATATAGATGTTCCTCTATTCAGTTTGGATTTACTGAACAATATTTGTACTATACAATGAATGTGAATAAATACTTGTATTGTTGCAATTCATATACTTGAAATTGTTATTCAAAGTCAGTTTTGTTCTTCTACCTTGTGTTTATAAATTAGTAAAAATCAGAGCTTATCTAATCAAAACATTTACTATACTTATTTAATTGATATTCATTTTCGTAACAATGAAGGTAAGCAAGTGTGCTTTATAAGAGGGTAATTTATTTATTCAAGTTAAATGTTCTTGTTCTTTTTACCATCACTAAAAACGTGTAGAAAATACAAAACTTATATTGGTAATAATAAACAGAAGAGTATATTGGAATTGCTTTGATCAGTTTTAATTATTAATATGTGACGCTCAAATTTGAAAATTATTGTTCACTTACAAAAATAATCAAGTTATTAATATAATAACAAATTAGTATTTTGCAATTTAAAAACCACAAGAGATAAAATTTGCTAGCTCATACAAAAATTATTCATAGGAATATATAAGTAAAGATTAGCTAATAATTAAAAAAACCCAAACGTATTAGAATGTCTTGAATGAAAAATGTTTTAAATTGTAAATTAAAAATAAATTAGGATACTGTCTTTTTTGATACAAACATTTTGAAATCAAAACAAAAAGCAAAATATTTTCAATATGCTAACCATGAATTAAATCTAAGTAGGTTTAGATCTCAATATTCCCCCAACAATGATTGCGAAATATATATATATATATTAGAAATATGGTTATACAGTATTACGATATACAGTTACAGAAAGTGTAGAAGATAACCAGTGATTGCAAGAAGAAGCAAACACATACAATTGGAATAATCGTATCACTATTTTTAGGTGATATACTTGAAGTCAAAAAATTATTTCCCCAAGCTACCATTAATCATACTGAACAATAAAAAAATGTTTGATTCTTAATACCCTGAAGCAGTTTTGATGAAAATTTTAATTCAACACCATATTTAGAACAGAAAATTCACATAAGTTCATCTTGTGTTAAAATTTAATACAATATTTTTATTATTACATTCTATTTTATTCAAACATGTATACCATATTTTTGTCTGAAAGATATGAAATTCAGAAGTGAGAGACAATATTTTTCTGCTTAAGAGATGGAGAATGCAAAGTTTTACAATAATGAATAAATATAAATACGAGTAGTATAGAATAAAATAAGAAAATGCTAAATTGAACTCAGATTATCATTATACAGGGTTGTTTGTTCAATGAGAAGGGCTACAAGCATATGTTCCTAGTATGAAATATATCCTCTTCAATGATTCCCTTCAAATAATTGCCACCTCCTTCCATTCACTATCAGATTTTCCAACAAATCTCAAAGCGAGAGGGGTTATACCTTAATCAAAACTTTTTTCAATTGTTGGATGTTCCCTGAAGAATGTATTCACACTGAAAGTTGGTTCTGCAAAATATCCTACAAAAAAAATTCAAAATATTTAATTTAAGATAATAAGCTGTCCAAACCATTCAAGTTGTAAATTATCTTTCCAGTAACTTTTGAATAGCAGATGTTCTGTAAGGTCATGTATTTCTATCTATAAAAATCAAATTTACAGCAACAAATATCCGATTATACTACAGGAATTTCCGGTTACAATGCCTCATATTAAAACGTGGAGCACCGTTTTCATGATCAGCATAATTCTTTCTAGATAACAGCACGAGGACAAGTTTAACGGTCTCTTTCTGTAATTTTCTCGGATGAATCCATGTTCAGACATCCTTCAAATTCAATTGGTTTTTATTATCACTTCCAGGACTAAAGAGGTTCTTCTCACTCGTAAAGAGAAAATGAATAATTCGATGAGATGCCCAAATTCGATGTTCCTTACACCAATCTATGCTGTGGCACCGATGGTAAACTTTCAAAGGGAAGCTGCATGAGAATAGTGGTGAAAAGACAACTTTTGTGAAACTGTCAGGACGCAGTAAACTGCAAAATTTGCCGCACAATTGTTATACTTAATTTCTGAGCACTGGGACGTACTGAATTATTTCGGACTCACTTCACATGCAGATCAAAATATTTTGCATCCGCTGCAGTTGTTTTTCTGTAGTGGCTGTCCCAAAACTCTCTAACAGCCATAAATGGGATTTGGTTGGATTTTCAAGCAGCCAAACACATAACACGTATGATAGTTCCGAATTCTTCATAAATTCACTGGTCACATTATGAATTCCTTCAGCTTTCCAATCTGCCTTATTCGTGTAAATCAATTTATGCAGTTTCTTTTAATCATACTTCCTTAAAAACTCACATTAGCAGCAAATGTTTTAAATTATTTTAGAACCCCTCATTTTATTGAAGTCTTAAGATGCTTATGGCAAACACACCCTCTTGATAAGACGAACGTAACCTGTAAGGTTTTGTTCCTGATATTTGGATACACGTGACTTAATTAATAAATTGTGTGTTAGTAATATAGACCGCAAGAACATATTTTTTAAGCTTATTTTGCATCTATTCAAAATTTATATTCTTATTTAAATTTTGTATATCCCTATAACTGAAAATATCATAAGAAGTTAAGGTAGTTATAAACATTTTTGTGAAAAAGTCAATTACTAGAATTATTCGAAATATGGATACGAAACACCATTACGAAACTCAAATTTTTTTATTTTAAGTCTAATGAAATGTAGTCTCATTTGCAACATCTTAAAAATTAATTTCCTTTTTCCAATGTTTTACAGAATAAGAATAACGATATAAATTCATTTTAAGATGTAATTTAGTTTGCATTGTCTGATTAAATTCACATTTCACTATTAAACTTATTTTAGATCTCGACCACAAGCTGTTAACTTTCATAAGTACATGCATACAGATAAATTAAGACATATGAAAGATGATTTGAAGAAATCTTAAATAAATTAATCCGCAACTAGCTTATTCAATTGCTTAAAAGATAATTAGTTGTTATGCTGTAATTACATAAAAGATAATAACAAAATTCTTCACTTAAGTGTTTTGTTTAAAAAATAAAACTATGATCCTTTCGAACTTAAAATAATTCAATACAATTTTTGAAGATAATAGCAAAATGTGTAATTGTATGTAAATGCATACAATGATCGTTTAATATTAGTAATGAAATAAAAACATTAACTTGAGCCAAATTCACAAAATGTGATAAGGTAATATTTGTGATAAGAAAGAAAATTGATGCAATGACATTTTAAAGTGAGGATAGTAAAAAATATTCAATTTTCAATTTGAGAAAATAATTCATTTAATGTTATCAATTTTACTATTGAAGCTACACTAAAGATATCCCAGTAACTTTGTAATGAAGGAAATGTTTACACTTTCGTAACATGATTCTAACTTGATAAGTATGCTTCAACTTGATTATGATTCATGACTTATCAAGTACAAAATTTAGTTAGCATATATCACACTCCAGGATCGAATTTCTATAACAAGTGAAACAATAGAATTCTAATTAGTTCTTTCCTTGATTAAAAAATAAGACATGTTTATTAAATGTGCAAAGAAAATCACTATTTTACTTTATATTTCTTTTGGTAGAAAATCTTACCTGGATAAATTGATTTCAAGACAAAATAAAGTAATGTAGCGATTATTAAACTCTTAAATAACAAGATGGGGGAAAAATTATAAGACTTTTGTGCATTATGTTAATATATATATATATATATATATATATATATATATAGTTTTATGAACATTAATCCGATATCCTCTTCCTACACGTGTCAGCATCTAGAGATTCATTTTAAATAAATATTCGTTTTACATAGAATGCTTTATAGCTTATTTACATTTTATTTTAAATAACACAACACATATATGCTTAGCAAAAAAGAACATAATGAAAGCTAGTTTGAAAGGAAAAATAAAATATGCTATAATATGCCCTTTTTTTTACCAAAATCTATAACTTAAACTTGTAAACTGAATTTTTAATCATGAGAAATAATAGATTAACTTATTTAATTACTTAGGTATTTAATAATAAATTGTCTTATCGTGAAATTCATGTATAGTAAATAAAAGAAACATTTGATTATTTTTTTAATTAGTTTGTTTTATAATTAAGCATTCCTAACATTACCCATCCAAACACACGAAGTAATGTTTTTAAGTATGTATAATTGTAGATCTTAAATGAAAAATTATATAGAACAAAGAAAAGTTAATCTGTTGAGTGCTATTAATCTGTCAGCATTTTAATTGATAATATTGTATAATTATTTTTAATCACTTGAATTTATTATATCCAATTATCAATTATTCAACTTTTTTCTTCGATACAAAATGAATGACTAATGTCAGTTGTATTACTTAGGGAATTTGTGATTTCATGAGAATGATTGCACAAGATAATTATAAAGTTGAATTAAATATTTAAATCCATTTAATGATTATGTCAAAAAATTGAGTTAAAAACAATTCTCATCATCATGCTGTGGGATTACAGAATGCTTATTTCGGCAAATGTGTAGTAACTGGAAAAATATCTCTTTATTTTGCATACAAAATGCAAGAAAATCCCAGTTAATTTATTTTCATTTCCATACATCTTTGAGGGTAGGTAAGTGTTTTCTCAGTAATGGCTGAAGGAAGCACATTCAAAATAATGCAATGAATAATTCATAAACTCGTTATTCAAGATGTTCTGAAAATGTTTGATGAAATAGCAATTTACAATGATTGCTAGAGTAATTTAGATATCAATTTCAAACGCTCTATACATTTGTTCCTTTAAAATCATTAAAAGCTATATCATTATGTTTAATGACATAAGCAACAACAAAAAATTTACTTCTAATGAAATTTCTAGCCTTTACAAATTTCCAATTAAAATTTCAAATGAGGAGGATCTGGGAATTTAATATTAAGTAGGAAAATAATAGTTGACAATTAAAGACTGCATCTAATTAGATTCTGAGGGCAGGTATTTATATTTACGATATTTTGTTAAATGATATAATCCAGAAGTTCTAAAAGAAAAATATTAATTTTTTTTATAAATGAAGACATATCCTTAGTGTATAGAGAAATATTCATTGATGAATAACTTATATTCTCACTTTTCTCAATACTTCTTTTATTCTTAAAACAAAATTTAAAAAATTTACAACAATAATTTATATTTTTCCAAACGCATTTATTACTCGTTTCATACTTGAATTATTTTTAAAAAATGTTATAAATTTCATAATTATGAACCAATATTTCAAATTAATCATTTAATTTTTTATAATTTCAATAAATGGCTTTAGTTACGATTTCAGCCTAAAATATGAGAAATTAAATTATGAACAAAAAATATGCTACATTTTATATTTTTACATCAAAGTGCAAAATGATATAGCAAAACGTAAACGATTATATAAAGAGTACAGATTATTTATAAAAGAAATCCTAATTGAGATAATAAAATTAACTTACATTTTAATTCGAATTTTAATTCACTTAAGTGTTCTCAAAATACAAATGTTGGGAAACTAACACTTTTATTCGATTATATCTGTAAATAATTTAATAATTTTATTTTAATGCAAACTACTGCTCAGATTATTTCATTGGCATGATTATTTGTGTTACAAAATAATATTATTTTATTATCTTAGTCACTCAAAATAAAGAAATATTTTGTATATTTTTATATCCTTTTAATTTAAATCATTTATATTTTAAATCATTAAAATCTTAAATCATTTTAATTTTTATATATTTAAAAGTAAATTTTACTAACATTGATGCATAACTATAATTTCACACAAATTATGTAGTTAAGATATAATTTTATAATAAAATTACAATACTTTTGTGCTAAAATTCAATGTAATGTCTAAATTCCATTCAAATTAAAACATTTTAAAATTAATATGAACTAGGTGTATTCCAAAGACACTAATTATAAATATTTGTAATTATGTGTTAAGACAGGGTGTATATAAATATTACAATAAATTAAATTATTTATTTTGTCACTTCTGCGGAACATAATTTAAAGAATTTTCCATTGAAGAGAAAATATTATTTTCCAACTATTTTTTTAAGAAATTAAAATGAAATTAATTGGAAAATAATAAATTCTTATTTTTCTAGTAATTGCATTACTAAAACTTACCTAAAAATATGTAATTTTAGAGCTTTCTTCATACTTTTTTTTCTTATGTAAAATCTGATTCATTTCTTTCAAAATATATTTCAGTAACTAATCTAAATAACAAATGACGTATTTTTTTAAATACAATTTGAGTACGAAATTTCAAAAAATGTAGTAATAAATGTATTGAAGTCTCCCATTAAGAATAATTTAAAAAATTATCATTTGTAAATTGCAATTTAATGAAGTTCATTAAATATACCATAATTTTAAAGACATTATTATAACGAATACAACAGTTTTTTTTCCTTTAAAAGTCTAGAAAATTCTCTCTTTTTTCAAGTTTTATTTTCTTTAAAATGATTTAAAGTTGAATATTTCAAATAAGTACTTCAATTTCATTTCCTAAATTATTAAGAATAAAATTATACCCATAAATAAATAATTATTATGTAACTAGAATTATATCTTTTGAAAACACAATAAATAATTTTAGTGGCTTCTTCTTCATATTTGTATATTATTTTGAGATGCATTTGAAATTCAACAGAATTTACTTCTTGCGTTAAAATAAGTTTTTTTATTTACTTTTATATGCAATTAATTTTTTGTAAGTTTTATTTAATCATCAAAACAAACTCAATAAGTTATTTTAATGAAACTATGCCTTTTACATAATTCACTAATTAGATTTCATTTTTATAGATTTGATCAAAAAAGTGCTTGAAACTTTCAGAAATCCGTGTAATTTCGGAAATTTAATGCTTTGATTCTATAAATGAAATTTGCATTTGGTGTTTTTATTTGCGTATTTAATAAATTAAGTTTTTTGCATTAATGAGAATTCATGTGGGTTCTGTTTGAGTTAATAATTATAAATAACATAACGTTTAATTAACATTCATGATTTAGAAAAAAATATTTAAAAATATAATTTTATATTCATTGATTGCGAAGAGTAGCATTATGAATGTTTGCCCTGTTAAGCAGCAAATTTTACTGAAATGTTTTAAAAAAAAGTATGTGAAAACTGCAGTGTGCATAGGGTTATCTAATCTATTTCGTAATCCAATGAACTGTGTAAAATCAAGAAATTTGATCAATAAATTATAAAGATATTATAACATTGATTTTAATAAATTATTTTATTACAATTAGGTTGAATAAATGAACCTTGTAAAAATGTACGACGTACTTAATTTAAGAAAGGTATTCATGATAAAACAGTAAAATGTATTTATAAAAAGTATTTATTTTAGTTCATATTGCTATTACTTTTCAAATTAGCTTAAATAATTGCATATCAAAACTATTTAAAAAAAACTCTGCAACCTTATCTTTAAATTTTACATTTATACTAATTAATATATAATCCAGTATATCTTGCTTCTAAATGAATTTTTTTATTATTATTATTTCAATTTTAATTTATCAAACCAAAAAAAAAAATTCTTCAAAGTAAATTTCACAGGAAACATTTATATAGTAAATTTTTCACTGTATGATCAAAACAATTCATACTTTTCTCTAAAAATTGAAAACTGGTAACAACATTTATAGCCGACATTAAATTTTTTATATGTATTCATTTTAAAGTGTGTGTAAAAAATAAACTTTTGAAGCAAGAAGAGTGAGCGATTAATTTTATAAATATCCATGTGATTTATTATAATGAAGAACTTTCACTTGTGTGTGATATAGTTACCAATAAAACAATGAGGTCTTATTCATGCTTATAACTTGAATACACTTATATAAATTTTATGTATTTCTATTGCTGCAAAAGTGAATACGTGATAAAATAGATTTTTTATTTTTGCTTCATTAATTTTAAAATTTATATTTTAGTTAATATATTACTTCATAATTCTCTGGGTTTTATTTATTTTCCAAAAAAGTTCATTATGCTATTGTTGCCAATCAATGTGTTTAAACTACCGAGTTCGTCATTATAATATGGAAATTGGTTGAATACAAAACAATAAGAGATTAACTTTTTTATAATGAGCTTCTATAATGAGTCTAATTCATTCTCATCACATTTTACTAGAAAAAACATCAAAATTTACTTCTCATAAAATACATAATTTCAAATTTAACTTTTATGTTAATAACATAAAAAAACGTAAAATTTACGTAATTTATTGCATATATATTATAAAAAACTAATAAATGCATAATATACTTAATAAATTCATTCTCAGCATCCAAAATATTTATTTAGCTCTTATAAATTAATTGCTTTTTTGTGAAGGTACTATTCATGTGATTATTGATTATTAAGTTTCTTTAATACTTAGTTCTAGGATAATTATAATTATAAAATTATTAAACTTTATAATTTAGTTTAATAAAGAAAATTTAAATATTTTGTTTGAATTCATTAAATTTAAGCAATTAATATAAATAATTTCTGAAAAATTTAAATTATTAGATAGAATCATAGTGTAAACAAGTAATTTAAAGCAACGTGAATGTAAACAAACGTTTGTATTTATTTTTAAAAATATTACTAAATTCATTTACCAGACTTGACAAACTTACTAGCGCAACAGCAATCAGCGCACGAGAAATGTTAGTTTCCAAACGAATTAACACGGTGTCAATTTGTTCCCCACTGAGCCAAAACGCTTTAATGACACGAGCATATCTAGTAATGTAAATAATGGCTCAAAAGAATCCATGCTTAACTCAGCACGAAACACAAAACTTACTTAACCATGCCGCAATGGCTTTCACTAGCAGGTGGTCGATGTTTTCAGAAGAGCTAATTGAGAGATCCTTTGTTATGAGGTAAACAAAAAAGCAGCTGTTTGCGAAAGGAATTTGTAATATCACCCTTCCCGTAAGGGTTGTTATTAAAAGTGCTTTCCTTTAGAAACGCTTTGTTCTATTTTATTAATTCATTAAGCATGAATTTGTCAATGTCGCAAGCACTAGATAAATTAGTACATGCACTTTATTATTTTAATACATAATTGGGAAAGAAAAGATTAGAATTGAACCACAAGATGTTTTCATAGGACTACTGGAAATTACCCGAATATGAAACTATTTTTCTTTGAGATTTATTAAGAAAGTGTGTTTCAGAAATTGTAATTATTGTCTGTAATGTATGTTTGTAAAATAAGTAAATAGTAGAAAAGAGAAAGGGACCGCTAAAGAACCCAAACAAAATGGATTAAAGAAGTTCAATAAGCCAAAATGTTTTAGCCTTTGCGTGATTTCACAAATTACACTTAATTTTTTTTAATTTTACTTCATATGAAAAGAAGGGAAATAGAGGTTATTAAAATAATTATCATTTTTGTACTCATAATATATAAACAAAAATCATTAGAATGAGTAGATAGGCTATGAAATTAAAACTATTAATTAACTTCATATGTGGAGCAATATTAATGCTTGTATTTAGAAATGATATACACTTGGCAGAAAAGGCCTGCGTACAAACGCTCACTAAACATTCTACGGAGAATAAATATACATTATAGCGTCGATAGCAGTTCTATTTTTATGTTAAGCTTTCCCTAAAAAAATTTCTTGAATATCAGTACTAATTTAAGAAAGATGGCACTCACTGCTTAAAAGTAATAATAATTATAATTAAAACTTAAGCAAAAAGCTATCATAAAAAGTTTGCGTACAGGTACAAATTACAAAGATATTTGGATATTAATATTATTTTTTAGCCTCTTTGAGCTTGTATGAAATGAAATATTGTCTGAATTTATATTTTACTACTCATTCATAGTGGTATTGATATAATTGGAATTGAAACATTGTTTTGTTGATTTATTACAATAGAACTTGCTAACAAGTAGATTAAAAATGGGTTCTAAAAGAAAAGATGTTCCCGATGACAAATTCATCCTTAGACAAAGGAATGATAGTAAACATTATTGGAACAATTAGAGCAATTGGAAAGATAGTTGAAAGAGTTCATTTTTCTATCCAAAGAGTATCCAGTAATTACAATTCATCGAAATCTGTTACCTTAAAGTATTGGGGTAACAGACCATCTAAAATAACTTTGCGCGAAATAATATGCATCTTAAAAACTTTAAGTTTAAATCCAAAGTTTATTATATCTCAAATAGCACTGGACATTAGAAAAATGTTAAAAAATATCTATATAAAAATACTATACGAAAAAATTCTGAAACAATTCTGGCTATCACGACCGCATAGCTCATAGAAACCATGTGTTTAAACTGCCAAAAAGCAAAAACATTTAAATTATGCTAGTAAGTATTTTAATAAACCTTCTCAATTTTTTGAAAATCGATATATTTTTTGTATTGTTTGAGAAAATTTTTGAGTAATATTTCTCCATTTTTTGAGAAAGAAATATTCTCCGATGAAAGCAAGTTTTGTATCTTCGGCATCAAAGAGCGTAAACTGGTGTGGAGAAAATCTAAATATATTAAAAGAAAAATTTGAATCTGTGTGTGCACAAAATTTGAGCCTTGCTGATGACTTTTGGCTGCAACAAGACAATGATCCAAAACACACTGCCCACAAAATAATGCTCGACTGATGTACAATATCAAATATTCAAATATCACTTGCATACTCCTCCATAATTACCAGGATTAAGAACATCGAACATTTATTATAAGGCAGTATTCGACAACATAACATAATATCGAAGATACGCTAAATAGAGTAAATATGTTGGAATAGAATAATATTTCATCAACAGAAACCGAAAAGCTAATTCATCCTATACTTGAGCGATTGGACATGTTCTTAGATATAAAGCTTTTCCAACCAAACATTAAAATTTAATTGACAACTCATGAAAGCTATTTTTAAAGACTTTTCTCGTTTGTAAGCAAACTTATTCTGACTGCTTTTTATGTAATTTTCAATTATTATTATTATTAATTCGAGACTCGGTGTAACTATATTCTATCTTTCTGAAATTGCTACAGATATTTAAGGAATTGTTAAAGAAAATCATTAAATTAAATTTGACGGGATGTTGATATTATAATGTACTTTTATTCTCTGTACAATGTTTATTGTGGGATTGTACGCAGATTTTTTCTAGCAAGTGTAGATTTTAATTTTTTGAGATATGGAACATTTAATTTAAATATAAAAATTAGTTGCAAAAAAATTAAATAAGAATATCAATAAAATATGTGCTAATAGAATTCTTATAC
The DNA here is from genome assembly GCA_030067965.1 of Latrodectus elegans. NCBI lineage: Eukaryota > Metazoa > Arthropoda > Arachnida > Araneae > Theridiidae > Latrodectus > Latrodectus elegans. The sequence goes on along the minus strand of CM057813.1, from coordinate 106,323,133 downwards.
TTAATTCTATTTTCCACAAAAGATTTGCAAAATTTATTGACATAACAAGAATAAAAAAGAATTTATATTGCATAGAAGTTCGTTGAAAAGGTTTACATCACCTAATTTTATATTTATCTTAAAAGCATTGGTTATAGACTCATAATCGATTATTGTTCTTATTTTAATTTAAAAACCATATATTAAATCTAATATTATAATAAAACAGATAATATTCTTAATAATATATTTTGACTTGTGCATTTTAACGAAATAATTTAAAAATTCAAAATATTTTTAAATAATTCGGGAAAAAATTATTAAATTAAGATTTTAAATAAATGATTGTATGCTATTCATTAAAAGGAAAATTTTAATATAAATTGTTTTTTATCTAACAAATATGAAATAAGTATTAATGTAATAAATATGAAATTAAAAAATTCAAACATATATTATTTAATTTTAAGTAGTCGCAAATAAGTAAATATATAATACCCTTCAAATCATATTAATTTATTAATAAACGGAAAAGAAATACACGTTGAAAATTACTTCAGAAAATCCTGTAATAAACTAAGTTCTTTCCTCCTTAGTCATCTTAAAATTCCACGAAAATGTTTTCTTCCTGGAACAAAGTTATTTCAAAATATATATGTGAATATCTGACAGCAAAATAGATGATACAAGTGAAATTACGTAAAATTGTTACAGTTTCGTTAGGAAATGAGGTAGAAAGTCACTTGATTGCTTTTGTCTCTGGAATATATGAACTTGTCTTTTATAAGGAAGCATAATTAGCTTCCAGTCTGATGAACATTATCGGACCCAACTTGTTTATGGATTGTTTATAGAAACTGTTTTCTAACAAGAGTATTGTTATTGGGTAAGTGGGATCATTCTTAAACTAAAATTGTGCTTATATATAATACTAAAATTCTTTAAATTATATTCTTGTTGAATTATATGGTGACAGGAAACTTCAAATAAATGTTTGAAATCAGATAATTTACAATAGATATTTCTAAAAAAAGTTATATTAGCATAATTTTATGATAACCTATCAACTTTTGAATACATCATATGTTATATATATATATATATATATATATATATATATATATATATATATATATATATATATATATATATATATATATATATATATATATATATATATATATATATATATATATATATATATATATATATATATATATATATATATATATATATATATATATATATATATATATATATATATATATATATATATATATATATATATATATTCAAGTATTATCACATGAATTAGAAAATAAATAATTCAATTGAATTACTACTGAAAATTTTCAATATGTTTCATTACTAACACATTATAAAGAACCATTTACATTTAACTCTACATTACTCAAATTTGATTTCCAAAAATAGAAATTTGCAATTTGTTGGTGGTATGTTTTAGTCTAATATACTTATAAATCATTATAAGTTCCCTGAATTTCTCTTAAAACAATGACAATTTTTTTACACTTCTTCGTTAAAGTTTTTATTAAATTGCTTACTTTCTTATTTATATGTTTGTAAGTTGTTTTTTCATTTCATAAGCATTATAACTTTTAATAAACATTTAATAAACTATATCATAGCTTACAATAGAATTTCACAAAAACTTAAATAATATCCATCAATTTATCTGTTTCAATTTTCAATTCTGATATTTTATGTTAAAGTCTATAATAAGACTTTAATCTAAAGGTTTGTTTAAATATGACTCAAATATATTTATTGTTTTCTGATAAAAGTTATGTTTAACAGTAAGGAAATTACAAAATTATCACAGTGATTTATTAAAAATAACGAATTTTATGTATTCATGAAATATATATATGCAAATGATTTTTGTAAAAGCATTTGTATGTAATATTTACCATTTATATATATTCATAGTTAGTTTTAAACAGCAATGAAATTTCTTTTTCTTTTCTAACTTCAAATATGAAAAAAATTGCGGAGTAAAGAGATTTATGGTGCTAAAAAGTGTGCTAATTATAAGCTAAAATATTTTATATGGAACACATATATTTACTTTGCTGATTAAAATGCATTCTTTCACTCTATTTCCAATAATACATGTGCTTTAAAATCATAATATCTTACTAGGTTATTCAAAAACAACACTGTTTTGCATATTTTAACAATCTTCATAAAGTGTACTTCAAAAAATACATTCCATTGAATTTTTCGAAATGATTCCCATAATTAAAACAGAGAAAGTGTATTTTAAAGTTTTTAATATAATTTTTATTTTAACTTTCATTTTTTTTTATGCATACAGAGGTCCATTATTCTCTATAAACCTAATTTTTTAAAAGGATATTCTATATTTATTTATTAATTTTAAATATTTATTTTATAAAATAGTCTGTCCGTTAAAATTATTTCTTACTTTCAAATTTCCTGTAATCTTAAATAAACAAATAACAATAACATTTATGAATTTAAGAAATACCAAGAGAAAATATTTAAAGAAACGTAATTTATTAGTGACCTTTCAATATAAAATAATGCTAAAATGTTCATTACTCAATTAATTTGTTTGTATTATCGGAAAATTCTCTCTCTATTAACTGCAAAAAAGAATTATTAAAAAGCAACATTATGCAACAATTAAATACTACATAAAAAAACTTTTAAATTTCTTTTTTGTGGAAAAATAACTTATTTTCAAGTGGAATACATTATTGTCATGTATAAAGAATAAAGAATTTGATATTTTTTTTGTAACAGATGCCAAAAATAATTGCTATAATCAACGTTTCAGTGTTTTGGAAGACGATTTTGTATCATAATTGTGAGTAGAACAATTGTTATGAATACAATTTTTTTTAATATTTAGAACGGAAGGTTTAATAAAGGAGTAAAGAAGATTCATCCTTTTTAAATAGAAATAATCAGTAGTTTTCTTCTAAATAAATAATTAAAGAACAGGTTAAATTTTAAATTAATAAATACATATATATATATATATATATATATATATATATATATATATATATATATATATATATATATATATATATATATATATATATATATATATATATATATATATATATATATATATATATATATATATATATATATATAGAGAGAGAGAGAGATATAGAGAGATAGATAGATATATAAGTAATTCTGTGTCATTGTATTAAATAATACGCAATTTTCCAAAAACTATCTTAATTTCTACATCTTAGCTTTAGAACATTTGCGTGGGTTATAACTCAATATAAAATCTTCTCTACTGAAATTTATTTAACAATTTTAATTAAAAAATATCTTTGTAAGCCTATGAATAGTAAAATATACCGCATTTTAAAGGAAGAACTTCAATGCATTTTCAAGACTTCTTTCGGAATTTTTGAGACATATAAAAAATGAGAAAGAAAAGCTTATAAAAGTAACTTGAAAGTGATATAACTTTTAATATAGGTGGAAGTTTGTACACATGTATATAATAATTGTGTAAACGTATATGCATTGATTTTGAATTATATATATTCATTGCCAACGGAAAAAATCGGCATAAAGTAAAGTTAAAAAATAAATATTCACTACTTCACATTGACAATGTAATACCCAGAAAATTTGCCAGAACATGACGAAACTCAGGAAGTAAAGAGAGACCGCGATGAACAGTAACTGATCGGTATTTTAAAATGAAATGCATAATAGAGAGCGTATAAAAAGTTGGGTCAGTAGGACCAGCGTGAAAAATGATATACGAAGCAAATTGTCTTGGTATAAATTCATTGAGAGTATGGATGATATCCTCACGAATGGCTCTTCATTCTCTGGCAGTCATTTGAAAAAATCCGTGGTCTGAAAGAGGCAGTGGCAGATTCTGCAAATGGCATCCAATCATTACTCAAACATATTAGATTGATGAGAGATCTAGAAGCAGCTCTACATCTTGCAAAAAATGTTGGCTGATGCCAGGAATGCGCTGTTGAATGTTATCCTGATGATAAATGATATTGAGTACACCTTGAAGTAGAGGAGTGTCACCAGGTGGCAGCACGTCCTCCACGTAATGTTGGGCTTTCATAGTAAAGTAAATACGAGCTAACAGTGACAAGGAATCGTATGCAATGGCACCTCAAAACATACTGCTGTGTTGTTGGTGTTATACAAATGCTGCAGAATTGAACTTGTCTCCTCGTCGAATTCACACTCTTACATGGAGACTATCTTTGAAGAAACATAAGCGGTGATTGTTCACATTGGTCTAATTCAGCACCATTCCAGATTTTGGCATCAATGTTGTGGGCTCAATGGTAATCTTCTTAACGGACCCCATAAGTGAAGGTTACTAGCAAACAATTGACGTCAAATGGTTATGTTCTATATGGGAGCATCCAGGGAATCTTGCACATGCTACAGGATTTCGATAGAGATGTTTTGTGGTGACGCCACTGCCTGTCTTCTTGCGCGTCGACTCACGCGTTATGACGTCACTCTGGCCATCCAGGCTCCTTATAAATGCTCCACAGTTCCTTCGTGCTGAGCCGTGTCTGGGGCCTTCGAGGAAATTTCTTCAATATCCTTTACACCACCATTATTCAACGGATCATCTTTTATGCATTCTCATTCTGGAAATTCTCTCCAACAACACTCTCCAGTCTGCAACGCTTCTTCACTCTCCAAATCACAAGGACATACCGAACCTCTCCAACCATCAGCCTCACCATCCTGTCTGGCACTCCTCCAATCCACATCTAACTTAAATGCGAAGCTTTAAAGACAGCAATTCTCCATCTTAAAGGACCAGTAAACATTGGCCGAGAAATCCTTCAACCAGACTAAATAGAGGACAAGGCCTATAAAGATAATATTCACTCAGGAAAACGCCATATTTGAGTCACAGTGATAATCAGCAAACACTCAATTTTACAGCTTACTCTCAACTACATCAGCTACTACAGAGGCGAGTCAAAAATGGAGGAATCTGGAATCTTTATTTTTACTAATCAATGACAGCATCATCACGACAAGCAAATTTGTACTAAGTCTCCGGTATACAGTATTCTAGGCTGAGGCTTTTACCATTCTTGAAGCCATAAATCACTCCTTAAACTCTAAATACCCAAAAGCAACAATCTGATCTGACAGTCAATCTACCATTCTAGCCATCAACAACCCCTACATAGTTTTCCTCTTCTTCAACTAATTCAATCACTGATAACCGATGCAGCAAATTCCTGTAAATTCACCCTCATCTAGATTAGGCATCCAAGGCAATGAGCTGACGGAGCTGCGAAAGAATCAATCAAACTTCCAAAAGATGAGCAATATCATCTCGCATGGTCACAATCCTGCACAAAGTATAACCTTAAATCTTAAAAAATAAGTCTCATGGAAAATCGCATGGACAATAGCCCACCAGGGAAGAACAAACCAACGAAATAATTCTTAAAGTTTCCGAGCCACACATACTGGATAATCTGTATATAAATTGCTTCGTAACAGATTATGGTCCATTCCCAACATACTTTAAAAAATAAATAGAACGTCTTCATCTCTTTGTCTCTGGGGCAAATAAGGCAATCTTTTCCATTACATTACAGAATGCACCTACACGGACCTTCAAAATCTCAAATGCCCTCAAACCTTAACTACACCGATTTTCATCGATTCTGTCTTTGTTCCACTTTCCACGAGAAAAAAATTAACACTAATCGCCAAGCTCTTCACAGAAAAACGTCTCGATCGTGCAAGAACAGGAGCCCTCCTTCCTCCAGCTCCGCAGACAATTAATCAGACTCAGACTTTCAATTTCCTATGTTTAAACAAACTTGAACTTTTAGTTAGAGACTTCTTGACTGAAATGACTGTATTTTCATTAACAATCACAGAATCAAATACTTTTCAGCCACACCATCGTTTCAATCTTCATTCGTATATAACTTTTTATTGTCTTATTTGCATAAACTTTTTAATATTCCTCTCTTTGAATATTTTATTAATTTCAATCATCCATCCCTATATTGTCATCCCTACCAGATACCGAACTATAATGTATTGAGTTTTACGAGACCCAATACAAGGCCTTAAGGCCCCACCATTGTGAATTCTTCATTTTCAACTGCATGCACAGTTTGGGGACTACCTTCTGGCTCCTGGAAGGTGCTGTTTGCTCACGATGGTGATGACTGGACTAAGCCCGATAACCTAATGGTGCAGAATGGGGTCTACTCTCATGTCTGATATATATATGTTCCTTTGTCTAACCTTCTTTGGCTCCCGGTGCACTGTGGACGCGTGCTGATGTCTTTAAGTTGCGATTTGCTATAAGGAACATCTGCCTTTTTCATTCCGATCACCATTTCCCTCGTAAACTCATCTGTCTGCAGGAACTGACTCCATCGATGATGACCTGGCATTCTCTGCAATTACAGACGTCCTTTGTGACAGGAACAAACTTTCAACAATTATTTTACAAGCAGCAGTAGCGGCGAGAATACTAGCCGTTCCTCACCTTATAATTTTATAAAATTGCTATCAAATTACATCCACTGGGAGCTCAAATTACAATGATAATATTAAAATGAAGAAATTCATTAGATTAGATGTAATTTCTCGCTAAGTAATTATTTTTATTCTAAATTTTAATTATTATCACCAAATAGTTTTGTAACCGAAATCAGAAAATTTACAAAATAATGTTTTTCTAATTGAAACTCGCCAGTTTCGGTATATTTTTCGATGGGAGTTGGTCATTTCACTTTGATTTTCTTGTGCACGTGGATACTGTGTTTCTTTATACACTATCATTCACTAGGTGGATACTGTGCATTTTATTCACTGAAAAACATCCATTAGGTAGGAAAACTATTTCTGATAAACAAAACACATATCAACTGCTTTTCATGAGCATTTGACATTCTACATTATATTGTCAAATATTTTTTTTATCATGAGGCTCATCACATATTTATTTGAAAATCTTATTTTTTGAGGCAAATATCATAGATTTAAATTAAGCCACTCTTTAGTAGCAAGAATTGGAACTTGGGTTCTGCTTTCCCACTGATTGACAGCTCTAGGCTACGAAACATAATTAAGCTTTCCTAAAAAGAAAAAAAAATCGTCTGTGTAAGCAATATGTAACTGTACAAATGATTTTCATTACTTTCAGTATTTAGACTTTCAATACATGACATATCATGTTATATAATGTACCAAAGTATTTGATTGATACATTATAGAACATATTGCAAAATATGCAATATTATTTTATAAAGCGAGATTATAATTTTTGATATATGAAAGATTGATTATTGAATATATCTTATATGATATTTCCATATTTATTAAAATACATTAACAAGACTCGGTATTTTATTTTGCTTAAATAATCTATTTTAATAATGTTTGCAATATATCATTTACATTATTAACAATTAATATGAGTTACTAACAAATTTTTTAAATTAAAAATTCTGCAGATATTATAGCTTTTTATTATAAACAAATCATTTTGTCTAAGGAATATTTAAATATTTATCTTTTTGAATATAGTTTTCAGGAATTTTTCCTACTATCCTCAGGTGTTCCAAATAATAAAATAATTAATTCTTGATATAATCGGTTTTCTGATGAAAAATTAAAATGTATTATAAGAATGCATACAATATTTACTTTAAAAAATCTTTCAAGAATAAGCCATTTTCTATTAATAAAAAGCAAAGCATTTGACTTGAAGAATCATAATTAATTATTAAATATTTTATAAAAACAGTCTATATAAAACAAAGGAATTGTATCTCAGGAAAATACTAATAGGTAAACCAAAAAAGAATCAACTCCCATAATCTCGCAGATTGCATGAAGTACTTGCTTAATCCATAATATAAAGAAATGTAGTTATTTCCTAATTACAAACAAAGACAACATAAAGTATACATATTTTTGCATCATTTTAAGAATTGGTTCAAGTGTAATCACCAGCTTTAACTTACTCACAATTAGTCACAAAAGGAGGACCTCAGAATGCATAATGCTATTGTTTTAAGATTTGCTCATCGTAATTCCTGAACTTAACGATAGATTTATTCCATTATTATAAAATAACTAAATAAAATAGGTGATACCTGTTTTTTTATTTGTTAAATCAAACCATCATTTTAAAATGAATGCTAATGAAATGCGTAAGTGTATGACTGTGTAATAATGTAATGTTATTGCTCATTATTTGATTATTTTATCTGCTCAGACATCAGTTTTCAAACTATAAAAAATTTACAATTATATACTCCATTATCAATATTTTGAAATATAAAATATTTGTACATCTTTTCAGGAGTAATTTTCACAATGGCTTGTTATTATACTTAAATTTATTTCAATAAAAAGCATGATTGATACCACAGCTTTACAAACATGCACTGTTGCCTACACTGTCTAGTGATCAGAGTGCATGATTGCGCATAGGATGGTCCTGGGTACGAATCTCATTTCGAACATGTATGTAATTTTTCTCTCTGTTTATCCTGTTTTTATCCTTTCATTTAAGTATGGGTTGTGAATGGTTGCCTATCCTATAAACGAATCCTGAATGATTGTGTGTACATAAAAATTTGGACTCTACACCTAAATATAGTTCATTTGGAAAAGCGGAGCGAAGCACCCCATATTGCAACAAGTTGCAACAAGACAACAACAATTTAATGAATTTATAATTACTTATGTTTTTCTGAACATACACTGAAGCAACTTATTGTGTGTAGTATTTATTCAAGTATAAATAAATTTTCAAATATATTTCATTTATAACTATCAAATAAAATAGGAAAAATGTTATACTAAATTTCATTATATTTTTTTCAATGAATGTGAATAAATTTATAGATTAATTAAATCGCTTGAGTTAAATGAATGGTAATTTTCAACTTATTTTATTTTAAATTAAACAAAATAATCTAATTGTCTAATAATGTAAAAAATAAACTAAATTGAAAAAAAATAATGCAAACGAAAATTTGTCTTTTTGACAAATAAAAAATTATCTAAAAAATTTATATTTCTAAATATATATACTTTTGAATAACAGTTTATAAGATTTAATGAAAGATTATACACTCTAATGAATAATTTAACTTATGAAACACATTTCATGTGAACATATAAATTCTAAGGAGACTGCTAAAAATTTTATTGGCAAATAAATTCAATTCAATTCAAAGCAACATATCTGATTTTAGATATTTATATTTCACTAACATTACAATAATACAAATATACTTCTACTTTTTAACCATACTTTTTTACGAAAATAAATTTTTAATTTAAATAAATAATTAATAATAAGTGTGTGTTAAATATGTTCTTGATACGAATTTATAGTGAATATGAGGAAATATATATATAAAGGACATTTTAATATATTTATTTTTCCTCTTTTTGTACTAATATTTGTACAAATTGGTTAGTTACATATGTATATATGGTTTAAAGTATGATTTTTTCTGAACTACATTTTTCCTGAAGATAAACGTTCATGCTATATTTGAATAATTTTGAATTTCAATAATATTTTTTCAAGAAAGTTTAATGGATTGTGTATCATTCTTTATAATTCAAGTTTATTATTATTCTATGATGTTGGGAAAAATGCTTAGATCTTGGAAAACTTTTAAAATGATTAATAATAATGATAAGAATGCAATAGATTAATTTTTTTCAAAGCATTTCGTACAAAATAGTGCAAACAACTGATTTTGTTGCCTCATATATAGCCATCAGAGCAATTTGGGTATCATATACCTTGTTTTCTTAGGAAGTAAAATACGATTTTCGTTAGTTTAGGAAAATTTCGATTTTTTTCGACCAACATTTCATAGAATCTTAAGAATTATAAATAACCACAGAAAATAAGGTTGTACTGAATTACTAAAAAAAAAAGAAAACTGCATTGCCTGAGTTACTGAATTTGTGATAAACTAAGTAATATCTTATTATATAAGCAACTCATTATAGTAAAACCATTTTCAAGGTAATTCTGGTCAGTATGTATTTGTAAATAATTCATGTGATCCTAAGCCTTTTGAAAAAGAAATTATTCATAACTCATATATCTACTATTATATGATTTGTAATTGGTTATCCGAATCTTTATAAATTCATTTTTACAAATAATACGCTGCAACACACATGTGTGTATGGCTATTTAAAACAAAACGCTTTTGTTATTTTCCTGCAAAAATATTTGTGTTTAAAAAAGGAAGAATGTCATAGTTTTAAAAAGAAACTATCTCCTGAAGGTATTAACCTAAATCAATCAATAAAGAATGATTGCAGAACCTAAGATAAGCAGACAATGATTAATGATAAGAATCGACACTTAATAATCTGTTAGGTATTTTCAAAATTCCTATGAATTCACATTGTGTTTTATGTTCTAGTATTAATTTGCTTTGATGGAAATATAATTTTATAAAAGAAAAGGAAATTCCTCTTTTTTATTTAGAAAATATTTAAAATACCATTTATTTTGTGAATATATTTTGTTACTACATAGTTATGACGTTTACTTTTTATATATTGTATTTAGAATCCATACCAAGTTTTTTTAGTTATTTTTACTAAATTAGCTATTTACTTTTGAAAAATGAATGACTCTTAAGGACAAGTTAATATTTATGTTGTCAGTTTGGATGAAATTTTTAATATGAAGCATATTTTAATAAATATTGCATACTTTTAATACATCATCCATCACAAGCAACGTTCGAATGGTTCTTATCATGTGTCAAAATTATTTATTTAAATATAAAAACTATTCTTTTTCGAATGCAATTAATTTAAACACATAACAGAAGACAAAATTTCTGCAAAATTAAGTTTCAGGTTTATAAATATAATTATTGTAAAATCATCTCTCATCTCATGATTATAAAGTTGGAAGAAATAAAAACATATTTGAAGAAATATATATGTATTCTTCATTTTTATGATTAATTTTTGACATCTTGTAACAGATATATATCCTATACGGCAAAGACTGTTGGAAAGTTTACTTAGATTATCTGCGTATTATTGCTTTCTGGAATGACTTGTAATAAATTATGGGTCTCATTTATATATAATAAGACACAAAACCAGGACATCTTGTAACAGATGTGTATTTGCTTGGGAGTTTTTCAGGACTCAGTTTTTACTACCATGCGATGTTTATGTAGAAAGATCAAATGCAGTATTTATCTGCCATTATTCGAAAGTATCTAAGTTTAAAACATATTACTTTGATTCTGGAAATGAATGAACATGGATGATATGATTAAACATGAATCAACTTGCATATCATTTCATTTTTTAAATGTTTTGTCATTGATATTTTTAGAAATCTAAAAAAGTAATATTGATTGCACCCTGAATATATTTAATATTTAATATTCAAACTGTTAAAAAAATATTTGCTACTCTCAGAGAGAGTAGCAAATATTTTTTAACAGTTTGAAATTCACAATATCGCTCAAATCAATAACATATCAGTAAATGTTCATAAATTATGCACTTGTCATATATAAAAAAGTAATTTTGCCAAGCGGTAGCAATCTTATCAATATAAATAGTAAAGAAACGCCTTATAAATATCTATGAAAAATTTAAAACTCATGGTAAAACGACAAAAATTGCCTTAAAAACTTATATAAAGTATTAAAAAATGAAAATTATTTTTAAAATATAATAAATGTGGTTTTATGCTACTTAATTAAATACAGCAGCAAATGCAAATCTACTCTTCCAATATTCCTTAAATTTTCTCTTTTGACACTAACTTAAGTTATTAAGGGAAATTTTAAATATTCTTTGAAGAGAAGGAGACAATAAATTGAATTTATGTATACGAAAATATAAAAACTTAATGTCATAACCCAAAATATTTTCATTAAAAATTTTGTATCTGTCACCCTATTGTATGTTAAGTTAATCATCTGGTTTTGGCAAAGAGTTTAGTGTTTTAACTTGGTAATTTACCAGCATTTGTCAATTCATTATCTAAAGATGGAAGTAAAATATATAATAGAATGTATAACTTATTCAATAAATCATTAAAAAAATTTTGTTTCATGCATGGTAATCGATTACGCTTAAATATCCTTTCATGTATGCAGTCATTGTTTGAATAAGAATGAAGTTCCGATCACACTAGTGATCGGAATTAAAAATTTATCTTTTTTTTTTTTTTTTTTTTTTTGTAAATCATATAAACATCAGTGTCTTTTTATTTCATTGTAGAGTTTTAAATATATGCTGATAAGTAAGGTCATATATAAATTGTATTAATTTCCATATTATTAATTGTTAAGAGACATTTTCAATTGTATGATGATAAATCTCATAAGTTTCATATTAAGATATTTTATTGAAATAATGTGTTTTTGTAAGTCCTTGTTTGATTTTGAAACATACAATAAATGCATTACAGAAATATTTTCACTTAAATTAAATATTCTATTAGTTACCATGCTGAATATATATAATTAATTTACATAATTGTTTTACGCTTATCAATTTGCAACAAAATAAAACGTAATAATTAATAAATTTAGCATTCACAAAAAACAAAACATTTTGCTATATATCTATCTATCTCTCTCTCTCTATCTCTCTCTCTCTCTCTCTATATATATATATATATATATGTATATATATATATATATCTATATATATATATATATATATATATATATATATATATATATATCTATATATATATATATATATATATATACTATAATAGGACTACCATACGAGTCAAGTTTAAATGTTAGAAATATCCCTCAAGCTTTAATAATAAACTGCATTTTCAAAAAGTATAATTGCTTAGACACGGCTTTTATCTTGCTAATTTAACTCTTAATTGCTTGGAATTATAAATGGTACTTTTCTCAATTAAGAAATTTTACAAATCCCAGTATGTGATATGGTGGTCATTATTTATTCACATTAATTCTCTTTGCAGTGTTAAAATTCTGTCTTAGCTTTATACAACCATTTTTCTTAAAATTTGGTCAAAATAACTGCATTATTTCACTGTGTATTAATCCCCTTTAATCATACGAAAATATGGAACTCGGTGTAGCATGAATTGTTCTTTAAAATTAACTTTGTTGATATAAGAAGGTGTTAAATCTACTTAGATTTATGCTAGACAAAATCGAGTATAATTTTCTTCGTTGCTGAAGAAGAAGTTAGGTCAATATATTTGTTTGGAGTTTACGTAATCTAAATTCTTGACGTAATGACGAGAAGAATCTAAGCCAACATAGTTAATGAAAAATAATTAAGTTATTTAACTACATCATAAAGTAAAACTAGTTGTTTTTCGTCACGTTATTTTCTACAAAATGCTGAAAGTAGCACTAATATTTTTTCAAATATAGTTATTAATGTTAACTGTTCAACAAATTCCATATTTACGCATAATTTGTGAAAAAAAATTATGACAAAAGACTTTTATTAAAAATATTAATATTCACAGTGAAAACTGTCTTTCAGAGGAATTTTTTTATAGAAAGTAGGTGATTTCACGCGTTGAAAGTAAGAAAATATGGAAATTTTGCAATCACTCACACTAATAGAAGTGTACTGGGATTCAAAAGGCCAATATCCATCACATGCCTAGTAGGAATTACACAATAATCGTCCTTCACAAAATAATTGCAAGTTCATACCGTTAAGCCCCAGATAATGATGCTTGTAATTTATATAAATAGCCGTAATAATTAAAATTTAATTTAAGTAAGAGAACTACTATTTTTTGAAGAAATTAATAATTAGTTTAGAAATTGTAAAAAAATAAAAGTTATTAGTTTTAAATAAAATCATTCATATCGCTTCGTGAAATATATAAAATAATTTTACTGTTCACATAAATATATATTTTGTATATGATTTTATGCTTATATTAAGAACACTTTATAAAATATTTTAATCAAACATGAAATATTATATAAAATTTGGTTTTTATAATTGGTTATTATTCATTTTATCTTCATTCCAATTTCTTTTAAATAAATATGATTATGAACAATAATGCATCTTGATTTGTTTCAATATCCAAACTATAAATTACTTATCATTTTCCTTTTTAAAGTTATTAAGAAAACAAATCCAGAAATAATTAAAACACTGGCAAAAATTCAATATGTTTTTCTCATTAATTTATAAAAAAATAAAATAAAATAAAATATATTTAAAAAAATATCATTGAATACCGTTGCTCAATCAGTGAAATAATCACAACAAAATATAACACGTCTTGTTAATCATTCATGCGCTCAACTAATTAAAATAACGATTCTTTACTAAAAGAATACATTTCATTATAAATATTTCACTTACTGTCGTTCTCTCATTAAATTATGTTTCCTATCAGACAAATATCCATCGTAAAAATAACAGTTAGGATAAAACAGAGTGTTTTTAAAACTAAATTAAATCCAAAACAGATTACAAGTGAAAGTAAAAATAAATATGATTAAATTTTCTGCCTACAAGAGAGCTGAGCAATTTCGTCTTGTTTGCTTTTAGCCTAATTTTTCCAGACTACGCTCTTCCATGTCATGACAATTCATCTGGTATTAACAAAGCGCAGATGGCGAAAAAGGTGTTTTTAAATTACTAGTGCGCAAAACTCGAACCTTCTGGATTTTGTCAAGCGTTATTTTTTATAAGGCATTTATATTTTATTTTATTCTTATATCTCACAAGAATACACTTTTTTGATGGGTTGATGGAAGAAAAAAAATTCTTTTGAGAATGCATGCATGGAGTAAATTAATTATAAACTGCAAGCTCTTTTTGTTTCTGCTGCACTGATTAGTTTAATTACTTTTCCTGCTTTAACTACAGATACGTGAACTTTGTTGAAGGAAAATTGTGAGTTTTTTTTTTTTTTTTTTTTCAATTTTTTTATTTCCTTTCTTGTAAACTGTCTCTGAAGCATTTTATTCCTTTTTAATTGTTTCGACCACCAGGATAATCTTTGAGCTATAGCAATACAAAGAAATTCAAAAATAAAGAAATAATTATGCTTAAAATACTTCTGATTGGTATCTTAAATTAATTTCTTCCCTTAATACTATTTGTTAAAAAATAAATGATTTGTTACTATTTTGAGATGCATATTTATGAAAATTGTGCAACCGGGAAGAAAAAGATAAAATTTTTCTGGGGAAATTGATTGAATTCAGCATTGATATAGACGTATAGTGTACTTAATGTAAAAAATACACATTTATCAATTTTTGCATTTAAATACCACTCATTCTATATTATAATTTATCAAATTCTTTTCATCATGGCAATATTAATTCATAATTACCTCCGACTATCGAATAGTGTTGTAAAAGAAATGATGCTTAGAACCATTCCTAAATATTTGAGTCACTAAATTAGAAATTAATTTGATTGTTTCTTGCATTTATACATGGACAGAATTGCAATTTGATAAATAAACACCACTTTAATTCATGTATTTAAAATAATTTGTTATTAATAAAAAATGTTTTCTTCACACATAATTAAGTTACCATTGATTTAGTCCTTTGGTAAATAAAATAAAATAATGTTGAATTTGATCTTTAGTTCATATATCCTTAAATTCGAAACATGAAAAGTTCAAATACTAGAAAAAACGCTTGAGGTTAAACACAAGTGAAGAGTTAAAACAACCATTCAATAACTACATCTAATTATACAAAACAATTGGTCATTAAGAAATTTGTTAGATCGGATTTTACGGAAAAAATAATTGATTTTCAATATATAACAAGATTTTAAATGTGACATATATATATTTATATATATATATATATATATTGAATGAAATATTAGTTGGTGAATAATGAATGGGACGAATTAGCTGCAAAAAAATTTTAATTTTTATGCATGCTCAAGAATGTAATGAAATCCGGTAAAATATTCAGTTCCAGACAGAAATGAAGTCCGAAGTATACATCGAAAGCAATGTATTATTAACAATTCTCGACAGTTCATAAAGTATAGTTCCTGAAATTATCAATGATTTTAATATTGCCAATCTACATCACAGAATCAAATGTGTAGCCGAAGATAATATTCAATATAAATTGAATGGAACCATAATTCCACAATTTTATAACATTGATGTCAAAATGGCAAAATGTTTACTACCAAAGTGACTCATGGAATGTAAATGACCAAAAAAATATTGAGTATATTTAAGAATCTTAGCTTTAATTTTATTTGACTGGATGGCTAAAAGAATTGAGAAAAACCTCATAAATCAGTTATTACTATAAATGAATAAAAAAGTGTACAACATACTGGGTAATTTATGAGTGTATGGGAAATGTGCTGCTGCTCTGTAACAGCAACCTTTCTAAACTTCAAAGTAAATTGAATAAAAAATATTTTACCCTGTAAAATTTGAGCAATTCAAACATAAAATTGACAAGTGACAGATATGTAAGCACCCTTCCTTTCTGATATTTTGCTGTATATTACTTCCAGATACACTCGTATTACGTAACAACCAAATGTCGAGAATCTCTTCGGAGTAACTCAAAAATTCATACACACACACACACACATACACACACACACTAATATATATATATATATATATATATATATATATATATATATATATATATATATATATATATATATATATATATATATATATATATATATATATATATATATATATTTAATATATTTAATTAAGGAAGCATTGAAAATAATTTTAGGCAAAACAAATTAAGTATTGACTTAAATGATGGACATAAAATAATGTGTTGCTTGCCTTGGCATAATTACACTAAATAAAATACATTCTACTTAATGTAAGAACTTTCAATGCCAGTGTTTTGTATATGGACCATTAATAGGGTTTGAAAATGATGAAATGATGTAAAAGCTATTAAGAGTTCAACACCTTCATATAACATAATTTTTTATTAGTTAGTTTGTTTCACATTTGGAATAACGATGTTTTGAGCAATTAGCTATAAAACCGAATTTTTTTAGTACTTTCTTTTATAAATTTTCTCATAAACAATTTTCAGTTATAAAATAAAATGATAAAACTATTTGATGTGCCTTTTTTAAAGCTATAAAGTTAAGTTTTAATATTATTTTTATTTACAAAAGTATATTTTTTTTTGCTTAAACAAATTTAGAATGTCAGTTTGCCATTTTAAATATCGGCAATATTTCTTACGATCAACTATTTTTTAGTCTATATGAAAAGCAGAATTTTTTTTTATTTGCATAAAAATATTTTTTTTATTTATATATTAACTGAAATTTACTTAAATAATTTTTTCGTATGATACAATATAATGGAATTTTTTTTTTTACTCAAATAACAATAATGTAACAACGATATGAATTTATAGATGAATTCAATAACAAATTGATAGATATTTATGATAAAGTCAACCTTAGTTTAAAAAATATGTTCCTAATTTATTTTTATTTGTCTCAGAACAATGTTTAGATTTTTTTTCTAAAATATTTTATATTAGAATTATGGTCCAGGTCCACCTACTTTCTCAGGCTATATATTTCAATACAAAATTTGTATCTAGCTTTTACTGGGAAAAACTGCGATTCGGAAAAATTATATATTCTTAGCTTTTTTTTAAAAAAAAATAAAAAAGCTATTCTACATTTGCGAAACAAAATTTCAAGATTCTGTATTGTAAAAATATAAGGTAATTTTAGAGTATTTTTAAATGTAATGAAGTCTTTTTAACTCCTATTATTGCACTTTTGACAAATGATGGATTGTGAAAAACGAAAGTCTGTTTTCAAGAAAGCAGAAAACAATGTTTTTTTTCATAATAAATCAAAATGAAATGACAAATATTGTTATTTTAAAAAGAAATTACATGTGAATGAAAAAATAAGATAAAATGCAATACTTAACAAACTTTATCCCTAGCTGTCATTCATGGAGAACTATTTTAAAAGTGGCAAGAGAATCACACATATCCGTTCTCAAAACGAGAAGGAATTGAAAACAATGAAGATCTCAGGAAAAGCAGATTTATATTGTGTTTAAATCGACGTAAATTACATTATAAATTAATGACAAATATTTTAAAAATTTTGAAACAGTCTATTTTTATATAGAAAACAATTTATTCTAGTTAGATTGCATTCCGTGCATTTCCTCTCAATTCAATTATAATTTTAAAAAAATCAGGAAAAAGGAAATAAAAATTTTGCATATAAATCAGTGTTTCTCAATCTTTTAGTATTCGCGGCCCAATTTTCAATTATAATTTTCATCATGCCCTCCAACCCGCCGCATACAATAAAATGTATACAATAATAATGTATTCTGAGAATTTCTGCGCTAAACCTAAACTACACTTTAATTTTAAAGTTTACAAATATCCAAGAATACTGAAATTTATTGACATTTTGCAACAACGATCCTCAACATTGAAAAAACAAGAATCCTATGATTTTTTATTGCTCTTGCTTCAAGCCAAGTCGGGAATCCTCACGGTTTCGCGAGAAGTTTCGATTTGTCTGGACAGCTTAAAAGTTAAATTAGGAGCGTGCGCAGATGCGAACAAATGTTTTCTCATAGCGAGGAAAAGAAAGTTCTATGATGCCAATTTCAATTCCAGACAATCTCATTCGAGTCGATCCTTCTATCGCTATTGAATCTATCCCGAATGTATATGTTATATATATTTTCGTGTAAATGCAATTTACCGTATTAAATATTCAAGGTAGCAGATTTATGCAGAATCATGGAAAAATTTTAAGCGAGCGTAAACGAGCATTAGACGATAGACAAGCATCAGCAAATACACAGATGAGGGTAGTTCCGAAAATAAAATAAAGAATATATTCTAAATAATACTTAAATTTTGGGTTTACTAGTACTGGAGTAAATGAAGAAAAAACGCCCCTGTGTATCATTTGCTCAAAAATGTTGGCGGTAGACAGCATGATACCTAATAAACATAAACGACATTTGGAAACGCTTCATATTGAGTACGTAAACAAACTCAGATAATTCTTCGAATTAAAATTAAAATTATATGAAAAGCAAAAATCATTGTTTAAAAAACTTTGTCTGTGAATGAAAAAAAAATTAATTGCCTCGTACCAAGTTTCATATAAAATAAAATGATGTAAATATCTTCACAGCATCGGTGAAGAGCTTATTTTTCCAGAAGCAATTTAGGATTGTAATTCGATTGTAGAAATTAGGTTTGGAGATAATTTTTCAAAACAAATGCAGTCTGTACCTGTTTCAAATGTTGCTGTTGCCCTTCGAATTGTTGATACAGGTGAAGCTGTAGAGTGTCAGTTTCTGTCGAAGATGCGTGACAAATTGTTTTCAATACAACTCGATGAGGAAATAGATACTAATAAAGATTCTCATTCCATTGCCTATGTTAGATTTTGTGATGATTTGTCAGTAGTAAAAGAATTACTTTTACTACTGACAAATCATCACAAAATCTGCACACCAATAGAACTCAAAGCAACAGCACTCGCATTATTCGCTATCTTAAATGATTTTATGAACGACAAAAATAGATGACAAAAATAGAATGGAAAAATTGCATCGTAATATGCATCGATGGTGCTCGTTCTATGTCAGGAAGATTCCAAAATATTCAAGCACTTGTGAAACAAAAATCGCCACAATGCGTCAAGACACATTACATGATCTACAGAGAAAGAAAATGAGTCATGGTTTGAATATTGTGTTGACTACGGTTGTAACCGTAGTAAATTATATAAAAATGAGACACTTGAAATCAAGAATATTTTCCGCACTTTTTTAAGACATAGGTGCAGTACATTCAGCGTTTTTATTTTATTGCAAGATAAGATGGTTATCATCAGGAAAATTTTTTCAACATATTTAGGAATTAAGAAAAGAAATCGCCGTTTTCCTAGAAGAGGAAAACAGACCTGAAGCTGAGAATTTCCACTGTAATTTATTTGTGATGAAATTGAGGTACATGGTCGACATATTCGAGATATTAAATTATCGAATCTTCAGCTGCAAGGAGTAAATATACATACATTGGATTCGCGTTATAAAGTTGATGCTTTTTGTTGAAAATTGGAATTGTCGAGCAAAAATTTAAAGCAAGAAAACTTACCAATGTTTGCAAATTTGAATGAAGGCTTACAAGGCTGAAGAACAACACGTAAAAGTTGTTTTTATAACCATTGAAAATCTTTTAGCAATGTTAGCAAAGAATTTCAAAAAGTACATTCTTGTTGTTGACAAACTGGTATCAAATTACAAGTGGATGAGGGATCCATTTGAAAATACTGCCGAAGGACTCTCAATTGAAGAAGAAGAAACCTTCATAGATTTCACGGCAAGTGGCAAAACCAAAAGACAATTGAGTAATAAATCACTCTTTGAATTTTGAAAAGGAGTGGATGATGAGTTTTCTGCAATAAAAACAAAGGCATTTCGCATTCTACTACCATTTTAAACATCTTACCTTTGTGAAACTAGATTTTTTGAGGTGACATTTTGGATGACATAATATAGATCTCAGCTAAATATATAAAAAGAACAGAGAGTGTCTATTTCTAATATTAAACCCTCCTTCTAAAAACTTTGCTCTGAAAGACAGGCCCAAGGAAGCCACTAATAATTATTAAATTTGTTTATAATTTAATGAGTTATTTTAATTTAATTAATTAATTATTAAATATGTCGTAATGTATTTTATTTTGTGTGTGTGTGTTCCTTTCTTTCGGTCACGTAATCAATTTTTTTTAATTAACATTTTCTTTTGGAAATGCTCGCGCCCCCCTAGGGGGTGCGCTCCACAGATTGAGAATCATTGATATAAATATGTTACAAACTAGTGACATAATTGTTTTAATAGATTTATAATAGTATAAATTACAAGTAGTTTCTAAAGATCATTTATTTTCAATAACTTTTAATATTTAAATCACATAGTATTAAAGGCAAAAATAACTATGTATTTTACTTTTAGTTCGCATTATGATATTGTCTTTATTTATTACGTTTATATAATTATTATTTATTATGCTGCTGTCTGTTAAGTTTTCGTGGTATTTTATTCGGATTTTGAAAAATGGAATAATTTATTTTAATTAGTTCATCTTTATTTTCGTACTTATACATGCATTTAATATTATCTCATTTCATTAAATACATCCAAATTTTGTTATATTAACAATAGCAAATTTAACAATTATCAAACAATTACAATTTTTATTTACCATTTAACTTTAAAATTACAGAAAAATATTGCAAAATTTTTATCAAGAATGTTTTCAATCAATAGCGAAAACTATTTAATTACTTTTGAATAGTAATTTTAGGAAGAAAATGTTGTCCTATTTGTATTTGTTTGTCTGAAATTTTATAAACTTAACAATTTAAAATTAAAAGCGAAATTCTTATAAAATTTAGATTACTATGTCTTTAAACTTTTACAAACTTATAAGGTAATATTAAAGTTATGTTAATCATTCTGAAACAAATGTATACATTACATAATAATAGATATCCTCTTTCCAAATATGCTCAACAGTTTACGAAAAACCTGTATTATTGAAGTATTCGAGAAAAATCATCAAAACTTCCAAATCTTCAATTTTCCCTGAACGCAAACTATAAAATTCATTATGTATGCGAAAATCTGAAATCAATGATATAAAAGGGTTTTAGTTTCAGGTGTTTCCCTAGAAAAGTCACACTCTCAATTCCCCATCGATCCGCGTAACACCTCCCCTGCTCTCCCTACAACCTCCACCCACTTAACTGTGCCCTTCATGGAACGCGGAATACGAGAACTTGTGTTTAATGCATCCAATCACTGCCGGGTTAAAGGGGTGTCGAAGAGGGCCATCCCCGAGGTATTATACCCAGAAAGCATCCTTTAAAGCTTCCTTCTAAATAAAAAAAAATCTTTGAGGGAAACCCGAACTGTCTATCTATCTTTAAAATTGATTTTTGCCTCTCAAAGAAAAAAGTTTCTATATATAAAAGAGACGAAAGAAACTGCGATTTCATGTTTGAAAAAAAACTTTTTGTTAAAAAAAAGAGAATGAAAAAAACTAGAATTTTATTTTATCCGTTTTTTTACATGATCAGGGTAGAGTGTGAATGAGTAAAAAAAATCAAGTCGTCTCTTGAACTATTTCATCAAGTTAAAGAGCCCTCGTTTTACTTTTTTATTCAAGTCTTTTTTAAGTTAAATCCGAGTAAAGGATCTCTGCAATTAAGTCGTATTTTTATGCTTGAGGAATTTTTTGCTAGAAACTTTTCTTCTATGTGTTTATTCTTGCAGTTGAAATCGGTCGAAAACAAATCGTGATGTGCTTTTTCTCGCATCTTGTTAGATTTTGCTTTTCCGCTGTCAGGGAGTCCGATGTATTAAATCTCTTTCTTAGTAATTTGCCCAAGAGCAGAATCTTTTTCTTTTTCTTCACTACTTCTTGCGCTAGTAATTGGGTTAAACTTGACGAATTACCGCGTTTTAAAGCGATGAAAAAGTTATTCGTGGAATTCAGTAGCATCTAATGGAATAATTAAGATATGATATGTCTTTGAAAATTAATGTAACACATATGGCATTCTAGGAATTGTAAATGTGTGTAACTACTATAATAATAGTATTTTAAGTACGTATGTAATTAATTTTTGAAATAATGAATTTCTCATTTATTAACAAAAGTTAACAATACTGAAGTTTAATGCAAATATTAATCTTATTTTTTTCTATTATTCATTTAAATTAACATATCATATAAATCAATGACCAATTAACATGAATGCAGCAAATAATAACTTTACACTTTATATAGCATTTCTGAGGCAATAATTTTATTATATCAAATATCATTAAGAACCTTATAATAAAATATTATAACATTTATAGTTAGAAATGTTATAACATTAATTTATATATTTACATATTACAATATTTACATAAATTCTATTAACTTTATAAATTTCTTAAATTACTCAATAGTAATTTCAAGGATTTAGAAGTAAATACTTTAGATATATACAACTTTATAAGAATAAGTGAGCTCAGGAGATTACGAAGAGTTTCAGAAGGAAATGATTTTTTTTTTCTTTACTCTTAAAATTTGAATTATTCCTTGACTCAAAAAATAGTTAATGAAGCATGAATAGAATCTAATAATTTATCATTTAATTATAATAATCGAAATACTACTTATTAATTCATAAAAAGTAATGAATATAATGAATGAAAACAACTTTAAGTGAAGTCTTAAAAATTAAAAAAAAATGAAAGTAAAATTTCATAAAATGATTCCTTAAAAATTTTTATTTTTCTTTACACTTTATATATCATTAAAGGAATCATTAAAAATAAAAATTTTTAATGATTCCTTGAAAATTTTTATTTTTCTTATTTTAACACTTATCTCACATAAATTGTTTATTTATATAACTTTTTTGAGAGAGAAATAAAGAAAAATCTCATTATCAGATAATTCTCATCCATGTAAATACTAATGAAAAACATTATGCAATTACAAACTAAGAACACTATTCAGCAAACACATGCTCTGCATTAAAGGATTCTTAAATGGATTTAGATGATAATGAGTTCTGAAATAATTATTCCACTAATTTCTCTAAAGCACATACAGAAATAAGACTGCTGTGATTTCTTAAATCTTCATTAAAAAACTTTAATAGGGATACTGTCTGGTAATTAGTTGTTTATTCAATAAAAGTCAGCCGAATTTGTAGAGATAATATTCTAAAAATAATGGGAATGCTAACAATATTTATGCAAAATGATCTTATATTTTTCAAATAAATTGGTTTAATCTTAATTGGTCAAATTTTATAAAATTTAATTTAATTTACAATTTTTAGATGTTTTTAATTTATTTTTATGCGGAATTTTAGAACTAATTTATGAAATAAATTATTTTAAAATAAGAATATTTTTATTAAATTAGAATGAATAGTTTCTTAGAAGGCAAATAAAATATTCAACAAAAAGAAAAGTTCATCTGAAAAAGCGTTTCACAAATATGAATATATATATATATATATATATATATATATATATATATATATATATATATATATATATATATATATATATCTATATATATATATATATATATATATATATATATATATATATATATATATATATCTATATATATATCTGTGTGTGTGTGTGTGTGTGTGTGCAGCATTTTAATTCGGTATTCAAAATGGAGCAATATAAATTCTTATTTGCTTTTTAAAATATTAGAAATCAGAATATTTCTCTATGGTGAGATAATTTTAAAAACAAGAAAATAATTAAGAATAACTCACCATTTTAAATACATATAAAATATACATTCACACACAATAATTCTGCTCCGTTATTTTGGTTTACGAAGATAGAAATGTGAAACGACTACGCATGACAAAAAATTTCTTGTAAGAAATTAAACCAAGAAAGCAGTTCTTAAAATGTTGAATGCATATATTTTCACACTTATAATATTTAATTTATATTTAAAATGTTGTAAAACACATACCAAATAAAGAAAACTTTGTGTTTATACTTTAGAAAACTGTTAAACGAAATGCTTCATCATTAAATTATCTATGTATATAATTATTTATATGCATATAATTGAATGTTAGGTATATACTTAAATATTACTTATATTAAAAACTGTGTATATAATTAAATATTACTTATAATTTCTTAATTTTTGAAATTAAATTATTCTTAGTTATTTATTTTATTAAAATATTAATTATATTCAGTTCACAAAAAAAAATTAATCATTAGTTTAAATATGATATGTGATATATACGTATATGTAAAATAATTCAAATAATATATATTTAAATTTAAATTTGATTTTAAAAACTAATTGCTCTTAACATATAAAAATGCACATTTTAATGCAATTTAAATAAAATGCATTCACAAAAAACTTAATAATTTTATTTGAAATTTATTTTAGACTTAATTTCCATTTAAATCAGGATTGCATAGGAGAAAAACAATTAATTTCAAACTGTTTACTTACAACTTATTTAACACCAGCTTGTTAAATGTAAAATCAAGTCCTGAGATTGTGATTAGTTTAATTCGATTTTCTTGCACATGCATTAAAAGTGCATTGGAATATCTAAAACTTTACCATCCAAATAAGACATTAATGCACTCAGAAAATATACAATGTAAAACGGAAAGATCTTGCAGTATTTAATGTTCCAAAAGAATATAATCTACAGATAGTATATCCTATTGTTAATTTTCGAAGTAACCATTAGCATCTCATAATTTTTATCAACGTGTTATGCAATCCAGTTCCATTAAAACTCTCGGGGTTTCGGGCGTACAGAAGTGCATAAGTGCTTGGTACAAGTGTGTTTCATTGATGAAGGATTTTTCACTGAAATGATTGTCCAGGGAATCTCTAATAGTTGGTGAATTGTTGGTGCAAAATCAGATGAAAAATGAGGATGGCAGAACGCATTCCAGTCAAGCAAATATAAAGTATTCCTGATCATCTGCGCTACATAAAGCTTCGCTTTATTGGAAAGGTAACAATACACCTTTGCAATTAATCAATGTTGGTTTCTTCAGTTTAAATTTCTCTTGCACATGTTCCAACAGCTGAGAATACAAATTCACAGTGACCATTTCGCTCATTAGTAGCAGCTCACAGTGAACCACTTCAGGGCTAGACCACCAGACAACAGTTTCATCACAGAGGGACAAATCTCCTGATTTTAATTTTTGAAACCAATGCCTTACCATTTGCTCATTCATAAAACTATCCTAAAGATTGAGCTTTCATCAATCGGTAATTTCATACAGCAACTGATACCTTAAACCAGCTTTGAATTTATTAAACAAGCAGTAAAGAACGAGCTCCTTCAACACATTCTACTATACGAGTTACGATTGACATATATGAGTAGTGGATTTGCTTTTATAATGACTGATATTTCTACTCACGACTGATCAGTCTCTCAACAACGTTATACATTAATTTACTCACATTTTCTCACCTCATTCAATGGCAATGTGAAAACGGCAAGAATTGTTTTGTTCACCTTATACATATAAGCAGCAGAGTTTCAAATAATTTAGAAAATAGAAATTAACAATTCGTCTTATAGTTAAATGAGTATTGTCAATTTTTTGGGTATTGAAGCGAATGCATCAGTGTTACTTAATAAATCATTGTTTGTGGTTTATAAATGTTCAAATGAAAGATAGTTTTTAACAGAAAAAATTGATATTATTTAATATTTATGCTATATTTTAATAGAAAGAAAAAACATGAAAATAAAAGCTGATTTTAAAAATATATGTATTTCTACAAAAAAAATTTAAATGATGTGTGTTTTTTTTGTCCACTTATTGTTATGTTATTATATTGAATATTATGAAATTTAAAAAATTACTGTGAATCGTTATTGAATTAACTATTACATTTGAATCGTTATTAACTATTACATGAATAAAATGGTTGTTAAACGTGCTTTTTTAAACAGTTCATGTGAGAGATTAATCACATTTGTAAGTGTATTCTGACATAAATATTTTTATTTGAACTGTATTTACGAAACTATAAGATTATGACAGTTTCCAACAAATTATTCGTGCGTCGACAATTTTAAAATAATAACATAAATTCCTTTCATATTGTTGCAATAATTTTTATTTCTCAGTTAATTTATCTACACAAAATATATCTTCTAGACACAAAATATAACTTCTAGACCTTTCCAAGTTTCTTTGACTACTGAATTTTTCTTAAAAATTAATTTGATCATTTTACTTAAATAATTATTTGCTGAGGAATATTTTTATGTGGTTAACTTTTAAAAAAATGAAGATAGAGTGGAACATTTTCAATTTATCAGTGATATTAAAAATTTGTTTGTCACAACAATTGTTACTACTATGCGTGGAAAAATATTTATAATGAGAATTATAGCATTTTACTTTAAACTTGAACATGATGTAGGTAACAATAATACTAACCATGCCTTTTATGATACTCATAGTATTAATGTGACAAAAAATATGTAGAAAAGTATAATTTTCTAGTATTATGTATTAAATTACAGAGGAACAGTTTAATTTAAAACTATAACAACTGCCTAAAAATATATTTGTTTAACTATAAAGCATGAATATTTAGATCCATTATCTTTTTGTATTTAAATATTCATAGAATTTTTCATTAAATTTTCACATTTTGTATATTCAAAATTAGTAATGAAATTTCATATCTGAAGGTTATAACATTTTGTAATGAAATGTAAAGTAAATGTAGAATAATGTTTCTTTTATTATTAAAACGAAGTATCAAATATTTTTTTTTAAACTTAAGACCTATTTCGGAAATTTCTTGCATTTTAAATTCAGATCAAAACGTCATTAAATTACAAAGGAACTGTAATTATTAAAAAATTACTTAAATAGTAATATGAAGAGTTATTAAGTTAGATTTATTTATTTTGCTATAAATATATTTAAAAAGCATAATATGTATATATCAAAATGTGTAATTTAAATATTTTTTTTAGAATTCAATACATTAATGCCATAGACTTTCGATATAAGTATTAACATAATTTTGGAATTATATTTATTTTTTACAATAATTTTATATATTCCATTTTAAAATTCATAAGCAATTTTAAGAGTTAGATGTTTTTATTTTTAAAATATGTAAATCAGTAAATTTTTATTTGAGTTAAAAGTACTGAATTACTGATTATAAAATTTATTTCATATTGTTTGGCAAATAGGGCAATAAATAGTGTGTGAAATTTAATGTTTTCAATTAATAATCTTTCTCTGTGTGTGTGTGTGTGTGTGTGTGTGTGTGTGTGTGTGCGCGTGCGTGCGTGTGTGTGTGTGCGCGTGCGTGTGTGTGTGTGCGCGTGCGTGCGTGTGTGTGTGTGCGCGTGCGTGCGTGTGTGTGTGCGCGTGCGTGCGTGTGTGTGTGTGCGCGTGCGTGCGTGTGTGTGTGTGCGCGTGCGTGCGTGTGTGTGTGTGCGCGTGCGTGCGTGTGTGTGTGTGCGCGTGCGTGCGTGTGTGTGTGTGTGCGTGCGTGCGTGCGTGTGTGTGTGTGCGCGTGCGTGCGTGTGTGTGCGCGTGCGTGCGCGTGCGTGCGTGCGTGTGCGCGCGTGCGTGCGTGTGTGTGCGCGTGCGTGCGTGTGTGTGCGCGTGCGTGCGTGTGTGTGCGCGTGCGTGCGTGTGTGTGCGCGTGCGTGC
This sequence comes from Latrodectus elegans, assembly GCA_030067965.1. Classification (NCBI taxonomy): domain Eukaryota; kingdom Metazoa; phylum Arthropoda; class Arachnida; order Araneae; family Theridiidae; genus Latrodectus; species Latrodectus elegans. Next base: position 106,294,823 of record CM057813.1, on the reverse strand, counting down.
GTGTGTGTGTGTGTGTGTGCGTGTGTGTGTGTGTGTGTGTGTGTGCGTGCGTGCGTGTGTGTGTGTGTGCGCGTGCGTGCGTGTGTGTGTGTGTGCGCGTGCGTGCGTGCGTGCGTGCGTGTGTGTGTGTGTGTGTGCGCGTGCGTGCGTGTGTGTGTGCGCGAGCGTGCGTGTGTGTGCGCGTGCATGCGTGTGTGTGTGTGCGTGCGTGCGTGCGTGCGTGTGTGTGCGCGTGCGTGCGTGCGTGCGCGTGTGTGTGTGTGGGGGTGCGCGCGTGCGCGCGTGTGTGTGTGTGAGCGTGCGTGTGTGTGTGTGCGCGCGTGCGTGCGTGTGTGTGTGTGTGCGCGTGCGTGCGTGTGTGTGTGTGTGCGCGTGCGTGCGTGTGTGTGTGTGTGCGAGCGCGTGCGTGCGTGTGTGTGTGTGCGCGTGCGTGCGTGTGTGTGTGTGCGTGTGTGTGCGTGCGTGCGTGTGTGTGTGTGCGCGTGCGTGCGTGTGTGTGTGTGTGCGCGTGCGTGTGTGTGTGTGTGTGTGTGTGTGCGTGCGTGCGTGTGTGTGAGCACACACACACACACACATATACATGATAGATATTTTATGAGCTGCTATTGATTTTTAAATAAGACATTTCTTAAATATGTATTGTAGTATATATATATTTCAATTCCAGCTAATTTTTGAGTAAGGAGGTAACAGTATAAATGTAAGAAATATAACACTTTAAAAAAAACCCCATCAAACAATGAACAGTTTTGCTTACACTACAAGATCCGTTTACTCATAAAAATTCATTTGCAAGGCAAAAAACTACATAGTCTTGAAAATACTAAAATCTTCAAATTATATTGATAGTTTCCTCTCATTCATGATAAATATAGTCATTTGATTACTTAGCATTCTATATATTGACGGAAAGTAATTATAGATATTAATCACAGTTTTAATTATAATGATAATATAATATTTAAAATTATAAAAAATATTATTTTAAAATTTTAATTTCAAAGAAGTGTAACCTATTTTCAAGGAATGCACTAAAATTCATACATTATTATTCTTACTCTAGTTCATTGACCTATATTATAATGACCTATTTATTACTTTGCATAACAGTTAGAAAAAATGATGCTATTAAAAGAAACATAAGCAATATACTAAGTCATCTTATATTTCAAATCTTAAGCAAATAAGGCATTATCCATGCGCAGAAATGATTATAAAATATATAAACGAATATAAGCAATACACATTTTGAACACTATAAGTCACTATAATTCTTTATTAATATTACGCATTGATATTCCAATCACGGATGTTCTTACATTTTAGAATATTAAGGCCAAATAATTTTTTTCCTATTTTTTCAATATGCTTAAATCTTTAATTATTTATAAATCCTTTTCAACCATGCATTGGAAATTTTATGTTTCAGTTTACGTATGAATTATATAAATATCTTGTAAAATGTAATATTCTAAATTTAAATTTTTTTACTTAAAATATGTTTTATAGAGAGATATTATCTTGTGGGTAGCCTAAGAGTTTCAGATTTTTGAACTGCTGAAAGATTCTTAAGATCGTATTGATTATATTATAGTAGGAATAATTTTAACTAAAGATGTCACTTCTTTTAAACATTGTAAAGTACTATATAAACTCCAAACGTTCCACGATAAGTGAGCAAGATGAAAGTAAAATCACAATGCATTTTCCCGATAAATCGATATATTTAGGATTTCTGTTTTTCATTACGAATTTCATAGTTCTATCAGTAATTATTGAAAAGTTTTGGATAACATTTTCATAACAAATGGAATCTATTGAAAAATCCTTTGAAGGGTTACTGCCTGATTCCTTTGAAAAAAATATTTTATTAATGATACATAATTTAAATTTTACTCAAGATATAAGGTCTGAAAACCTGTTAAGCAGAAATGCATTCAGAAAGCAGGAATTCAAAGTCCAAAGTAAATTGCTAAATAAAGGTTGAAATAAAATCTGGATCTTCCAGTGTGAATGCCATGATCCTGCCATTATGTTCCCGTGAAAATGTTTGTCAATATTTCATCCCACGCAGAAGACAGTCCAATTGCTGAAGGTAACTGTGAAAGACATTAGTATATCCATAGCATCTTGATTTTTAGAAGAATAATTTATAAAATATGGGTCGTATTCAAATGTTATCAAGAAGAAAACAAGAAAAACCATAACAAACACTAATCTGTTATATTTACTTACTAAGGTAATATATTTTTTAATCAAAAAATGTTCTGCTTAATAATCTAATAATATAGCAGATAAGAATTTTAACTTTAAAAATTTTTTAATTCAGTCAAATGCAATATCAAATTAGAAGATTAATATAAATCAAATATTATTTTTGGAGAGAAATTATTATTTAAAAATTCATTTATTTTTTAAATAAGTTTTTAAGATACTGTTTTATATCATTTTAAAAGTATATTAATTAATACCAACTTTATTAATGAGTATTCATCTGCCAATAATTAGAATTCCTCTGATCGTATTCTTTCGCATAAAAAAAAAACATCTCATACTTTTAAATGTTATGTCGGTTTTTTTTTCTTTTTTTGCACGAGATAGCGTTTCTTCTAATAATGGTAAGGATTTTTTAATTTTTTCAATGAATAACTATTCATTGTTCGAATGGATGATTATAGAAGCTCTCATTCTCACGTTATTTAATAATAATTAGCCAAGGAATTTTTAAAAAAAATATTTCAAATAAAGTAAAATTTACCTTGAGGCTAATTTTAAATAATGAGATATATTCATTTATTTAATTAAGAAATGTCTAATTATTTCGTTAAATCAACACAGAAGGTTAACCCTTCTGTGTTGATCTTGCTTCTGTGTAAATTTTATTTCATTTTTTTCTTTTAATACAAAAAACATTCTTTCGTATTCAAATTAACTAAATTAATCCATTTCAAATTCTTTAATGATATTTTCAGGAAATGAAATAAAACTCTGGATCAAAAGTTACATTTATAGTATAAAAATATTACATATGTGTATCTTTCGATGTGTAGATTTCCCCTGAATTCTGCTCAATGTAAATAACCATTAAAATTACCACTCTGTAATTAATTATATTGATTTAAAAATATATGTACACTTTTACTTTAAGGATACAAATGTTTTCTATTTTAATATTATTCGCCCACCAGCTATTGATTTACTCTTATGGATTAATTGAACCGAACAAATTGTGCATGCGAAACTACTTGAAATATCCATACTTGAGGTTAATATTGAACTCATGAACCATTGAACTAAAGCCAGATTATTAACTATTCAAATCACTCTTAACTATTCTGACTATTTCATAATTTTACAGATTATTATACTTTCAATATAAATTTTCAAACATATCATAAAATTTATATTGCATTTTGACGTTAATTTTTATTTAATATTAAGTAAATTTATTGATAGTTTTAGAAGATATTATTTGGCTTATCTTAATTACTATGTCTGGTAGAGTTTTAGATAAATCAAAACAAAATTTCAATCAGAAACTTTATTTACTTATAGAAAATTTTACTTTCTTAATCTATAAGTGATAGTTAATTCATTATTGGGTTAGAATCACAAACGGTATAAAATTGAAATAGTGAATAATATAAAAAATGTTTTTAAATATCTAATTAAGTTTAAGGTATTGAACATTTCATCAAAATTTCAAATACTTTTAGATTTTTTTAAAGGATAACGAGATATTTTTAAAAGGTCCTAATAAAAAATTATTGAACTGCTCATCACATATCTCTAAAATATAAATACCATATTTGTATGGATATTTGAACATCTTTTTAATGAACACTTTTGACTATTGATATTGAAAATGTTCATAACTAATAAAGTTATTCCTTTAAATGATCTTCTAATAAATTGTGTGTTATATTAAGGTAGGATATATTTTAAAGAAACATCTGGGTACAGCAGTAAAATTACTATTTAAGTATTATCCCTGCATTTGTAAAAATAAAAAAAATAATTGAATCAAGCAATTTACTTTCTAAAAGGAATACTATTAAGATTATTGTAATTATGCCCTGAATGTGATTCATTACATAAATGAGTAAGTCACACAGTAATAACTTTAAAAATATTAAATGTAGGTGGGCATCATCATTACATCGAAATAATGAATAAAATCTGGATGATAATCTCAGAATCTATTAATCCATGAATAGTTAGTTTCCTTTCATGTGTATGGTATTATCTAGATTCAACTTACAAATCACAGAGAGATTTTATTTTTCTGAGAATGGACTGTTACTTACAGTTTACTCATCCTTAGCCTCTCTGTACTCTATCCAATATATAATCTAAAAGATTACTTCGTAATATCAGATACGTTGCAATTTTTTGTTAGTAAAGATTGCAATTTACTGAATAATTTTCTTGAGTAAAATATTAGTATTTCTCCGACAATGTTGCTAAATTACAGAATTTCCTATATGTATACATTTTTTAATATAGGTTACCTTTTTAGTCATTTACTTATAATACTAAAAAAACCCATTAGTTGATTGAAAAATATCAATTACCGTAAATAGAAGTATTATTTTCAATTTGCTGATAAAATGTCGGGAAAAGTTAGTTATGAAGACTTTCATTTTGAGAGATTCCCAAAGAAAGCATTTAATAATTTTAATAACTTATTAAGATACACAACTATGAATAGCTTTCTAGATAAATATCAGTACATAATAATGTATATTAGCCAGATTATTTCAGTTTAGGATACATATCAAATGGACAAGAATAACATGATTTTAGTAATTACTGTTCAAGCAAATTTCAACTACTATATGAGTTACATATAATTCTTCATTAAGCTTGTGGAATAACTATTGTTTCAATAGTGAATTTTACCTAATATGTGCAATTAATTCATCTTAGAACATTAATGATAGGGATTATTAATAAATTTATAATAAAAGTAAGATTTGATGACTGATAATTTAAAATGAGCTAACTTTTAGTCTTTTAATAGGCTGTAGTTGGTTGCGTAGGGTGATGAATTGAATATTATGTTAAAAAACAACGTTAAAAATTCTCCAATAATAAAAATACTTAATCAATTTCATGTCATTTCAGTTTCTAATGTTTGTTATTTTTGTTATCTGTAAATTCAAATTATGTGAATTGTATTAAATGCATAAAATATTTAACAATATGAATCAAATATTGTAATATAAATTTGAAATTATTTTAATTCATGGCAATAAAATAAGCACATACTTTAATTTACTTTTTTACAATTAAAATAATATAAGTTAAAATTAATGATCCATATCTTAGACTTTCAGAGTGAATTTCGACATTGAGAGAGAATTTAAACCTTCAAATAAAAGTTTTAAATAATATTTTAAACTTTTTTATTGGCCAATATTAATATATTAAATAAAACTAAAAAAACAAATTTTCGCAAATAATTATTTGCTGCAGTGGATGCGTTTTTGAGGACAAAATTGCTGCAGATTTTTTTAGAAAATTAACGAATATAAATTTTCGAATGCATTTTTTCCAATCAGAAAACGTTGGTTAAAGTGTTATCGTTTCTTACCATATATATAAGTTTCTTTAATCTTATTCTTACCAAGTTTATTTTAAATAAATTATTAACATATAGTGCTTATATAGTATGCTTTTTGGAAAATAAAACTCATATTTTAAGTAGGTTATCATTTTAGAATTAAATAATGACATACATTTATTAAATAGAAAATATTTCAGTGTTCATGCATTTGAAGGTATATGTTTTAATTAAAATGTAATTATATTTTTAAAAATGAATGCAAATTGAAGTGAATATTTCTGATTTAAAAAATATTCTTATTGTGCAAGTATTACAACTCATAAATTAAAACTTACAGTGAACGATGTTTTCTTCATAAACACTTAGAGCATTAAAGCATTTTAAATTACTGTATGGCTTCTATTTCTTAACGTGTTTTACTAAACTTTATTTTAAATGTATAATAATTTTTCTGCGTTTTTAATTTCTTCATATATAAATGTATGCTAAATACTACGTGTATTATAATAAAATGGAGCTTCACACAAATACTTCTATAAACTTCAAAATGCTTTTCAGATAACAAAGATTCTTTCTTTTAGCGATGTAATAATACCTTCAGTATGTTTCAAAAATAACAAAAAACCTTTTTTTGTTTTACAATACTACATATACCTTTATAATGTCAGTGAAAATGTCTTACCTAAGATAACTGACATCTACCTTTATAATGTCAGTGAAAATGTCTTACCTAAGATTTTTCCTGATTCTGAAATGGCACCAGCTGGAGAAATGGTTACAATGATTGCTTTACTAAAAAAGTAACAGTTTTAGTGGCGCAAAGTATCTATTTTGGAATGGAGCTAGATGAGAAATATTTGCAAGATGTACTTTTAAATATTTTTCAAATGTAAACTGTTCTCTCTAGAAACATTCGAAGAATAAAATAATTTAAGTAATGATAATTTTTAAAATCCACAATATTCGATAAAAATTTAAATTTTCATTTTATTTTACAGAATATAACTAAATATGATTTTAAATTAAATGAAAAATAGTTTAGTGAAAAAAGTAAAATAACGTCTTTCTCATGCTTATTATAAAAATGAGAATATAAATTACTCAAACTTAATCTACTTAATAAACATTTAGTCTTTTTTAAAAATAAAATTTCATTATATAATTTGTTTTATTGAATTCAATTTTTAAATATCAGTCTTATATTAAGTTTTCTCAAATTTACAACATTTGCAGAATAATTTTATATAAGATTGACGATTCAGACTATACTATTTAGAAGTAATTCACTGAGAGACTTAATTAGAAGCACTGGTTTTATAGAAAATAGTTCATTCTACCAAACATATATGATGATGGAATATGTCAATTAATTTCAACAATATTTGTAATGATATATGTAGTTAAGTTCAAAATATATATTTTTATACCTTATCAATTTAATTCTCATTATGTTCGCAAAGTTTTAATTGTAAAAATTAGAAATTATCAATGGTATTTAATATTTTTAACTGAAATATTTACTATGCAGTTTTTCTTAACAAGTAACGCAATAAAATATTGTTTTGAGAAAAATAATATTGATATTGTTATAAATGAAGTAAAATATTTATAATAATTAAACTCTGAGAAATAACATGTTCCGTCAAAAAAAGGTTAAAGCGTTTCATTAAACCATTCATATTTGTTTGAATTATATCGAACTAAAGTAGATTTTTGCTAATTCTTTTTTACAATTTTTTGTAATTTACTACAGAACATGTTTATCAAATTATAATTCAACAAAAGCAAAATATTTTTCAAAGTTTCATATATTTTCATTTTAAATATCATGGAATTTCTTTCAAATTGTGCATTTCTAAAAAAAGTATACAAAAAATGTATTAAATACAAACTGAAAATATATTTTACAGTCATGAACAATAATACATTTTTAATCTTGATTCCTAGAGTTCTAAAAGATACATTTATAAAATGATGACATTCGTAAACAACACCAATAATGTTTCTGAAACTACGTGTTTTCTTACATTTTTAAATTTTGTAAATAGTTTACGGTACCAAAAGCCAAATTTATATTAACAAAAATATATATTTTGAGAATAATAATTTTAATTATTAAAGGAATAATAATAATTAAAACTTTTTCCAAATAATATTACTTTATAATTATGTGTGTGTATAAAAAACCAATATTACTTCATTCTTTCAAAAATTAAAGTCATTGCCACGTTCACAAAGTTATATTTCAGCTTTGAATTATATCTTTATATTTTTTACGAAATTAGAAATAAAAACATTTTATTTGTCAATAATATGAATCTGCTTAGAATATTTTAATTTGGTGCAATGATCATAATCAATTCCTAAAATTTGCGGTAAAAATGTAATAAATGACACTACACCCATTTCTTTAATTCAAGTTATTAAACTAATGGAGATTGACTAACACTATCCAGAAGTAGGTTCTAATTATGAAATATTTAATGGTCTTTTCTTACATTACAATAATTAGAGTAATCTAGCATAAATTACTGAGTCCTTCTCTTCCACCCACAAATAGAAAATTTAAAATTGCTCTGATACAACTAGCATTTCTCAGTATTTAATATTTTCAAGAAGCTTATTAATAAAGTTATATATATATATATACATATATATATATATATATAGTATGTATATATATATATATAATATATATATAATATATATATATATATATATATATATATATATATATATATAATATATATATAATATATATATATATATATATATATATATACGGAAACAGATTAAAGTTTTCTGTACAAATAATTTCAAATTAATATTTTATCGATTATTTATATATTTCATATTCCACTGATATTTATTTGTATTTATTTATTTATTATATTTATTTATTTATTTGAATAATAGTAAATAATTTGAAGACCTTCCTAAACATACTTTCCAAAGATTCTTGCTAATGAAATAAAGGCAAAAAGTAATTAAAGTTATAAATTATGCTAATGCTTCTGAATTCTTAGAATAACGGTTTGAGAGAGTTTTTCACTATCAGTAATAAGAGATATTTTACTCGCAATTAAATTTTGATATGAAAATCAAAATTATATGATTTTTCCCAATTTTCCAATAACTAGTGTAAACCTGATAAAAATCAGAAAATACTTTACTCAGTGTCGATTTGGATATCTCTGACAATATTTCCTTTTATAATTATACTGAATATAATACATTTTCACAATAATTTATTACCAGAATTTTGACTCAAAAGCATATAAAGAATAAATAATGATGTAATATTATATTTCTTTCCAACATAATAATTACACTATTTTTTCCTTCATGAAACAGTTTTAATTAATAAAATAATCTTGATATACTTGTATATTTTTATTCAAATGATATATGAATTACTGTTATTATTTTTCATTATTTATTTTTTTCTTATTTATTGGTAGAGTTTTTAATAGTATTCCTAATTGAAACAAACGTATCGGAAATATCTTAAATTTTAATGATTTGAAACAAATATATGGGAAATATCTTTATTGTTTCAAAATTTACCAAGATTAGTCTCTAAGAATAATAGAATAGTTTACTGGTAATATTTGAGAAATTATAATTGATATGAAGATTAAAAATACAAATATAAATCATAAATTATACTTCAGGAGATATAAATTTCTAAATTCAAGTATCTTCATATTAAAACAAACTCTCCTTTTATCCGCAGTTTTACTCCTTTACATTTTTGATTAATTACAAATGTTAAATTTTAAAGAAAATCTAAAATTATTACAAAAGTAATTTAACTTTTTTAATTTTGGGAAAATTTTACACCCCTAACATTGGTTCCTTAACAAAAGTTATTTAAAAAGAATTCTTACATATAACTACAGATATTAAATTACATAAGAACATTTTATTTTATGAAAACATTTTTAAAAACACTTCACTCTTAGAATAATAATTTCATCCAACCAATAATAAATAAGAAAATGGAAATTAAAAAAAAGTCATATTTGCATTATTAATTAAATCAATTTAAGTATAGTTTGAAAGATTCAATAAATTATAAAAATCTCTGGATACAATTAAATTAGCTATACTGAAACACAGTTAATATTAGAATTTATTCATGGAAAGGGTATTTTTGCATCTCAGTAAAAGTTTGAAATATGTTGATGAAAAAATTCAAATATCTTTCCAAAAGCATTAAATACTACTCAATAAGAATTAATGGATTTATCTTGGTAAAAATTAATCCCGAAATATTACATTAATTTTCTTTCAAAATTAATATTTATAAGAAGATGTATCTGAAATGCATAGTAATCAATCTAATTTTAATCTTGATAAAATGAAGTAAATTTCTTATTTTATTAATTTTAAGATATTAGCACATTAATTAGGCTATCTATTCGAAGAAACTCCTTGCATAAATGTTTATGAAATATTGTTTATCATTTCCTTCTAGATAAACGATTATGCATCTTTTTCAGGTAGGAATATATTTGTTTCATATCATTTTACAACACATATTTACATAAAATTTATTCATTAATGCGGACATATAAATTAAATGAATTTAAAAAACATTGGTATTTCATTCCTGCTTTTATATTTAAATTTAGAATATCCAGAATTCAAATATCTTCAGTAAAATAAATCATCTATTAAATACATACAAAATTATGTAAAAAATTAAAAAGTTAAGTGAATTTTACTTTAAAATATTTACTTTTAAGCATGTTTTTGAAATTTTTAAATGAATCGGCAATGTGTGAAATAAAATTTACATAAAATAACTGCATTTTGTGAATTTAAAATTAAAGATTTTTGTAGCAAATAATTTTAAAAATTAGAATCCAGATTGCGTGATTTCATAGTGATTTTTTTTTCAGTCAGATATTAAGAAGATTACATAAAATTAATGTAAAATTTCGAAATTGCTTTTGAAGAGTTTTATTATTCAATTTATCTAATTTTGAGAAATACAGCACAGCAGCAGAAGCACCTTCGACGTCACAGATTAACGTGGACACTTCCTCAATCTACGGAGCTCCAGCAATTCAATGAGAGAGAATATGGTCACCCTGATAAAATTCGAAAAGAAAATTTTTTGAAATACTTATTGTCTACAAAAGTGATTCCATACAAATCCGTCTATCTCAAGATGGATGTAAATTACGGTCATAAATAACTGCATATTGTCATAGAACATTAATCGCAGAAATATTTTATTCGAACTACATCTGCATTTAGAAAAAGCATACCTAAGATAAATGTAAGTATTTAGGATAACTAATTATGAAAATAGGTAATATAAACATTGCAGGAAAGTAATATACTACATGAAAATAGTCAAAAATGTTATTAGACTAAGTTGCTTTTTAAGTCATTGTGAGAATTGTAGTATATAGAGTGTAATATTTTTACTGTAATATTTCGAAAATAGTTTTTTCTACAGAGTTAGTTTTGGTTGAATTTGTATTTAACAATATATTGGAAAAGATAAATTTTTGAAAAGCAATGTGAGGAAAAATCAAATTAGTAGGTTTCAAGAACTCTTCATGACATTCAAATAACTTTGAAAATTTTGCTCATAGAAAATAAGTATCAAAAAAATATGTAAGGAAAAAAAACGAAAAAAGATGAAAGAAAATGCAAGCATATATATTCCTGTATATATATAGAGAGAGAGATAGAATAGATATATATATATAATATTCCGTTTTGTTTATATAAAAATATATATATCATTGAAAATTTGTTTAGAGATATAACAAAAGAAATATGATACATTACTAAATTATAAAATATATTTTCTTAATCAATATAGCGTTTTAATGGCTTAATGATAAAATATGAAGCATAGTAAAAAGTATGAAGCATATAAGTTAATATTTTATATACATTAAACATTTGATATATTTTCCTAAAATATTTACCAATTTGATTAATGGTCATCAATAAATCATTGTGTTGACATAAAAGCTTTTTGAACACCGTGAGGAAAATGCAATAACATGAAAAGGAAGATAATAATAATTTTTCTTAATATTTTATTTTTCCTAGTTTTGTAAATAAGAGTTGTGAAAGCAAGAATAAAGATAAAATAGCCGTAACTCATCAATTTTCATGAAGTTATTTCAGTTTTTTTTGTCTCAAGCATTTATTGAATTAATCATTTCAAATTACGCAGCAATAAATCTGAACATAAAATTCTGGTTTATATATTTCACCAAACGAATATATGTTTAAAAACAAGTCAAATTAGATAAAAGCTAGGGAAATGAAAAAAATACAAATGACTGATAAAATATTTTAATAGCAATATTTATTAAGCGTTTACTCAACTTTTAAATTGGCACAAATAGAATTTAAAAACATATTTGCTCAGTTAAATAAATGGGAGAAATTTTAAATAAAGTTAATTTAGTTATTTTGTAAAATGCATTGAATATTTACTTTGATATGCATGAAAATTAGAATTGAATAAAACATACAATGCACGAACTTCTAATTTTTCAAGAGTAATATATGTATATTTTATACAACAGAAAAAAATTGTAAATCATTCAGATATGATATTTAATTTTAAGAAATATTTCAAGTGCAAATAATAAAAATTTAAATAAGAAAGCTTGCTCATTTTGAAAAAAGTATTTTTGAAGTGTGACAGCAAACGTCTTCCATTTGGATTGGAGTGTTAATCTTATCAGTCTCATCTGCATGCATTTATAGTTTCGATATTTATGTTCATATGATTAAGAACATAAACTTCTGCAAATAAAATTCACATCCCTTGCATAAATTTTTATGTTTATTATTTTTATTCATTGCATGTAATATCTGAGATTAAAAAACGATCACTATAAATTAATACTTCCCACTATAAAATGTATTGAACAATACTCGAGAATAGTCACTACTATAATCACGAATTAAGTTACTAAGCAATTACTCACTCATAAATTTAATATATGTATACATATTTTTTAAAAAATTAAGGTATATAATTTAATATCATATACCTTATATTTTTTTTTAAATAAATGTTATTCTATAAAAAAAACTCTCAAAATTTTCGTTGCATGGAAAAAATATAAAACTGTTTGATTAATAACTATGTATAAATTACTGTTAAAATACGTATTTTATTATATTCTAATGGGAGACAAAAAATGTACTTAGATTAATTTCTGTTTACTTACACATATTATGTAAAATGACAATACCTTTTATATTACAAGTTAAAATTGAAACAGTAAAAATAACAATTAATTTGAAATATATATTTCACTTCTTCTAATTAAGTTGATAAATGCTAATTGTCAATTTTCCAAGTCTTTATTATAATAGGACAGGAATATTAATTTATGAAATACTTTAAGACTTTCCAAAACTGACAATCTTCATAAGCACTATCTCTGTGCCCGCAGGAAAGCAGTGCTTTCAAATATATACTAATTAGAATTATTAAAAGGGTTCAACGCTGCGAACATTGTACATTTTCAAGAGAATGTAAGCAGATTTATCTGGAATAATTATCGAGATTTATTCGCTACGATGAATCATCATTGGTAAGGAATTTTGAGCACTACGTGAATTTAAATGAGCCTGAAAGCCTTCATTATAAATGTAGATTTTAATTGCGAGTTTGTCCTTTTCAATTTTATAATTAACTGATTTCATTATTATTATTATAGAAATTTACTATATATATATATATATCTGAAATTCAAATGTAATTATAGTATCAACTAAATTGATATAAGAAATAATTCGGTTGCTTTTCGTTCTTATAATAATTACAAATAGAAAGAAATGATATATAATTATCCAAAACTGAAATTATTTCACACTATTTACCAAAACAAAATTTTATTCATAACATTTTATTTAAAACAGTCCATTTTATTCATTAAAGTAATAAGAATCCAAAATAATATACATCAAATAAATTTTAAATTATAAGTTATGATGATTTATATTGGTTACATGATACTTATTTTTTTATTTATTGTCATATTTCACATTTTAATGACTTAATCTTTTTAACTTTCTGCAATTTATAGGGAGTTAAATAATTAGTAAATATTATTAAATAAATATTTTAAAATGTATTTTTCAATCAATGGCGTCATTTATTCATTCTACTTTCTCTGTAATGTAGGTAGTAAAATTACTTGTAAAAAAAACATTTTATTTGCAAAATTTATAAAACATTAATAATTCTTCCTAAAAAGAAAGACCTTTTTTATAAACATTAATTTGAGGTTGAGAATGAAGTTTATAAGGAAATGTATGATGCTGAAATTAATTTAAAAGGAAAAATGTACATATTTTTAATATTCAGTGTAAGTTGAAAATTAATTATAGTGTAAGTTGAAAAGGACAATTTAAGAAGCTGATTAACAAATTATACTCAGTTCTTAAACAATTTTTGAATTAAATAAAAAACTTAAAATATAATTAAAAATGTTTTAGTAATGCTAAAATAATAACTATTTTTTATTCTATAATATGTAATAAAATGCAGCATTTAATCCTTTGGAAAATTAAAAATATATAATTTTATATTTATTTAGGTATTTATTTTAATTAATATAATATTTCGGTAAATTCAGAAATTTAAAAATTGTAGAATTATGATAATAGTTCTCACACTTGTCTTGCTTATAATCTTTAGCTAAAAATACGTGTTCATTATAATAACACTTTTGTATTAATTTGCATATCATATTTTTTTACCTTACATTTTGTTGTTATTTCAGACCTACTCAATTTGAAATATAAGAATTTTATCATTCCTTTATGTTAAAATATATTAAAGTGTGTTTCATTATAAGTGAAGCATTCCATTTTCTAGTTTAATTATTTATTTTTTACTATTTAATTTTTTGAGGAATTTTTAATTTATTGAATCAAAATTTTTTAAGCAACGTTATTTTATGGACATTCATAAACGTCTCAGATATTTTGTTAAATATAAAAATCTGAAAAAATATGGAATAGAAAGTTTCAAAAGTGTCATCCTGATTTACACATGACAAATAAAAATAGATAAAAGAACTTCTGTGCGACCTTTTTTTAGATGAAGGCAATTTATAGTATTTTCATTTTTCTTATATTTCTTTTCACTGCTCGAGAATGAGCATTCATTGAAGAACTTTTTCCTTGCTGCAACATCTTCCCTATACTCCGAAAAAAATTTATTTCCTGTTATAAGCTTTGATAAATAAATAACAATAAAAAGCGACTTCGAGAACATCTTTTTCTTGCCTTTTTCTTCTCTTTTCAGCTTAGAATTTTCTTCCTAAAGCTATTGATTGAACGAACAAAACCACGCACTTCGGTTGCGTGTTGTTTGAAAGGGTACCAGCGGGTCCCATTCAAATCCCAGCGGATAGTTCTTCTAATACGAATTGGATGAAGAATAAGAGGGGGAGAAGACAGCACTGAAGACGCGTTTGCTAAAGGGTGGCCACTGCCAGTAACGAACTGTTAGAGGAAAGAACGCGTCGACAACATCTTCTCTTCTGGGTATAGTCGATCGAAAGATGCTTCCCTTCTTTCGTGTCTCAATAAGCAGCTTTGTCAATACGGATTTCTTATCATGCTTCACTTGATGTAAAACCTTAAGGAGATTCAACTTGCTAACAAATTATTCCTTGAAATATTTCTTACTTTCTTAAACAAACTTATGCAGCAAATTATACAATTTGTCTTTTCGATCGGCTTAGCCTTTATACACATTTTTAAAACATACATTCAGAGAAGATTTTTTCTTAATTCAAAATCTTTATAAATCAGATCGTTAGTAAAAATACTACTGAAAAACAATCATAAAAAATATAGGTCATAGATCAATATAGTTGAGAACGTACCTATATTTACGCCCAAGGGAATTTACGAAGTGATAAATTAAGAATATGCAACATGTATCGCAAAAATTATTATCATGGAATTAATTTTAAAATACTGAAATATAATAAATATAATTAAGTATATCCCCAACTTAATTAATTTATATCTTATATATCTGTTACCCTAATCTCCTTTATATAAAGTCACATCTTGAGAGAAGGGTAGCTAAAGGGGTGTGTGTTAAATTTTTGGTGACATTTGACTTAAAGAAACTCACTTATTATTACTTATTGTGTACTTTTGATTTTTGCTCAAATATTGGGTAAATTATTTGTATTTAAGTTTTTGCTTATTTAATTATTTTAAACAACTCTATTAAAATCTTCATAAGCAAATAATCAATTTTATCTTGCTAAATTTAAAATAATAGGTGACATTAAGATAGTTAAATTTTTTCTTGTATACTATTATAGTATTTAAATAATTTTTCTACGCATTTTATTTAGACGAAACTAACCATAGATTTCTTATTTTAGATTTTAGTTATTTAGGGGCAATTTTGAGAAGTAGTAAATTAGTTATTATATAAAGAGTGTACTTTAGAAAGACTAACAACCAATCTCAAACACTTATATATGAAGCAAAATAAATACAAAAATATTCTATATAATATTGCTTATGACATTTTCTCTTATTTTCGTTAAAAGCATCCAGCTTCGATTGTTAGTGGCCTGTAAATATAGCAATTACTGTAAAACAGAAATGATATTTGTTGTTGGAGTTCACAGTAACATGCACTAATAGAAAGCACATTGTGGAGTGAAAGTTAAAAAAAATAATAGTCTGATAGTAAAATCATTAAAATTATGTAATTAGGTAATTAGGATACAGCAATATAGTTACTGGATATTAGGAGTCGAACACATATATGGCAATTTTGATTATTCACAGTACTATATGAAAAAATCAGGGGCTTTATTTGATCATATAATTTTTCAAGAATAACAACAGACATTTTGTCAATCAGTAGCCATTTTGACTGAAATCAGCAAATGTGATACTTGGTAAACATGAAATTGCATATTTTAACCATGTGTATCTCAATTGGATATCATTTTAAATATGATAGCAAAACTTTTCCTAACATTGAACATGATATTTCCAACTTTCATGGCATTCATTAAGAACTTTTTGAAGTTCTCAATCAATGGGAAAAATTTTAACAACATCAGTAGTACCATCTTTATTAGTTCTATTCTCCTCTATGCAGCCAGCCTAAATCCTCATTGCCTTCAAATTTTATAATCATCTTTTTTTAAACATTCATTGATATGGACCTTCATAATAATTTCCTTTAACAGTGCAATGGAGCCAATTCTTCACATTTGATGATTCAATTTTAAAAGATCTTCATCTTATAAAGGAATACTTAATGATGAAAAAATTATATAAAAAAAGAGTTTTTTGATTCTAAGAACAATTCTCCTTATAGTTTCAATTGATTTTTATTTTAACTTTTGAAAAATTTGCGTTTATTCTTCAAATCATTTCAATATGCTCCATTTAATTCAAGCAAACATTTTTATCAAAAATTGACACGAAGAAAGTCCTCTACAGTTACGTGAATAGCATCATTTTTAAAAACGCTTCATATTCTTTATTAAAAAAACAACCCTTGATTACATATCACTGACTGACAAGAATCAAAAAATATTATATTGGAGTGTTAAAATAAGCTTAAAATTTAGTATGTAAAAGGAAAGTGAAATTCATCATTAATTACATACAAACTAGAAACAAATTTACGTATGGATATGAAAATGTAATAATCATAAAAGACATTCCACAGCTATAGATCAACTGTATTAAAACTTTTGTCCTTAAATGCTTAAAATATTATATTCTTGCTACGAAGAGCATTTTAACAAATCCGTAATCTTCTTCTATTTCGAAATTTTGGTTACATAAAATAAGACTAGCAGATATCACAATGTTTAGGGTGACAATAATGTCTTATTTTTAAACAGAATCCCAAACTACTATGAAATTGATAGAACCTATCATATATGAAATTGAAATACCCCATTCTTATTATTAACTTATTCGAATAATTTAATTAAAATTTTTTAAATATATTTCACATTATATTTATAAACGTAAAAGACACGTTACTACTTTTTTAATGCAAAATTTTAGTTCTATTTTAATCTCAGTCCATTCATTTTCAGTTGCTCCAGTGTAAGTTGCATTATACTGGAAAACTAGTTATCTCTTCTGGTTAGCTTTTATGCAAATTTTATTAATTTTAAATGCCGGAACTATAAGCACAAAAATCACTTGACTAGCTGAAAAAGCATCTGAGAGAATAAAAATATGTTTTCTTACACAATTGAAATTGATTTTGTCTAAAATTGTTCTTATTGATTCCAATTCTACATACAGATATGCCCAAAGTGGACAAAAAGATAAGTAAAATTAAAAATATTCTGAAAATATATGCTACAATCAGATCTGTCTGAAATTTTCAAAAAATAAAATTTTAGAGGACATTGCAAAAGATTTACTGTGTAAAATAGGGAAAATCATAAATTGATTTTACCACGTAGTTGCAGTACAAATAACATTTATACAGTAAAAATAATTTGCAAGATTCTTATCGAAGAAAAATGTCCTCAATTTAAACAAATCTTTGGCAATTACCAAAATACTATTCTTACTGCAGATGTAATTAAAAATTAATAAACAATTTAATAGTAATTTACAATATATCAAAGAGTTTTCAAAAAGGTGACAAAATTTTCAAATGTAACCCAATTTCCAAAACATCTCTCTCTCTCTCTCTCATTTCTACTTAAAAATTAAACTATAAAATTAAATTATTGGAACAAAATCAATTTTTAACTTCAAGATATGGAATCAATTAAATAATGTATAAAATTATGTATCAATAATACATAGAATTTTGCTTAAATTCAATAATAGTGAATTTTTTGGGGAAATACACTTTCCTTAATAGCAATTCAGATCTGTGTTACAAGCGATAATCATTCTAGTAGACATTTATTTTATTATTTATCATACGAAATGCTCTTAATTATTTACACAGAAATATGCTTTAAAAATAATATTAAGAGGCTCACAGATAAATTTAATTTCATGGTATTTTAAATCTGAATTTAATGCTTTTTGTTTTGACAGTTATATCTATTGAATAAACATTTGAATTTCCTATCCATTTGTACCCGTTATTTAAAATTTAATTGAAATAAAACCCACTATCGTGTGTATTTATATCTTGTTTTCAGCTCATTATCACTTGCTTATTGCTTCATTTGAAATTCAAATTTCACTTTAATTATGAATTTTTATCACATATGAGCTCTTTATTAAACCTATTTAATAGTAAGTTCAAAAATTAACTTTTTAAACCTTAATTTTTAGTTAAGATCGATAAGTTTTGATTTTCCTAGGCATGTAGTTGTTCCTTTTTTACGACAGTCTCCATTTTTGTCTTATCTCATTCAAAAAATTAAATATAGTTTTGCAAATTTATAATTTTTTTTTCCAATGGTGGGGGCATATCAAGATGTATTGTCCCTTTTTACACAAGGAACCAGCCAGAGTGACATCTTGAGTGACATCTTTGCAGTCGAGGCTTTGTCCCGGGTTCACCACAGGGCGTGGACCACAATCGCACCCCTTATGGTGCAACCGGGGCAACGGGTGCACCACAGGTTGCCATAAAAGCATACTTTAGAGTATTTTACTTTATTTTTTATAAAACTTGAATTATTAAGTTTAAATAAATCTTAAATAATGATCACATGATCATTTATTATATATATATATATATATATATATATATATATATATATATATATATATATTCATATATTAATATAAATAAAAAAATTAAAAAATATATAAAGTAATAAATAAATACAATACAATATAATAGGAAATCTAACTAGCGTAAAAGCAGATTATTTTCAGTACTGTATTTATTTATTACTTTATATATATTTACATTTTTTTTTGCTTTACTGGATTTGATGTTAATTTGAACATGTATATGTCCTTAATCAAATTACCCTTTCAGGTAAATAATATTTTATCTCATGACTTATATACATATGTATATATATATACTTAGAGAAATTCTGTGTAAAAATACACGGTAAACATTCTTCAGAGAATAAATGAACAGGATAATGTCAACATCAATTTATATTTATGTAATGCTTTTCTTTAACAATTTCTTAAATGTCATAAATAATTTCAGAAAGATAACACACATTGCTTCATAGTAATAATAATAATTAAAAATTGCATTAATAGCAGTCAGAAAAAGTTTGTTACAGATGAGAACAGTCTTTAAAAATAGTTATCACATGTGTTGTCAATTAAACTTTAATGTATGGTTGGAAAACAATTATGTTTAAGAACGTCTTTCAATCGCTTAAGCATAGAGTGAATAAGCTTGTTGGTTTCTACTGATGAAATATTATTACATTTAATCATAATTACTCTTTTTAGCATACCTTTTGGTATTATATAATGTTGCTGAATGTTGCGTTCCAATTAGTCCCATAAATATTTGATGTTGCTTAAGTTTATTGATTATAGAGGAGTAAGCAATAGATATTTGAAATTGTACAACCATATCATTGTCTTGTTGAATCCAAATGTCATCGCTAATGTTCAAATTTTGTGCATTCTGCTTCAAATTTTCTTTTAAAATGTTTAGATATTCCATATTATCTAATATGGAATCTATAAAAGTTGAATGATCAATTCGACTTGCTGCCATGCACCACCAAATCCTTACGCCCATTCAACCTGCTTTACAGTAGAGTCAAAAGTTTGCTTTGCAAAAACGAATCTTGTTTTTTTTCAAACCAGTTTACGTCCTTTGATGTTGAAGATACAAAACTTGCTTTCATTACTTTTTCAAGAAATTCGGAAGATTTATCAGCATACTTACCTGCAAAATTTAAGCGTTTTTGCTTATTCGCAGTTTCAATCATGACTTTCTACGAACTACATGGCCATCATAATTTATTTTTTTATAATTTTTAGAATAGTATGTTTATGAAGTGATTAATTTTAACATTTCTCTAACATCAAGTGCTATTTGAGGTAGTTATATTTGGATTTAAACGTAAGGATATTAGGATGCATACTTTTTCTGGTAAAGTTGGTTAATGCGAGGCTTTAAGATAGCAGATTTCGATGACTTGTAATTATTGGTTACTCTTTGGGAAGGAGAATGAGTTTTTTTAACTATCTTTCTATTAATTAGAAGAGTTTTACCGTCATCCCTTTGTCTTAAGATAATTCTCTTTTCGTTTGGAACACAATCACTTTTCTCTTCGAATCCATTTTAAGTCTACTAGTTTGCAAGTTCTTATGTATTATATCAAGAAAACAATATTTTTATTCTATTTGTTTTATTGCCACCAGAGTTAAAATGAATAAGTAGAAAAAAATAAATGCAGACAATATTTCATTTCATACAAGCTCATGGAGGTTAGAAAAATAATTAAGATTAATTTCCAAATATCTTTGCAATTTGTACCTGTACGCAAATATATTGTGATAACTTTTTGTGTAATTTTCAATTATTATTAATATTACTTTTAAACAATGTATTTTAATTTTCAGAATTTTATCACTGATATTTAAGGAATTGTTAAAGAATATCTTTATATAGAAATATAATTAATATTATAAGATTAAAAGAAGGATCAGAGAAATTTCATTCTATTTAACAGAAGAAAAACTTATAAATTTTGTTATGACATCACAGGCCATTCTTTATTTCAAATATTCCAAAGAAATATACTTCAAAACATGTTATAATCCAAATGACAATTTTTAGTATCAAAAATCTTGGATATTTAGGAAACATTTTAATCATTTTTATTTATTTTATCTAATAGGTTGCTATCGTCTTCGAAAGATGTATAAAAAAGGCGCTTAGTTTAATAATATCTCTTGAAATTCAGTTGTATTTTTTCTAATTTTTAAACAGTACTACACACCGTCGTACTTTTTATGATATATATACTTTAAAATATAAAGAAAAATAAAAGGATTTCCTTTTACCTTTATATTTATTGTCATAGTAATTGAAAATATTTATACTTTATTTTAGAATATTGCTTATGATTAACCAGGCAATATTTACTATTAATTTTAAATTTTACTTATAATAGATATTATTTTCCTTATTAAATTTCAAAAGCAATATATGTTTATCAAGTATTTCCTAAACGAAACAAAACACGTACCCTTTGAACAATAACATATGTTTTTATTTGTATTTAATATAAATGTACAAATATATATGAGTTAATTGTAAAGAGTCTCTTTTCTCATGTTAATATTAAAAACGAATCAGTATTAACATTTGCGTTTCTTTTTCATCATATATATATTTTGTCATTCATTCTTGAAATAGTTTTTCGATTAGCTTTCAAAGGGATACAATAATAAATATTTAAAAAAAATCCATAGTAAATATCAACGCTTCAAAAAGATGTTGAATTCCTTTTTTTCAACTGGAAATAGATGTCTGTGTATGCAAGGTAATACCTTCAGTCTATTCTTAAACTTTCAGTCCAAAGTCCCTGATAAAGATACTACAAAAGCAAATCCTATGAATGGGTTAGAAAATTCGATGTGACAGGGAAAGAAAGAAACAGAAAGATAAGATCTATAGACAGATAGGTGGATAGACAGATCGGATATGCTTTTTTTCCTCTCAGAAGTCCTCTTTTAATCAGGGAAGGAAGAAACTACGACTAGTATCTTCTTATATTCACAGTTTCTGGCATAGTAAAAGGAAATATTCCGTTTTCTTTTTTTTTTCTCCTTTAGTGCTGGAAGCACTCAGTTCATACACTTTGAAACTTTACGCCCGAGTTGGAATGCTTCGGAAATTAAAGGAAAAATTTCTGTTGAAGGTATTGTTGAGTTTCAAGCCGAAGAGGGAAACTCCTTTTTACAGCCTTTTCTCACTTTTTTTGAGAGTGCTGCAGTGAAGTTGCCCTGAGGTGGAGCGAAAACAAGTATTTTGCGACAGCTTAGGGATAAAAGGGAAATGTAGCTTTTGGAATAAAATAAAATAGGATTTTCTGAGAAATGTCAGTTCTCTGGTACTTTCAAGTTTTCAAGTCGTTACTGACGAAATTTAATACAGATTAGTAAGAAAATGTATTTATTTTACATATACATACACACACACACACACATATATATATATATATATATATATATATATATATATATATATATATATATATATATATATATATATATATATATATATATATATATATATATATATATATATATATATATATAGTTTTGTTGAAACTATATCACCTTCCGCAGTCTGATATTTCCTTTTATAGTTCATATAATAACGTCTTCATATGCTGATGATTTTAAATACTTTTAAATTTTTTGATGCCAAAAAGTGTTAGTATATTTTTGTGATTTAAAATATATATTTATTAAATTATTCATATTATGGGATAAATAACACCTCTTGTATAGCTGAAAAACACTAAGATTGTTTTCCCTTCAAGTATTTAAACTTATGGTCATGCCTAGTCAATTTATGAAAGTCAGTATATATTTTTACTTATGCTTCTCACACTCATATGATATGAGATTTTGTACTTATGGTTTGGCTCCTTCAAATATTTGATTTAAGTTTTTCAAGTTTCAATGTTTCTTTGATTTTTATTGTGTAATATTATTAATTTACGATGTCTATATTTATATATAGGCAGAAGTTAATCAAAATTATACTTAAAAATGTGTTTGAAATATTAAAAATGTTATGTAGAGTAATAAAAAGATGATAAATATAATATTCGCGAATACATGTTTGTGAAAATATAGTTCTTCATATTAATGTTCTATATAGCTGATTTACTTATTACTTATACTTAACTGAATAGAGAAGACCACATTGAACTTTTAATAAACCTATGTTAGAGAATGTGATGTAATAAATTAAAAAAGGAAATAATGAAAAAGTGTAACACTACCATGATTGTCTTATTTAGTTTTTATCTGGAATCTACCAATAAGATGGAAACAACCGGGTGTTAATATTCTTAATTTAGAAGCAATGACGAAGAAGATCTGAGAATATTTGACTGTCACACCCAAATTATCGTTTCACTTGAAGAACATTGCGAACACCACATATTTATCATCTTTAATCCCCTTTATTGAACACGATGAATCTTTGATGAAACAGGGATTATCCAACCAGGCCATCATTGCCTAACAAAACGTTATACAAATCTCACTCTAAGAAGAATTCTTAATACTTTAAAATTAAAAATATTGCATTGAAGAAAATATCCCTTCTCAAATGCAGTCAAAATTTCAGAATTTATGATTTGATGTTTGAAATTTTATAAATTAAATATTTAATATAAATGTTATTTATATATTCAAAATATATATGCTTCTTTTCGGTATAATTAATGGATTCATTAATTCATAATTTTTTTATCTTAAAACATCTATTACATGTATATAAAATTATGATGATTAATACTACAACATTTAATTATAAAAAATATGTTACACAATAATTTAATGTTATATTAATTTTAACACTATAAAATTATAAAGATGAAATAGAATCATTGTAAAATGTTTTAAATTATATGTAACTTGAATTGTAAAAATTAAAAATCCCTATATGCAAAAAATGATCAAAAAACCCATCTATTTTATACAAATTATATAAGGTCATATTATTTGTGTTTTATTAAATAAATGGGTGCCTCAGAATGCTAAGAATATTTTCTTATAAAAAAAAGAAAATTTAGATTGTAGATTAACTCCATTTTATTATCATAAGAGTTCAAATAAAAGCAATTGAAAAGAAAGTAAAAGTATGCATATTAAAGGATTTTTTCCATAATTCTAAATAAACGCAATTTTTTCTTCATTTCATATACTGAATGCATTTACGATTTATTGATGGCACTTGTGAAATTCCTTATACCTTTCATGAACATTAATTTATTAGATGATTAACCTTATTCAAAACTAGTTATATATCATCTAATTTGCTATAACAGATAAAATAAGAAATAGTCTAGCTTTAGTTGGGAAGATCAACACATATATGACATCATTATTTTTTGTAAATTCTAAAAAGACGCCTTTTAATACAAACTGAATTTGAAATAAGAAATATCCAAAGAGTTTTAAGTTAAATCATGTTATTCCGGTACATCAAAAGTATTTTCTTCGTTTGTTACTAAATTAAGATGCTAAAGACTCAAAGATCATCTGCTAAATGATCAAAATGAAATTGCAATCGCTAGAAAGATAAAATCTTGTTACTATAATATATTCAAAGATTGATTAAACTTCATCATGATTCCAAAATCAATAGTTATACTATAGATTGTAGATTAATCCTACAACATTTAAATTGTAGTTTAATACTAATATTTAAGATTTTTTTTAAAAAATGCAAAAAAATTAGAGATTCAATCATAAGCTAACTAAAATGAAATTTTCTAAAATACTTCATTACGAGCCTGATGAAAAAAATTTCCTGAGCTGAATTTACTCTGTTGACACAGAAATTTTTGTTGTAGTGTGTTTATATATTTCCCTTTAATTTTATCATACTGATTACATCAAGTTTTATTTTGAATAGATATTAAGTAATGTATTTTTTTTTTTTTTTACTTTGCCCGAGACATAAATTTTTTTTCTTATTCGTAAAATTTAAATTACTTATAATATATATACATATATATATATATCACAAGTAAAAACTTAAAATATATATTTCAGAATTCACAGACTCTATATTATGTATAATGTTTTTATGAATTATATAAAATAAAAGAATTTTTTCGATTAAACTATTTATGAAAAATTTAAAATTGAAGATTAAGAGATGAAAGTATTCTGCTAAACTTTGTATAAAAATGCTTGAGGATTTCTATAATATTAGCAATATTCATATTTTAAGTTTTTGGATAGTGTTATAATCACTAGAATTAATTATCTATATTCCACATTTATGTCTTCGCGTAAAATATTTTTAAAGGTAACTGCAATACTTTATCTAGTTAAGTGCAATTTGCTTTTTTAAGGAAACAACAATAAGCGATTATGATTGCATACGAGGTACTTCGATACAAAATATATAGATGTGCAGCATGAGTAAAAATACTCAATTTAGCTTAGAGTTTGTACATAGTCTTACTTTATGTATATTAATATGTAATCTTTAGAATGTGTATATTTAGTTAGTATTGTGTACAAATATATTTAATATTGTTATAACAACTAATATACCTAATTTAATCTTAAAAGCATTATATTAAATGAGTAACTTTAAAAGAACCTGAAATATGTTTAGTTTGAAATCCATGAAACTCTAAAATCTATTACCAACATTTCACTTATCCCATTTTTTTGTCATCATATTATTAAAAATACAACATAAGTAGAAACGATCATAGAAAAATGTGAAAGTTTTTTAACACTAAGCAACTACCAAAAAATGCGGGCACATTTTTTTTGTTAAATTTAATATATTATATAATAATAGTTTGACTTTTACTTTTTGTTTATTTTTACAATTTATGATATTTGTTTTAAGAAGTTTTCTCATCTTCTGTTGTAAAACTATATATTATTTATTCAAATCGAATTTAAACTTTGAAAGAAATATACTTACAAATATATGCTGTGTTGTTTCAATTCTCCTCGGCAGTATCCTTTCGGTAATAGGAACTGAACTGTTACGTTGCTTGACCTTTTAATTATTGTTAATGGAGTGCTAATAGATTTTAATGAAGTTTTTGTGTATATATTTCTGAAATTATTTGTATTTAGCGTTCAAATTTGAAAAGCAATGTTTCGATAAACTATGCTTGTTTTTCAATAGTCAAATTTGTTCACTTTATGCAAATATTGTTCAGTATAAGTAATATGTGTTATATATTCAATCACAAATTCAAATATGCAAAACTAGAATTTAATGTCGCTCGCGTTTACTTTAATTGAAATCAAATTTAAAGACAGAGAATAAAAACTTTACAAAATTTCTCCCTTCTATACAGATTTAAAGGAACTTATATAAAAATCGTTACACACATTTAAAATTAATTTATAGTAACTAAAAAGTAATATCAATCGTATTACATACAAATATACCAATCGTTTTATATGTTTTGTTTTTTTATTTAATCCAATACATGTATTTAAAAATATAGTGCAGATGGAACCATATGACATGGCATTATATTTGCATGAAATTATTTTCTAGTTTTATATTCTTTTTTATATTAATATGTTTACATTTAGAAGCTTAAAGATGCTTCCTAAAATAGTGTTTGAAATATGTTTCAATAATATATGAAATTTTTACAAAACTTTATTTTGAATACAACCAAATTAAATCAGTTTAATACCGATAACTAGATGTAAAAATAGCTGCTGTTGATAATACAATGATCTAATATAATCTAGAATCTAATATTAGAAGTGATAAATTAAGCAAGAATCCATGAAATGTTTTCATCATAATATTTTGAAGTCTGAAATATTGAGTTTTACTTAATTTGCATCAAAATTGTTAAGATGATAAACATAACAGTTATTAAATATACTAAGATGTTCTGAAGCTATCAGAAAAAAATCTTACTTATATCTTTGAAAGAGACCATTCTTAAAATTTATATTGAAAAAAAAAAACTGTCTCCTATATAAATTAATTTCATGTAAACCACTCCTTCGTTATTATAATAAAAATAAACACTTATTAAGCCTTATCTAGAATCTTAATTTCATTTAAATATTATCTATGAAGTTTAGTGCTTTTAGAAACTATGAATATAGAAGACAACTATTATCTTTAGAAGAATTTCCTGAAAATTCTTCGCATTTTTTAAGTTTAATAAGATACTCCAGTATTATACATAGTTATGAAAAAATTTTTCATTCTTTTTAAAATGTCATTGTGATGTTAATTGACTTGGATTTTCTAATAAATTAATTTTTCTAATTTTTGAACAATTTGCACCAATATTTAGTTCATAAATTTCTATGTTTATCAGTATTAGAAATATCAATCATATTTGACAATGAGGACAGTCCGTGCCTGTCAGTCTGCATATTTTCATGAAATTTGCAATTCATTTAAAAATATAATTAATCAATGACAACAGCTGTTATTAAACCATTTAAGAACTTTAAATATCTTTGAAAAATTAATGAGAACAGGTCTAACCCAAATACAAAATAAGTGAGAATTATTGACAATAGATGTCAAAAATAAAATAGATCTGAAAAATGTAAACCGTAATTGATAAAACTGACATCATACAGTCTTTCTTTTCACAAAGATAAAGCTAATCATAATACATATATTACACTTCCCATAAAAAATTTATTTTCTTGCTTCCTCATTAAATATTTATTCTTTTTGCATAATAATAATTTTTATGAAGATCCATAAAATGAATGTTATGATTGGTTTTTTAATTTGATAAGAGTTTGAAAAAAAATAATGTTTTAATTCTTACCTAAGATATATAAATGTCAAACCTTGAACTATTCCCTTAAATTTCGTAGAACCGAGTTATGCATTGTCGAATAGGTAGTTAATAACCCTTTAATAGTTAATTAACAGCACAATTAAATTCAAATTTATTAATAAAATCATCAATATTTTCATTCTTTTCTTTGAAATATTAATTTTGAAAAAGCGAAAAAAATATTTTTAGCGAAATTCTCTGTGAATTTTTATACCTATATCTAATTAGCTTATTAAAGAGAGAAATGGACTAAATTTTTTAATAGTAATGAATTTGATATTTATTAAAAATTACTTTAGATTTTACACATCTTATTATATAAAATCTAAATTAAATTTTAGTGAAATATTATTCTCAACAAAATATAAACAAATTAAATTTTATAAAAAGGAGTCAACATTAAAAAATTTTATTCATTTAACATAAATAAAATTCATATTTTTGAAAATATTAACTGAGGTATAAATTGAAAATGTTTTTAAGTCGTCAAAAGAAACGTAACGCTTACACATATTTTGGATATGCATTAAATATTCGCCACCTATAGTTTAAACATATTTTGTTGTCGAGTATGTTAAGAGAAAAATGCATGTTTTATTATTTGCTTTTCTTTTAGTGGTCCTTCAAGAGTACCAGGCACACGTTTATGACGAGTACGTGATTCATGGAAACACAGCAGTGTTTCGCTGCCAAGTACCTGACTTTATGAAGGAGTTTTTGGTAGTTACTTCTTGGTCCAGAGATGATGGATTAGTTATAGTTCATCATAAAAACGCTGGTAAGAAATTCTGTTTTTCTATTCAAACGCATAAATTCCATCAGCTCTTTTGAAATATAAATAATCTCATTTCCTCCAGCTAAGAGCTATTTCTGATACATGCTGATAAAAAACAGAATACTTTCAATTATTTTTACCTAATGCAAACAAAAACGAATTTGGTACACGATTTTAGTTATATTTCTGGTAAATAGTCATCAAAACTCAAAAATAATTACTAAAATTAAAGGAGTTTAAAATATAATATTTATCATGATATGTATTCTGATGGAGCTAAAATAACAGAAAATTAATAATTGTTAGCATATTATCACGTATCAACATCGGATAATTAATTGTTATTTTTTTTTGTGGGGGGGGGGGGGTAAAAGAAGTGTAAAAATCGCAAACCTACTATCTAATAACAATATTTTATCTGAATAAATTTGAAATAATAATTTTGAATCATTTTTAAAGAATCATTTTCTACTTCGAAAGAAAGATTAATTAGAATTATGGCAGTACTAAATAAGCTTAATATACACCAAGACAACAACCGTAAGCCAAAAAATTGGACTATGAAAAAATACAAAAAATTATTTATAATATTTAATAAGCGTAATATTTAATAAAAACATTCGATTGGTTAAGCTGAACAAGATGAAAGGTTTGTTTATACAACTTTTTGTATTCACACATTGAAGGATAACATGCTGATAAGTAGAAAAATAATTTATTAAAAAATAAAGAAAACTATATTTGGATTATTTTTTACTTTTAAAAAAAATTAGAATATTTTATTAGAATACAACACCATATAGTTAAAAAAAGCATTACATAAACCTAATTGTTCATATGAAATTGTTTCATTCAATTTGTAATCTTGTTTAAACAATTTATTCATCCGGCAAATGAAATTATATTTTCTATTTGAAATTATAATTTTTATTTTTCTGAATTGCTGTTGAAGAAAGCTTTTGCTTGTATTATCTTTCATATAAGGAAAATAATACATAATAGGAAATACATATGCATACTAGGAAATAAATATATATTATATGTTATTTAAATTACTGAAATGCTACTTCTTTGGATTTAAGCACATTAAAATTTTATGAAATTATACATGTAAAAAACATAAATCGTATAAGAGTAAATTGTTAAGCCACACATCTCCAGAAACTAAAGATAGTGATAAAACTGGATATTAATGGTGTAGGAACAAATCAAGCATTATTTATTCACAAAGTCCATGTATTAAAAATGTGAATAAAGCGATTTTTCATGTATGATAGCAGTCATACAAACCATGAATGATTTTACCCTAGTGCAATTACACAACATATTGCCCATACAGTAACTGAACAATATGTTCTTGGTATGATAGTTGATGTAAAGTATGTCCCCCATACGAGGAAAAATAGTGTATACAAAGCTAAAGCATGTTGGTTATCATATTATCGAGGTGCACTTAGGGCAGAGAAATTTACTGACAAGCAATGATCTCCGTAGGTCTGATACAGATGTAGGACTTAAGGTTGAAGGACTACGATTCATCTGTCGATCATGATTCACACATGCTCTATCCTACCGTGATAATGCTGAGTGGTATCCTCCAACTGAAAGCAGATTTCGACGATGTCCGAATCGTAAGGATGGGCTTTGTCTTGTGTAAATAAAAACTGAGTGCCAACACCACTTAAAAATAGATATATGAAGAGAATAATGTCTGAAATGACGTTGAGATTTGAATTTACAGATCTGCTCTGAAGCTCAATATAATGCATCGCCAAAGTATATGCCGTTTTTCGTATGAACGTCAAACGCGAATCAGACTGTAAAATTAACCTTAACACGATGGGAAACATACCACACGCCTATTGTTATGGTGTCCATGTAGCATGTTTTTTATTCCAAGCTGATTGCTGGCGATTGTTTGTTGCTGTGAGTGGGTCACATCTGACAGTCTTGGGGCATATAGATCATACAAATCTAAGCGTTTATACAAGGTTAGACTTGAAATGGTCGTACAAGTTCCTAACGATAGTTGGCTTTGCATTTCCATTACTGAATTCCATTTCTTTCTTTTATTACCAAATATTACTGTTGCTCTGGGTCGAAGGGTAAAGTAAATGCTATTGACATTTCCAACACCTTTGAATCATTGTCTTAACCTAACCCTAAGTGAATCCGAGATCTTCGGCTACAGACACTTGAAAATTCCTGGCGATCGATATCTCTACAACTAAAAACATCATCCCTTATGTCATACCTAAGTGATGGTGGTACAAAGCGCCGTAAGGACCATACTCGCAGTGACATCAGGTGTCTTCCTGTAACTTGCATTATATGTAAGTTACAAGAAGGTTACCACGTGCGTGATATATCAAAGAGTAGAATTTTCAAGCGACTTTCGATTTCCGTGTGCTTTTGGATTATTCTTAATGTATATACATTTGAGCAAATGCACTAATTATTAAAATTATATGTCGGATTAAAATTTCAACTTTATGACTAATGATTAAGTCATTTTTCAATTGTTCAACATTGATTAAAAATGTTCGGAAAATTAAGACAAATGAAAGGATTCAAATTTTTAAAATTAGAATAATAATTAGAATATTCTTAATTTGCTTATATTTACAATAAGGATTTGACATATCTAAAACAAGCTCTGAAATGTATAGTTGAAAAATTTAACTTTAGCATTATTTTTTTGTGGAAACTTTAATAGCATATTTTATGGTCACAAAGATATTTTTCAGTATACTTAAATTACTCCTTCTCCGAACAATATAATGTAAAGAATGTAGATATTTTTAATTAAAATAAAGTTTAAAATAATGGAACTTTTAAATTTAACTAAAAAATAATCAAGTAATACCACAATTATATACCTGCATAATTTTAACTATCTAAAATAAAGCAATATATATTTAAAAATGACGTTTAAGAAACATAATAATTTAAAGAAAAATATTTTACGAATTTCTAACAGGTATAATGAGGGTGTAATGATATGTGGGGTATTCATAACACTTTCCTGAAATTAAAAAATGAAGTAATAATTAAATACATTAAATATATATATATATATATATATATATATATATATATATATATATATATATATATATATATATATATATATATATATATATATATATATATATATATATATATATATATATATATATATATATATATATATATATATATATATATATACGGATTCATCTTTTGTCTAATTTTTCTTATTCCTAATTTATGCTGCTTAATCTACTGGGATGAAATATTAATATTTGTAAAATTAAATGTAATTATTTTCTGCATATTATTACAAGTACAGAAGTTGCTTTAAATTTTGTTAATGTTTTAAGATACATGTTAATTTAAAAATAAATAAAATAAAACAAAATAAATTTAACTTTTACTATAAATATTTTTAAGAGCAAACGCAATGCATATAAATACTCATTTTTCAACAAATATGCAGATTCAAATAAAATTCATGAGTTTTATGATACAAATATAATCATGAATTATATACGAATTTTGTCCTGGAAATTTTAAGAAATGAGTGACTAAACCATTATTTTGTAAAATATTCTCTTACTTATCACTTTTGTTCACAGGTATAAATAAAAGCACGTCTTTAAAATAAAATTATTATGTAATCTAATACAACATGACAAAATATTATTCAACAAATAATATTTACACAAAATGAGGTAGGTAAACTACAAAAATCCATACTAGGTGTTAAGTAATTTAAATATTTTACAAGGAAACTAATCATTTTTATTGATATATAAAAAAATATATTTCCATTTATTATAAAAATGTACTTTAGAAAAAATGTCATTATTATATACATATATATTGAAATGGGAGGAAATAAAGTTAAATTTTTATGGCAGTGATTTTTCTAATCCTACCCAATAAAAGTGTCAGTTTCATCTTTATTCAGAAGGTCTTAGCAAGCGCAACTTGTATTTTTTTACTAGGTACAAAAGTAGCCCTATAGATTATACTTAAATTATGAAGGTTGGTTTGGATAAAAATACTTTATAAAAATTGAGTATCTTTTCTGAGCTAAAGGAAGAAAGATGGTCAGAATTATTCGATCTGAGTGCAAGTTCTAGATTAAAAATGAGAGTACATGTAATATGAAAGAAAAAAATGTTTATTTCTGCAGTGTTGATATAAGGATTTATTTTTCGATATATGCCGTTATTTTCCTAGAATTTAGAATTTTATGATTGAAACAAATAATTCTGGCATTTCATAAGTAAATTCTAATGCTTTCCCAAACATTATTTATTGTTATAATGATTTTTTTTTAATTTAATAATACAAATTTGGATCACAACTAAACTTAAATTGCTTTAAACTCTTTGTATTTATTCCTGATTTTTGTAAAAATGAATAATGAATTTACCTATTTAAAATCAATATATATATATATATATATATATATATATATATATATATATATATATATATATATATATATATATATATATATATATATATATATATATATATATATATATATATATATATATATATATATATATATATATATATATTTATTTATTTATTTATTTACTTTTTAGATAAAATAAATTAAACATTCAAAATTTTTTTAATTTATAAGATTTAACTGGATTAAAGAATACGAGAACCCACATATTGTGAATATTTCATTAAATACTTATAAGCATTTAATGTTAAAATATTAATAGTTAAAAAGGCAAAAATTATGGTTATTGGATGATTTTAAGTAAATTACATTTATTATTAAATACCATAATCGAATTAAAAGTAAAGCAATAATTTATTGAAAAGGTATGCTTTTTAAGCTCTTAATACCGATCTAATTAGTAATATCCTGCAAAAAATGATGTTTGCTCTTAAACAAACCAAATTCATCAAAAAACTATTTCACTGCTTTGAATAAAATACATGTCCAAATATTACTGCAAATTTTAGTCACTTTAAGATTGATAAACAACATTTTTTCACTTGTTTTCCTTTAAGTGAAAATTAAAATAAAATAAAACTTAGCTAGAAAAAATTATATTTAACATCTTCTATACATCAACTTATTCCGTGTAATGACACATATATACTTTAAATATGAAAACTTTTAAAAATCAGCATTTATCAGAATTGCTACATTTAGTTTGTTTTAAGTGTTACGACATTAGTGTGCCAATAATGATCATCTTTCTGAAAAATAATTCGAAACAACCAATCAGTCTATTAAAAATTTATTTAATTGAGAAATCTTATTAGATGACAAAGCCAAGTTAACGTGGAATGATATTTTGATAAAAGAATTTTCCTTATAAAATATATTTAAAAACCTCTGATAAAATTCTACACGCTAGTGGACAGTGAAATTACCACTTAGAAAAAATTTTATAAGTAACTGATATTGATAAGTATCTTATTAAATGACAAATCCAGGTTAATGAGGAATGAGATATCTTGATAAAAGAATTTTCCCTATATTTATATATATATATCCCTATATATATATAAAATATATTTTAAAAACTTCTGATGAAACTTAACACGTTAGGGGTCAATAAAATTACCACTTTCAAAAAATTTTATAAGTAGCTGATATGGATAACTATATTATGATAAAACTGAAAAGAAGTTATTGCATATCCTTTGCAACTTGGAAGTACAGATATGGAGAAGTTAATTATTAAGACAACTATCTTTTAGAGCAATAACAATTTATTTATATGACTGGGCATTGATTTAAAAATTAAATGGAATATAGTGGTGCTGATGCCCATGTAGCTCCATCAACTTTTATGGCTGGCTTATAATAACAAACAAAAGATGGGTTATGTTTATTAGAAATTTAAGTATCGTGCAAGCCTGATACATTTCAACCATTGATGAGATGTTTTCTGGTGAGAAATTTGAAGAATGTTATGTTCACTTTTTCTTCCAATGAAGAAACTTACTGTACTAGTGATTCACCGTTTTCCTTGTTCATAAGAAATAACATTCACAAAGTTTGTATAAAAGCAAGGGTCACTGGGCTTTATGGAACAAAAATATTTTGAAATACATTAAATAGGAAAAATTAGGTGACTAAAACATGTATTTATCGACATTTCCTACTGTAAGTGTAGACGATAGAATAATATGACACACTATGACGATATTAAATACATATTAGGAATGTGAATCTCTACAGTATCACTGAACACAATTGTGGACATCTAGATTCTATAAAAGAACTAGGTACCATATGAAAAGATATCATGCCATTATTGTGTTTAAGTTCATCATTAATCCCACGATTGAATGTTTTATATCTTGATTAACTTCAAATGTAGATAGAGCCGTGCTTACTAAGGGGACAGTTCATAATTCTGGAAACGTCATAGAAGTGTTCAGATACTTGTCTTGCAAACCCCTCTACTTCTTGATCTAAGACTAATGACAAATTTGAGAAAAAATCTTAAATACTGTTTTTAACATATATGCTTTCTTGATTTTTAATATTAATTGATCTCTGAAAAAAAAACTTGAAGTTGCATAAAACTGTTATGGAATTCAATAATTTCATATTTTGCGACTGTCATAGGTTTTCGAAAGACGTAAGGCTCAAAACTAGGAAACAATAAGCCAAAATTATATCAGATTAAAATATGACCTTTTTCAATATTTTGGTAAGTATTTCTCCGTCTTACAAAAAGAATAGCG
The DNA here is from genome assembly GCA_030067965.1 of Latrodectus elegans. Lineage (NCBI taxonomy): Eukaryota > Metazoa > Arthropoda > Arachnida > Araneae > Theridiidae > Latrodectus > Latrodectus elegans. The sequence continues at coordinate 106,259,281 of CM057813.1, read as the reverse complement.
AAAACTCTATAAATATACACATATTCTTACAAAATTTAGTTTGTGTATGAGATATGTGTACTATATTTCTTCATTTAATATGCTCTATTCTCTATTGCTGATTATTTTACATAAGCTATTAAACCATATCTTATCTACATCATAATATCTTTATTCTGTTATGGAATTTCTTGTGCGTATTGTACCACTTTCTTGGCGTAGCAATTTCAATGAACAGTTTCTTTAAAATTTTAGCAAACTTACATTGCTTAAAACTTATTTACATGTAAATATTAATAAAATTTAAATAAGACTCTAAGTAAGTAATAAAAATAAAGTTTCCAAAATCAAAAAAAGAAACTATTTTTAATTAAAACTCTTTAACAAAAAATATCAGCACAATTTCAATTTAAGGCAAAAGTCTTTAAGAGTTTTTCAAAAACATCAATGAAATTTTTACATTTTAATTTAATATAAATCATAGTTTGTGTACTCTTAACTTAGTTTTGAATTTTGTAATCAGAACTTTGTTTATTTGGAACATAATCTTCTTAGTTAAAGGATTTCTTTTAACAAATTACTAAAACAATTATATATTTACTAATAGTTGAACTGAAGGTTATTTTATTTATTCTTTAAAATAGTTAAAACCAGGGAAATTGATAAACTTAAATAGAAAAAAATATTTTCCATTTAAAAATCAGAATAATCTCACTTTTACATCATAAAAAGTAAAAATGAATTCCGTTGAGGATGCAAAATTTATTTTTAAATAGTTTGTCAGATTTTCCTATTTAATATACAATATGTGATGATTAAGGTTCCCAAAAATCTATATTAGTTTTTTCCTTACGTAATTACAACATGCTATTATTTTATTACAGAAAAAGGAAATCCGCTATACTTTTCAAGTAATAACAATTTTATTATTTCTTGATTACTTCAAAGTATATTGAAAATCTTAAATAAAATTTAAAAGTGAAAAATTATTTTCAATTCTGCAAATTAATTTAATCTTTAAACTAATGAATATACAAAAATATTTTAATCAAATATTTTATATACTTAGGAAATTCATTTGAATCAACATATAAACATATATTTAAATTTACTCCCTGCTTATTAACTCCCAATTTGAATATCATGTATGCTACATTTTATTGTATTAATAACTCTATTATTCGGGAGAACTTTATATTATATTATTCAGGTGAACTATTATACGAAAAGTGTACAAAGGTAATTTTAATTTTCGATTTCTAATCAACACACATAAAAAGCACAATTATTACTTATATTTTATATATATATCATATAAAATTTTCTACATAAGCACTATATATATATATATATATATATATATATATATATATATATATATATATATATATATATATATAATAAAGACATTAATGTTTCCAATTATAAACAAAATAAAAATAAATATATACTTAATATATTTTACTGCATTCCGAAAGTCTTTTAATAAGCAGAATGCAAAAATTTTAAACAATTCTTTTCAGTAAAAATTTATTGAACGAACTTTCTTGCAATACATTTTAAATAAATTAAAAAAAATAGCAGTTAATGTAAAAATTAAATATTTTAATAAATTTTTGTAATTCTTAATTTTAATTTTAAAAGAAACTCAGCGTGCATCTTGAATAATTTACCTTGTTTCATTTGAGATTATTAATATTTTATGATAATAATATTTTATGAAGCTTAAAATATAAATGTGATTTTGTAAATACAAAAGTATATTATATTTTGCTTTTGTCAATGCCTAAAACTCTTACTGCTAATATTACATATTAATATATATGTATATACATATAGTTAATTTAAAGATGTTATTTATGACACTTGGACGTGCAAAGTTTGCTAGGTGACGGCAATGCGAAATTATGTGAAAAGAGTGCATGTTTTGCTGAACCAGATCACCATGAAGGCGAAAGTACACGTCTTTGCTCTAACACTCCTCAGATAAATGGTACCACCAAAGGAACCATCATTCAATTTTGACTTTAATCTAGAGAGGAAGATATTTTCTCCAGAGCAGTTACACCAATGGTAACTGCGCACTAACCAATCACATGAATTTCGATTCCATAGATTTAATTAGAACATGTACTCTGAGGATCTTTCGCGACATTGGGAATTGAACCCAGCCCTCCTTGAAGGAAGGCCAATGTCCTAACCATTAAGCTCTACCACAGCCTGGATATTATAGTAGTTACATGAAAATAATTTATAACTTTTGAACATTATCGAAGTCAGTAAAAATTATGAATTGTTTTAACAGTATATTGAAAGCAAATTTGAGAATAAAACTTTGCTGAAATCTTCATTTATCAAAGTAGAGTTTACACTGTACTTCTTAATTAGTTCTTTATAAAAAATAAATATTTACATTTGTTACAACAATAGCTCCAATATGTTGCATTTCTTTAATAAATGTACTTAGTTTTAATTTTCCTTACTTAATGTAATTAGCATTTATTAAAATTTTTATTTTAATGTGTTTAATATTATTACGTTCATATAAAATATATAAAAAATTAAATTGATGCAAAAGATTATTCAAAATTTAAAGAATAGAGATTTTTTGTTTCATTATGAAGTAGAAATAAAAAACATTTCGATTATCTGTACCACAAAATTATGGAGTTTGATTTCTGATAATTTTACATTCCCACCAACATTTATCAATATTTAGTTTACTGAATGAATTAGTGCTTGGTAATAACTTGATTTTTCATTGTAAAAATAATGGGGAATTAATTTTTTTCAAAATATTTATGATGTATTTGCTAAATTTTATTAGCTAAATACGCTATATAAATTATTATACACATGTACACTTTATGCTTCATTTATTTTTAAATAAATGTTCACTACATTATTAAAATATATACAAAAGTAGGAAAGATATTTATATAATAATATTTTTTTTGGCACGACTCGAAGATATCTCATATTTTCCCAAAAAATTTAGATGTGTATTTTGATCTTTTTTTGATTTCTGGGCACACTTTTTCGGCTTAGAGTATTCCAAAACTAGTTTAAACAGATTTGATTTGGCGCGAGATGAAATACCGTATGTTTGTGAAATATTTCCCTATCATTGTTATGTAAGGTATACTATTCATATATATCCACTAACGTTTTGTTATTTTATATGTTATAGATATATATCTATATATATATATATATATATATATATATATATATATATATATATATATATATATATATATATATATATATATATATATATATATATATATATATATATATATATATATATATATATATATATATATATATATATATATATATATATCTTATATGATCTGCACAAGATGCATTATTTTACTATAATAATAAATACTTACTTTTTGTGAATTTTTATTCCAAATGAGGGTTGCAGTTGTCCTAAAAAGAAGAACACATCAAGTTTCGTAGAAGGTAATTTATGTATGTAATTTCAGTGAAAATAATTTTTGAACATGGATTTTAGTCTTTATTTTTCAAACATTATTTGGCAAATTGTTTTAAAGATGTACACTTGAAATCCATAAAACATTTTGTAGGTATTCATAAATAGATACGGAATTGTTAAAAAGTACAGCCTAACACTCAAAATTTTTATCCAGTTAGACATCGGTTTCCAGAATGAATGGTCTTGAGTTCGATCATAACCCCTGTTAAACAAAGAGAGATGAAATTGCAATTTTTTTCTTGTGTATGTATTCTGCTTTTATTGGGCTACCAAGATTTTTTATTATAAAAAGAGAAATTCATACCTACAATTAACAAAAGTTCTGAGTAGCAATTCTGAAGGTAAATATTAAATTGTCATACAATAGCTTAAATCTATTTAGTTGCCATTTATCAGTACTAAAAAATATCTTGATTCTTCTAGTTTATATATCATGAGGAAATAAATGTTATGATTTTTATTTTCATGATTTAAAATATTTTTACCTACATGTCTAATTAAGAAGTATTTCCATACATGACTCTAAAATTTGCCTTCAGTCAATAATAGAAAAAAAATAATTTTTCAAATTTTCAAATTCAAAATCAAATTTGGAATTTTAAAAATTAAGAAACATTAAAGTATTTAATAATAAAGTGTTGACAAATCAATCGCATGTCTTCGTAATTGGTAATCTAATTGTTACCTTTATGCATCTGTTTTGTACAACAGAAATATATTTTGTATCAGACAAAATTTTTGTGAAAGAAATGGAAATAGAATATTTTATTTCAATTCCTCTTTTCCTGTAATGTTTTCTATAAGAAATAAAATATTTTAGTTCCTCTTCTCTTTTCCTTAATTATATTACATTTCTTTCTCTATTTCTAATCCGTTTCTATGTACACAATCAAAATATTCCATATCTTGTCCTATATTATCTTGTAAGACAGAAATTAAATAATGGCATATAACTGCACTCTGAGAAATATTGACACACAAACACATAAGTGATATTGGTTACATCATCAGTTATTCAAAATTTTGTCAACGTATATTAGTAAATGCAACTAATAAAAAGGAATATTTCAATCTCAATTTTAAAAAATGCTATTCATTTAAATATCTCTTAATGCACCAATATTTAAATAAATGCTACAGTTTACAAAAGAAAATGTTTCCGAATTTCACAATATTTTAAATATAACTTACATATATTTATTAATATAAATAATTACAATTATTTTAAAAAATTAAACATGTGTGTGTGTTTTTCAATTAAGTAAATTAACTTATAAAATTTTACCATACAAAATCAGTACATAAATATTTGGTGGCATTATTAAATATTTTTCATTTCTTAAAAAAGTTTTAAAAGCTTAATTCCTTACAAAGCCTTTACTTTTGAGTTAATATTACTTACAATAGTTCAGTTTTGATCAGTTATGCGAATTTAATCATAAATTAGTTGTAAACTGAATATACTTCACTTCTACTACTAGTATTTCCATAATAAATTTTAATCTAACCATGTTAATTTATTGTTACAAAATATGTTTGCACCAAATGATGTTACCAGTAAAATTTATAATGAAATAAACTTTATAAACATTGTATATGTAACCAGTTTTCTAGCAACTAACAGAGTTGCCAGCGATTATCGAAATTGAATAGCCTTCATCGCCTCTGAGACTGGCGACGTCCGTAATTTACTTGGGACTTCTAAATGAAGCTACACATTTTAGGAAACATGCTGAAACATTTCCAATCGATACAGGCATGCTTTTCCATTGCTAATCCTTCAAGTGATGAGACCAATTATTGTTGGTTGACGTGCTTCACTGATGGGATGTTCCGGACCACATAATCAGAGACTAATTTGTAGCTCAGGCTGGAAACGGTCACTGCACTTAATAGAAAACTGTCCGTAAAGTCGTTTTTGATGGATATTCCATGCATTTTCTCTCTGAAAAAGAAAATACCAGCAAGATAATAGAGAAAACTAATTTTGTTTAGTGTTTCTACTTTTCTAGATTTCAATGTAATAAACATTTTTGTTAAGCATTTGATAATATTTTTAATCAAATTCTAGTCTGCATTTATCAATAATATCACGTAGAGTTTCTTGAAAGTATTTAATTTTTTGGATTTCTTAAAAATAATATTATTCAAATACTTTCTTACAAAATAAACGATTTTAAAGAAATTTTTAACTTCATTTGAGACAATATTTTCAAATAAAAATTTTTAACAATGAATGTTGTTAATTTATCACCGAATAAATTTATCATTAATTAAAAATATGATGACGCATTTTTATTAAATGCTTTAAAAAGTTTATTTAAAATCAAACAAAAAGAAATAAACAAAAATTTAGCACTGTATTTTTTAAGAGTTTCATAAATTTCATAATGTTTATAAGTTGACAAAGCTGATGAGAACCTTATATTCCTATATTACTGAATAACATAGATTAAAAATTATTGGTTGCTTCTGCTAATATTTATATTGAATAATAATTATATGATAGTAAAGTCAATTCAATAGCATCAATTTTAGTATGTGTGTGTGTGTGTTTGTGTTTGTGTGTGTGTGTGTGTTTGTGTTTGTGTGTGTGTGTGTGTGTGTGTGTGTGTGTGTGTGTGTGTGTGTGTGTGTGTGTGTGTGTGTGTGTGTGTGTGTGTGTGTGTGTGTGTGTGTGTGTGTGTGTGTGTGTGTGTGTGTGTGTGTGTGTGTGTGTGTGTGTGTGTGTGAATATATATACTCCCATGTTTTGAGTAATTTGTTTACAAGTATATATACAAAATTTCCTTATTTTTGAAATATTTTTTGGTACTCTTAGATATTCGTATAATAAATTAAACTGGACATTTACAGAAAAGACTTTCATATTTAACTGTAACATATTTAAAATTTTTGAACCGATAAAAAAAGCTGATTTCTATTTATAAATTCTTTATTCAGGCAATTGTTAAAAATTGAAAACTGAAAAGCAAAACTTTGACCTTTTGGTTAAGCATTCTGTTCAATTGAATCGCTTTCAAACATTCATTGTTCACTGAATCTGAGACTAGGAGCTCATCAAAGAATTCAACAAGATTCTACAAATAAATCTTTAAAGTTATAACTGAGTACATAAATGATGACGGTATCTTCCACAAGTTCAAATGAAACGAGAACATTGAATAACCCAAAGGCATTGGTAATTTGTTTTAATAAACAGATCTTCACTACAAGCAATAATTATTTATAGAAAGCGGTTAAAAGTCTTAAGGAATAGTTGAATGCATTTAAATTATGTAAGATCAATGAAATGTAGACTTAGAAAGGATTAAAATTAAATGTTCGAGCAAACCTTACACCTTAAAAGTATTTCCTACCTATCATTTCCCTCTTAATCCTCTTAATGGTATCGTACTAAGCTTAAAATTAAATGAACATGAGTTATTACCGACAGAAAAGGTAACAGCTTTGGGTGACCCGGAGAAGATTTCTGAAGGTTGTAGATATCAAAATAGTTCGCTACATTGAGCTGTGTTTACTTGCGCATGGTTTCTTCCAATTTAAGAGAATAACTGTATCATACGAGACCATTTGAGACTCGTATGGTAAGTTTTAGATATAATGATTAACTTTTTATTACTCAGAAACTTGAAAATACAATTATATTAGAATATACTTCTTATATTGAATTGATATCTTTGCTTATTCATTTAAATGACCCATGCATAGTTAAACATTCTATTTGAGATTTATTTATAACTAAATATATATCTAACATTTATTGCTTCAAGCAATATGCAATTATTGATACTTGAAAACAGAATACGAACGTAACTCAATGTTATTGAATGCTATTTGTTTAAAGATAAAATAACTAATTTGCTTTAAATTTTTGTAAATACTATATATATAATTTGACATGTTTGTAATGAGAAAAAATAAGTAATGATTATAAATATATCTAATTTTATTAATAAAAATCACTAAAATAATCAATATTTCTTTATTTTTTTAAATCTAAAATATTCTGAATATATATATATATATATATATATATATATATATATATATATATATATATATATACATTAATCTTTTTATCATATACCAGTGAAAAAATAAAAATAAATGCTTTAACACATGCATCTCATAAAGAAATCAATATTTACAGAGAAGATATAAGAGATCTATCACACTTAAAAATGTGTTTCTAAAACTATAGAGTATAATTCAGTGAAATAAAATTTAAGTTATTTAGAATAAATTATATTGAAAAAGATATTTCAAGAAATGAAGAAACTGCTCAGATTCATAGAACTGGGGAATGCCATTGGCAGAACTGAATCATTTTTATCATATTATCTGATATGATTAGAAATAAGGAAATACTTTTGATTATTTGCAGGTAATGTCTGTATATTGCATGCAGTTAAAGTAGCAATTCTATTAAATATATGTCAGTGTTTAACACTTTATTAATTTTTAGCTTTTATAAAATTTGCACAATTTTTAAACTTTTGCTTAGTTGTACAAGTAATGTATTATACTTAATAATTTGTACTTAATAGATAACCCTGTTTTTGATTTGACAGTATTTTCCGCTCTGCATGGTTCAAATTATATCGTTATTGAGTAGAATTTAAATGTTATTTTTCTTTCTGAAATAATAAAAGCTACAACCTTAATAACTCTTTAAAATTTCCATATTTAAGGTTTGTGTTATAAATTTATCAAGATTCGATTATACTTCCCATTATTCTATATTGTGGCATTCATCAAATTGACGACAATTTCAAATGTTATTTACAAAATTGCATATTATACCTTATCAACAAGACATTCTGTGCTTAATAGTGTAAAAACTTAGTCTTTATTGACTTAACCAAAATTCTAATTTTGTAAAACTAACGTTTTTTATTTTTTATTTTAATATGAATAAATTGTCAATCGTAATAAATATTCTTTTAAAAATCGAATAAAAAAATATTATTAGTTTGCAATATGAGTATATCATTTTAAGTGTATGATAATTTAATAAATTGTTTATCATTAAAGTTATATTAAATTTGTGAGATATCAAATTAAAGCTGTTTGAAACCACAATTATTTACTTGGAAAAAGCTCAGGTTATTTTAATATGTATAATCATACCAGAATTATTATGGTAAATTATATAAAAAAAAGTATTTAAAACGTCTGTTAGAAAATGCCAAATGCAGCAATTATATTCAAAGTATTTTTATACAGGTGCGAAATATATAGTGTTGCGTGACGGTGAACTACATATCAGAAATACTGCTCGAAATGATAGTTTCAGAAAATACAGATGCCTGATCAAGAATCTGTTGACTGGAAACATTACACCTAGTGTCAGTTCTGGACAGCTAATTGTAACAGGTATACTCTTTATATAATATAGCTAACATTATTTTTGTAAATATTGCTTTACTCTCATGTTTCAGCATCACTTCTTTTATTATAAAAGCAGTCAATGAGGAGATACTGATTCCATGACATTAATTTATTAGAATGAAACCATACAATAAGGCTTATTATGAAAATAACAACATGTTAAATTTATCTAAATACAAATAATTATCACAAATTATATTAAAATAATTACATTTTAAATAAATTTCAGTAACATTATTTGTAATAAAATATTACCCAATACTATAAAGTTGAAAAATATACCTCTATGTAAAGTATTTAAAAACTGCATAATTGTTTTGTAAAATCATGAAAAGCAATTTATTTGTCTTGTGATAAATATACCATGAAGTGTTTTTATACATAAAAGTGTTTTTAAAACTTATAAAAGTATTTTGAATACAATTTAATTATCCAATTATTTGCTTGAAAATCTCCATAATTTTTTAATGTGAGTATAATGCATATAATTCAATCTTTAAAACAAATTATGGAACATATTGTAATTTTGATAGCAAAATATAAGTCTTTGGTAATTAATTACTAGTAGTTTAATTATGTGTAAAAGAAATTCAAGTTCATTTTTCATAATAGTGAGAATATTATAAATGCATTTCATGAGATTATTGCTGATAAATAGCTATATTATGTTACGGTTTAAATATATTTCATGAAATATAGGCGATATACGTATGTTTAGATATAGCTAAAAATGTAACAAATCTAATAAAGGAAGTTGAAGAATATAGTTAGAAACATTTCAAAAGTTCTAAAGGCGTTTGTTTAAATAATTCGTGTAAAAAATGGATATCTTGTACTTTAAATTTTACGGCTACTTAAAAAAATAATAAACATTTTTTATGGGATGACGAATATTTTAAAAACAATATATCAATGTTTATCAACTATTTTTGTAATTGACTCATAATTTTAAATGTTGTAATTCATCATTGGGGACAATATATACAATAAAATGTAATGTATATTTCAAAACAAATATAGAAAAAAATTTTAAAATTATTATTTGAGTTTAACAATACATTTGTATTTCAACATTTTTATCTAACAAATAATTTATCCTTCTAAAATAACTACACAAATTGACAAAAGTTTCTTTTAATTTAGTAAATTCCACATGAGATTAAAGTTAAAGAAAATTTTCAAATTAGTGTTTTTAATTCTTTTATCTCTTTCCATTCGATGATGTGCAATTGAAGCTTAATTCATGCTCAAGTATTTTAAAAAGTTCGTTGAGAAGTTCCGTAGTAGTTTAATGAGGAACACGCTAGTCCCTTTTCTCTTGTAATATTATTACCTAGTCACTAAAATATCAACCATTAAATGAACAATTTTTAAAAAAAATCTGTTAACATTTTAAACATTCAAAGCTTTGAAAAATTATTAGATTTAAATTAAAAGCATAGAGTATATTATTTCCATGAAAAAGGAACAATGTAGGAAAGAAACATAATACATTTTTGAGGCGAAATAAAAATAAAATTTTAAATATCTTTCTGATGTAATTTGCAAAGTGTGGCATTATGATATAAAATTAGATTAATTATACAACTCCAATAAGAAGGAGGTTTCCAATTATCAGTTTAGATTAAACAAATACATTTCGCATTTTTAATATTAATTAAAAGTTGAATTACAAATAATCAAAAGCCAAATTGACCTAACACTTGACTTTGGTTTTTGATGTTAGTACTTAGTGCGTTACAATTAGGAATAATGTTTTTATTATACATGCGTAATTATATAAATTTCAAGTTTAAAAAGTGATTATATTAATTTTAAGTTTAATTTGCTACTGCTAATCACTGCACAAAAAGTTATATTAAATGACTTCAAGACGCATTTGAACTCTATCATTATAATTTATATATAAGAGAATTACTTTGTTTTAAAATTTAATTATATAATTATATACACACACAGACACACACACACAAACACGCACACACCACACACATACACACGCACACACCACACACACACACACAAACATATATATATATATATATATATATATATGTATGTATATATATATATATATATATATATAGATATATATATAATATATTTCATTTGTTTAAAAAATAAATAATGTAAGCAATCTTGAAATAATTTTTAATATTTCGCTTATTTGTTAGACTTTTATATGAACTTAATTATTCTGCATACTTAGATTTCTTAACTAACATATGTTAAGAATACTTAGTTATCATAAGTTAAAAATACATTTTCAAATTCATCAAAAAACGTTTTCTGAATTCCAAAATATAATTAAATTAATTCTTTCTTAAAATAGAAAACATATTATTCATTAAACAATAAAAAATAAACTATCATTATCTTAATTATTAGAATGTTTCTTTAGTGAAAATTAGATATTTTTTCCTATAATTATCATCAATTTTCAGAGTAAGTTAGCAAAGTTTGACCTTAGCTCTAAAACTCTTCATTAATATCTTAAATAATTTAAATAAATATACTGGATAAGCATTATTTTAAAATAATGTACATTGACTGTATTCTACTCAATAGCAAGAAGGTTACAAATCCAAATTTTTAATAGTAATAAAAGGTAAGAATAATGGGAATTAACTTCTTGCATATTCATTGAAGCAAATATAGTTTATCCTTAAGAATTTAAATTTTAAAACGAATTCCAATTTTTATATCCTCACGGTTTCAAGAAACGTAATCATAAATTTAAAACTTGCACGAAGTAAAAGTGAAAAATATATGAAACATAAACTTGCCATGTAACTCACGTAGTAGATGGTCTATAAATTGCACACACACACACACATTTTGTAAAGCATTTCCTTATTTTAATATGGATGATAGAATAAAACGTAAGTTCGTGATTTTTAATGGCTTTTAAATTATGAATGCATTTTAGAATTTTGAATCGCATTTCAGAAAAAAATAAATGCCACAGAGTAATAATTTATTTGTACTCCTTATTTGTTATAACCTGTTGCTTTTCATTAATCAGATAAATATTTAACTGTTGATAGGATACAAACTTACTCTGAATATTTTAAAGAGGCTAAGATATATCCAAATAATAAAACTTGGCATTGTGTTGCATTCTCCAATATCTTATTCTATACAAATTTGACAAATACAATTATTGATGTTTTACACTCAAAAATTACGTATTCGATATTTTGAAGTAAACATTCAGTACTTTAGAAATAATACAAGTCTTCCCATGCTACAGTAAAATGTTTTAACTTTAATTTCCAGTATCAAAGAAAATTAGAAGTAGGAAACAAATAACATAAAATTCCACTGCCTTTGTGTCTCCAAGGATTTCTGTCGGTGGTAAAGAGTTGTAAGAACTCTGTAGTGACAAGTGCTTATCATTACTTTGAATGACCTACTTTTCTTTCTGGATAAAGCCAAGAGATGTTATTTACTTGTTTTTGGAATAGATAGTAAATAATAAGGAATTTAATAAAATTTATTAATTTTAGTGGTAAATATTTTTTCAAGGAAAAATAATGATTTTGAAAGAAATATCAAAGAATGGATTCTGTAATTTTCAAATCATACATTTTTGTACATTAACATTGAAATTTTTTAATAGTAAACTTTAATTTCGGTTATGTCATACTTTTCTAATGCTTACTTCTTCGGTTTAAAATCTGCATTTCATATCGTTCTTGTTTTTAATATTTTACAAAACTGCAGTTGATTGTTTTTAAGTGTGTCTAGTATCAACATACGAAGTATTGTATTAATAATTAGAACATTTTTATAAGAATGCAGTATATCGTATTTCACATTCCAATTACTTGATTAATTTTTTTTAAAAAATGAAAAAAAATTCGTACAGAGATATTAAATTTTGTGATTATTTAATATACAAATTTTTACGAACGCTACTTAATTTCATTTGTGAAAAATCTTAGAAAGATACCAGAAATTTTTATAATCAAACTATATTTAATTATTAAAAATATTGACTTAAATAAAGATATTCAAAACGTTTAACAGAAGATACGAGCTTTTAGGCGTAATTTTTTACGTAAATAACAATTATTTCCCTTCTTACCTTGAAAAATACCACTGATTATATATACACACACAGAATTTTTTAAATATTTATTTATGTGTTATTTTTATCAATTTAAAATCAATTTACCATTTCTTCTGAACGCATATTTTTCAAAACATGCATATATCTTTAGTAGCTTATATTGATATAAATATATGAAATAAAATAATTTAACTTAAAAAATTGGCAGCTGTTTTTCATGTTTCACAAAAACTTACATTTAATTAAAAATTTCAGTAACTGACAAGAATTCAATTTATATTTAGAGATAAATTATTTTTTAATGTATTTGATTTAGAACTTAACATGAGGTATCATATTAGAATGCTGAGAAATTAAATACCACGTCAAAGATTGAATTTTAGAAATTTAATTAACTTTTAATAAAATGAACTTTATTTAATTAAATAACAAATTATGATGTTAAAACTAAATAAAATAGAAATAATTCATTTTTAATTTAAAATTGAATATGAAGTATATTATTAATTTTAAATCCATTTCTTATTTGTGAGTGAAATTTGTTATGAGAGTTTGAAGTTATATCATATATTTTTTAAGTAAGTATTTTACGGATAGGCTTAAACAGATAAATGTTATTAGCATTTAACTGTGAAAAACTTGCAAAAATCTTCAAATAATTAACAATTTATTTGTTTTTAAATATAATAGTTGTAGAATCTAGAGTGCATTCAAGTGTGTAAAATTTAATTGAAAAATGACATTCAAGAATACTTAAATTTATTTCATCATATTCATTTGTTTAAAAACAAATACTGATGTAATTTTTTGTAATGAAAATTTTTTATAAAAAAAAACTCTGTGCATTATTTAATAAAATAACTTTTATTATTTTAGTTTATCTGAAGAAAATATGCAGAATAAAGTAATTTTAAATAAAATGAAATGATGCACAATATATTCATTTCAGATTTATTTTGAAGAATTTTTATTGCTTTTCGCTATGTAATTAAAGTTTCTAATGAAAGAAAATATAGCAAGATTAGTTGATGTTTTAATTTGTAAAAACATTTCTATCTTGTATGCAAATTCCCAATCAATATTAATACGAAGTATAAAAACAAGTTCATTTCCATATTTCTACATTATGTATTCTTTTACAATATTCTTAGAGAAAACATGCATGTATTGAAGCAAAACTAAAAACTACATATTAAAGTATAATAAACTAAGAACGAAGATCTTTCTTCTTAATTTAATTTAATTGTGAATAATTTCATTTTTACTATAGAAAAAAATACATTTGTGTCTAAGCTACTTTATTCCATGCATTCATGTTTTGAATAATGCAATTTTTTATTCAAATATCATGACTCAGATTCAAATTTCTTTAGGCATGTATATTTAAGGATACTTGTGAATTTCAATATGCATACTATACTTGCATATATATTTATGTATATATATATACATAATATATATATATATATATATATATATATATATATGGAAAAAATTTTATTTTATAAAATAATGTATTTAAAACTTAAATATTTATTATAAAACACATTATTATATATAAGTCAGTGATATATTTTATTTGCATCTCCTGAGATATGTCATTCGCCTTTTTGTATTATTATTTCATCAATACATATTTTCATAAAACTCTTGAGCAACATATTTCAAGACACGAAATTAATGAAAATGCATATTTAAATTATTGAATATCATGCTATTTCTCAAAATAAGAGGCTTTAGGGAAAGCTAATCTCTTAAAATAATTTAAATATAGTTTAGATTAAACTTTTATAATAGTTAGTAAATTGAAATTAACGGCAAACAGATTAGTCAAAATAAATATTTAAATATTAATGTATTTATCTCTTATAATTACAGTTTATATCACTCATGTTAATTTCCTTTAAAAATTATCCATAATAATTTATCTCTTATACACATATCAATATTTGTTTCATTTATTGATAAAAATTATAAGATATAAAATTTATTGTAGATATAATAAGTATTTTATTAACACTATATGAAACAAAAACGATGCATAATTAATGCTGTAATAAAACTTTACATAAATTAAATAATTGTAATATTTCTTCTTGTTAACATTTTATCAACAAATTGATATCTCTTGTATGTTCTTACATATTTTAATTAATTTAAAAATAAGTAGTTGAAATTTAGACATGTTTCAGCAATTTGCTATTTAAAGTTAAATTTATCAGGTTAGTCTTCTTAAAGAAAGAAATGTAAAAATGGTAAAAAAATTATTTAGCATAAATATAAATATTTGTATTATGAAATGATAAAACTTTATCATGCGTAATATCACTACCTACATTGCATTAACATTTATATTTTAAATTCATGATTGCAAAACATAGATATGATTAGAATTAAGTATGGCAGTTAAAAAAATTACGTAAAATCTGTAATCTAAGTAATGTAATGTTTTTAAATTACGAGGATTATTTTATAGTCATGAGATAATTTATCACTAACTATTCTGGTACGATGTATTATTTAATTTGTTGCTTTCCCAGATCATTTTATATAGAATTATAATTAATTAAGTCAATTTTGCCTATTAATAAATATAAAATCAGCTTCCAAACGTTATTTGTAATATAAAGCAATTATGTGGTCGATAAAATACGAAAAAGCAATTTCAAAACATTTGTTATAAATACTTTAGGCATTAAACATAAAATATAAGTTTTAGACTTTGTGTTATTAACGAATTGCATGAAAAATTTATGAGTGTTTCAAATAATGAACAGCACAAGGTAAGGCTTATTGTGAAGGAGCATGAGTTTTGAAAATTTTTTATTTATTTCGTTATTGTGATAAATAAATGAACATTTTTGCAGTGAAATTTAAGATAGTCATAAAAAATTATCATTCATTAATTTTTATCAATATTTTAATGAAATATAGTTACTTTTGCATTGATTCATACTATTTTTTTATCTTTACTTGCATTTTTACAAACTCAATATAAGCGTTATTTACAAATTTTTATTCAACATATTTATATATAATATAATTTGTAAATTAGTGCATTAGATGAGAGTTCAGTAGGGAGTGACGAATAACAGTTTATTACCTTCTATTCTTACTTCAAACTTCAAAAAAATAAATTTGTCCCCACTACTTCATTGAAGAAATTGTTAAAGTACATTATAAATAAATATGTGCCTTGATAAAATAAAGCACAAGTTAAATGAGTGCTTAGTTTTTATTTTAATTTAAAGTTAACATAAAAATACAAAAAATATTAAGAAAATATTACGAAACTCTTCTAATTCTTAACCTAAAGTGGATTTTTTTCAGAAAACATGAGATAATTAATTATCAGTAAATCTATTTTTCTGAATTAATGCGAAACGAAACAAAATTTAAATTTAAATTTGATAAATTTATTTATTAATTAGTTATTTTTTCTGAAAAATATGAAGTCATAAAACATTTCCTATACCAGAAAAAAAAACTTCTTTCAATTTCACATAATTAATATCCAATCTGAGTAGACTACACAGCATTGAATAATTTAAATAGCATGGAAAGTGGTACAAAACAGCGTTAGAAAATAAGCTTTATGGGTTGTTAAAGAAACTGCAGAGACAGGGATGCTTATCACCGCGATCAGTTTGATTAAAGAAACAACAAATGGAAACATAAATCTGATGATAATATATTTTTAACTTCTAGCTGTTTAAGACATCCATAAAAAAATCTATCTTCATGCATTTCACGTAGGGTTCTCTTTTTAGGTTGATATTATATACTTCTAGTTTTCTCTGAAGGTTTAAATGTTTATTCTAATTTTACCGACAAACATTGCGTATTTCTCAACTACGGCATCACTTTTTGGGAGACTCAGGCTTATAAAAGAAGAAATATTATTTTTCGTTGAACTCGAGAAACTACTTAATATCTTTTTCATTTGTAAAAACTGGAATATATTTTCAAAGTAAAGGTTTTATGGACTCTTTGAAAAAGATTTTAAAAGAGCTGATCATGCCCCATAAATTTATTGGCTTCTGACCAAAAATGTAAAGAAGACGTTAAATGAAGCCTATCAAATTGTAACACATATTTTTGGAAGAACACATGTATTTGTCAAAGTTCATGCATACGAATATCATTTTTTACAAAGAAAATTTATTTATTATTTTCCAAGGATCTTTTTTACATACTTTGTTTAAAATGATCAAATATATCACTTAAAAAAGTTTAAATGCATGATGTTTCTTGATTGCATAATTATAACAATAACAATATTTAGTTTCAATCATTGAACATTGACCCAGTATTTATTTCGAAGCTTAAATGTCATTAGATAAGTTATTACAATAATGTTTACTTTAAAAATATAATCCAGTTTTTTAAATATACGTAAAAAACTTTATTGGTACATAAATGTGTATTATTTCATTAGAATATTATAATCAATTTCAAATTTTATTAGAAATTTAAATAAACAAATATAGTATATATTTTTGATATTTTACAAAATTTAACTGATAAAAGATACAGCTGAAGTGTATTTGACATGTATGTTATTTCCACCATCAAACAAATATATTCTTTCAAATTAAATTCCCTAAATTTAATCAATCATTTTTTTAATATTGTATTTTTAAATAATATCATTTAAATTTTTTATGAAAGTTGGACTAATTTAGATTCAATTGTCTTTAAATTAACTTGGGAAGAAATAATTATTTTAAATTATTTACTTTAATTTAAGCAAAATATTTTACAATTTTATTTAAAATCTTCTCTTTAAATTTGTTTAAAATTTCCAAAGAATCAATTGTTTTAAAAAGAAGATACTTCAAATAAAGGTCTCACAATTCTAATTTTATAGGTAGGGATTAACAATGACAAATAAATGTGATATTTATTTTGCGTATAAAAGAAGTCTACATTTTTCCTATAAATATATCCAAAAGTATAAATGAATATCTGAAGTAAGTAATTTTTATCAATGACATAATGAAAAAAGTACAAATAATTTTAGGAAAAACTTAGATGCCAAAAAGAAAGAGATATTAATTATTTAAGCGAATGAGACTGAAACAAAATTACATAAATTAAATTTTAACTTATGAAGAAATAAAATGAATCAAACAAATTGATTGTATAAAATAATTTTCTATCAAAGTAAGTTGTTGTAAGAATCATTAACACAAAATTGTGTTTTAATGTTTCTTATTAAATTTTCAAAGGTTTTATTTTCTGTTCATAAATATTTTACTAAGTTTCAGATTAATTATTTGTAAAAACATTCACGCATATACGTATAAGCAAATATTATTATGTTGAAGATTTTAGGCACATAATACAAATAAAAATATTGTATGCTTACTGTAATAAGAGACGCTCTCAATGGATATTTTTATTCCCGCTCAGGCTCTATTGGAAAAGAGGCTCTATTACAGAAATAACAGGATTAAAAATCCTATTTGCAAAATAAATACTTAATACAAAAAGACTTGAGATTTAATGAATCTTTTTTAATTTAATGATAAGTGCTATTAGAATTAATCTGCGTTATATTTACATAGTAGTTATTATAATAGACTTCACACTTTAAAAAATGAGAGTATGGGTGGGATGACAGCTACATGAAATCCGCCAATTTATATTCATTTTCTTGCTTTTTAGGTACAGTTAGAAAATTATTTTTAATTATTTAATGGCTTTCAGATCCCATAAACTTTAAAAGAAATAAAAATGCTCTCAAAAATAATGGTAATAACGATCTCTTTATAAGATACGCATTATTTACTAAACTGTACATTCAAAAGGCTGAAATTGATGGATAACAGTAAGCAACTAGCATGTATGCAATGATTTATCTATAAAACTTAAAAGAACATAATTCTATCTCTGCAAGAATGCTATCCAAAAAGTTTTTAATAAACATGAAACATAGAATATTATCGACGGAATTTAGTTGGAGGGGGTTACCTTAACAAGGTATACTTTATAAGCATAGAGTATGTTCTTCACAAAATTTGTTGCATAGCGTCCACTATTATTACGTTATTATAATCAAAATTCACCAACAAAAAGATTAAAGGTATTTTTTATATGTTTTGTTCCTACTGAGTAAAATTTCAACTGTATGTAGGTACATACTTTTATGATCATACTAGTAAATGTCATCAACATTGTCTGAAATATGATCATTTCTGAATAAATAACATCTTATAATCAAACTGATCTGTATTATCAACCCACTTTATTTGTCAAAATCAGTCCTGAGGAAAATATATCTTTTTGAAATTTTACTATCTTCTCATACCAAAACACATCTAATACACTCTTCAAACTGCATCATTCATTAAACGGGATATGGTTCTAATAATTTTGCATTCAGTTCCACTATTTCGAATTCCTTAAATTTCCTTTCGCACTATGTCTTAATGATCTGTTAAATACACACCTCAAAAGATTTAGTCTAGAAAATTCTCTAATAAAGAATATTTGGCTTAATAAGTTATGTTGTTAATGAAACTTTTTTTACAGCTGTACTACATTTATTGTATTATCAGAGAATCGTTAATAGCGCAAATAAGTCATTATTTATTGTAATAGAATCAAAATAAGTTTTTTTCTTGTCGATGCCTAATATTCAATGTTAACTTTTGAGCCATATGGAAAGACAATCTTAACACTCCAAAGGTATCTAGTAAACTTTCTGTGTTTCAGTGTATTCAATATTTTTCAATAATACTTATAACCCTTAGATTCGGTTAAGTTAAATATATATAACCGTGACAATATATATATATATATATATATATATATATATATATATATATATATATATATATATATATATATATATATATATATATAACTTACCACATTTTAAGTATATGTTTGTCTTTTTCCTATGAACAATAATTTTAAGATTAAAGTTTCGATTATAAAATAATCTTACTGGTAGAATTTCATCATAAATCAATAACTTCTAGTTCTCATATTTATGGTACTATTGGTATCCTTTTGAAAATTACAATAAATTTCTACAAACCTCTAAGCAAAATAATATTCCTTAATTTTCTTCAAATGTATCATACATTTGAAAAGTATTTCCTCTAAAATATCTACTTTAAAAATATTTTTATCTTTCACTCTATAAAACTTATATTTTGCTAAAAATGCATTAAGAGAAATTCATTAAAAGAGTTTTTTTTTATTTTTTCTTTTGGTTGCTCAAACATTAAGCAACTCTTACATATAAATCGTTAAATGTAGAATTCACAAATTTTTTTTTAACATGTTATACATATTTTTTCATGTTATTATTTTTTCTTTATTACATTAACATCATAAAGTTTTTGTGTATTTTTAATTTATTATGTTTAGTAGAAAGCAAAAAAATGTTAAATAAATTAATAGTCTTCAAATAATCATCATTGTTTTGGTCATTTACCAAAAGACTAATCTTCTTATCTGTTACAATTCCCAAGGCAACAAACAACAGTAATTGCATTGTTCTAAAGGAACTAATCCCACTAAAACCTTTCCTGAGATAAAGCTATCTTCATCCTGAAGAACTAAAAAATATTAGTATCGTGGTTTAAAGCATGTATAAATTGAAATGTTTTGAGCTATATTTTTAATTAAATTGTGAAATGTTAAAGTTGATTAATTAATTATATTTATATTTTTTCTTTAGGGTTATTATAGAATCTGTAATAAATTCTAATTTTAAGACTAACAAACTGTTTAGTATTTTTATTGATGTTGGTATTTTATTGATGTTTTAGTCTTTTTATTAAAGTTGATATTTTATATCTGTGAATATTATTTATTATTATTTTGACTTTAAAACATTCCAATTTTATTTTATTTTAATTTAAAGATTACAAGGAACATACCTAATGTCAATTATTTTATTTAATGTACATTATACACTTATAAAACAGTTTATGTTAATTTTTGACACATGATTATTCACGATATTTTTACCAGTTACATTTTACCATATTTTTTAGTTAATATATCAGTTTTGTGTGCAAAATAGATTTATTTAATAAAGATCAGAAAACGCAATAAAAATTAAAATCGCATCAGATATTTTTAATGAAATTAAATATTTATAATTCATAAAAATAAGTCAAAATGTTTAGAATGAAATTTTTGTGAAATAGTTTTTAACAATGCATACATTTACTTCATAAATTAAGAAAAGAAAAAATTAAAATAAATCTAATAAATGTGCAATTAATAATTATAAATTCAAATAATTTAAATAAACATACCTGCCAAACATTTTACAATAATTTTTAAAAAATCAAAAATAAGTTATTTAGATTTTAAGAGCAGTTTAGTGTAATAAGATTAGAAAATTAATTTAGTATTTAAATTATTATGTACAAATAATAAGCTTTGTTAAAAAATTAACATGTCACGTGTAAAAGTATATCAAATCAAAGTCAACGACTGATTATCCAATATTAAAAAACTACTGATTTAATCTTTACGAAAATTAAAAATGTTACAATGACTTCATTAGATTTATTATACTGGTCTTTTTTTAATTAACGAATTAATTAAAAATAATAAGGAATTAAATAAGTTCATCAAGAGCAAAAATAAAATCATTAATTATAAAATAAAATTTTAAATCTATTTTTGTAATTAATAAGATATTTTTATATATGTGAATAAATCTAAATTTTTTTTTATGTTATCTCATCTAAGAAGCGATTATATATTCCCTGAAATTACTTAAGACATTTTAAGTATAATCTTAAATTTACGGCTTTAAGTTTAAAATTGAAGCACTAGATAAAGGATTAGAAAAGTGTTGGACTCGGCAAAGCTTTCACATTAAATCATTTTCTCCGTACGAAATAAACCCGCTGAGGAAATTTACATTAATTACATTCTACCCGAGAACCGTATCGAAGTCATAAAATTAACGCTAAAAGACTACCATGGAGTGTCAGTACAATGGTATTGCTGTTCCACAAGAGCATTAAGTCCGCGTGAAATACTTTGGTATTAATGGAATACTCCTTATTAACTTATTCTCTATCAAATTAAATCTCCCTTCAGTAAAGTTTGTGATGGAGTATGTGTATGTCGTAAATAATGCAGCCATTTACATTTGTGATTAATTTTTAATATATATATATATATATATATATATATATATATATATATATATATATATATATATATATATATATATATATATATATATATATATATATATATATATATATATAACAGTATAAATCATGCATAAACATGTATTATAACATTGAAAAATAGTGAATATTTAAGATTAAATAAGACTTTAGAAAATTTAATTCTTATTAATAATATAAGTATTGGAGTTTATACTATAATTACAAAGCTTAAAAACAAAAATATTAAACTTAGAACTTTACTGATAAACGAGTAAAATGTAAAGAATAATTAAAAATTCTACTATTTGGCATTGACTAGGTATTTCTCTTAATCTATATGTTATGAAATAGGAAAATTGAAATAAAGGTAATATATAATTAAACTTAAAATGTTTTTCTTGACTAGTTTAATATTATATTTTATTGTAAAATATACACACAAACACACACACATACAGGGGTTGGACAAAAATATGGAAACATCTTAAAAAAAACATGTTTCCTTGCCTAATATGGTGTAGGAAACCCGTTGGCATTCAGAACAGCTTGCAGTCTTCTTGGAAGGGATAAATACAGTTCCTGTATGTTTGCTAAGGGAATATTGAACCATTCTTCCTACAGAATGGTGGCAAGTTCAGATAACGATGTTGGCGGTGGATACCAAGAACGTACTTTTCCCTCCAATGTAGACCACAAAGTTTCGATAATATTCACGTCTGGTGACTGTGGTAGCCAGGAAAGAAGAGATAATTTATCCTCGTGCTCAGAAAACCAGTCCTGGACAATGTGAACTGTGTGAACAGGGGCTTTGTCTTTTTGGAAGACACCATCACCATTGGGGAACAAAGTTTGTACCATGGGATGGACTTGATCGACCAAAATGTTCACATAAGTCTTGGCAGTAATCTGCCCTGCAAAGGGCCAGAAGAGAAGCACGACATGGCTGTCCAAACCATCACAGAACCCCCACCATGTTTCACTCTTGGCAACAAGCAGTCTGTATTATAGGCTTGCGATGGTGTTCTCCAGACATAAACTGTGCCAGAAGTGGGAAACAATGTCAAAGAAGACTCATCAGACCATATTATTCTCTTCCTCTGCTCTATAGTCCAGGCTTTATGACTTGAACACTATTATTTTCAATTATTGGCATTATCATCTCTGAGGAATAGTTTTCAGTTGCAGCATGGCCAGCATTTTCCTGTTTATGAAGCTCCCTTCGAATTGTTTTGGTACTCAAAGGCTTAGTAACATGACATTCATTTCAGCAGTATCTTTTGCAGCTGTAGTCTTCTTATTTTTCGTGATAATCTTTCTTAATGATCGCCTGTCTCGATCGCTCTCCACACAATTTCGTCCGCGCTGTAATTTAGCTGATGTACTTCCGCATTTCAAATATGACGAATAAATCTTCAATACAGTAACACTTGAAATGCTAAACACCTCGGCTACCTTGCTTATGGAAGCACCTACTATATGCGCTCCAAAACGTTTCCTCGTTCGAAGTCTGTTAACTCTGACATAATGCAATGCCAACCTCATATAACAGTGCTCCGACAACAACTGAACTGTGTAGCGCATTTACGAAGTTGTCTAGATGGCGTCAGTAGGCAAAAACGACAGCGCCACCTACATATTTCTTTAAAATCACTCTTTCTTTCTAAACATGAATTTCACAAGGTGTTTCCATATATTTGTCCAACCCCTATATATATATATATATATATATATATATATATATATATATATATATATTTGTGTGTGTGTGTGTGTGTGTAAATGTTTGGAGCTTATGAATTCTTATTTTATAAACGTACTAAAATAATTAAAGAAGATATTCGATATTAAGATTATAAATAAGATTATAAATATATTACAAGAAAAATGCTTCAGTATATGCTAGATGGATATTTTATAAAATTTTCTATCAACGCTTACTTTATATTGATTTTTTTTCTATGCAAATTAATTATATCATTCAAAAATTATAAGGAGAATTAGAGCGTTATCTGTATGATAAAAATTGTGTAAAGCATTTACATTGAGAAAAATTCTAGAGAAAAGGAACAATGAGATATTTTGTTCAATTAAAAGGAGTAACCCATAAAATGCGTTGCAGAATATATAGATAAAAAATTAATTGAGAAAATTATCTGTAAAACTTACAGTATATTATTTCTTCATACAATTTTTTTTCTTACGCCTTTGCAGTAAAATATTTTCTACCAAGTAATAAATATTGATAAATATTTTACTTGGAAGAGAATAACAATGAAATAACAGTGTGAGTCTTAAGATGATAGTTTAAGACGAGGACTTGGGAAAAGATATTATATGATCAAATATATTAAACTTTTAAATTTATTCATGTTGTGGATGATTTTGTATCTATTTAAGTAGTTTTAATAATTGTTACTGTAAATTTAGTTGATTCTGCAAGTATAAGTGCTCTCAATTTGAATATACCAGGCTTATTAATCCCTAAATTATCTTAAATTGATGAATTTTTAACGCTTTCATTGCATCTAATTATTGCAATTTTGAGAAGCAGCATAAAAAAATATTTGCAAATCTTATACATGAAAAATTACAAAAATCGAATTTAAGATGCCTATAAAAGTAACTAAGTAACTGCCTTTCGTGTAATCATATAATATATATTCATTCTTAAATTGGTCATTTCCATTGTTATGTAAACGTACTGCATCTCACAAGAGGGGCCTTTATTCACATTTAATACTGATAATGCATAGCTTAAAAACCAAGGACGGTTGTAAGTCATTTGAATATACACAGTACATTGTCTTTTGGTAGAACTGTTTTAAAGACAGTAACTGTTTATTGGAGTAGGAAACTATAAATAGTGAATATTCAAAGCAGGATACTACAGAATACATTAAATGGCAATGCTTTCAAATGATCATGTATGTACCAAAAACACAATTTCAATTTATCTTCATTCAAACTCAAAACATTTTGTTCGGCAAAGATTGTTCTTGCTGTAGCATATGGTGTAACTTGTATCAATGTTCAAGCATTAAATAATTACAAACTTTTTGCAAAAAATACCATTAAAGTTTGAATTCATGCAAAATATTGTTACTTTACATGTTCCCGTATTTATTTGACAAAACACCCAAGAATTTGTTAATACAGTAGATATGCATAATCTTCTACGTCTACTACAAAATATATACCATGATATTAAAATTATAATAGCAAGATTTATCTCGACTCATTGTTGTTTCTTTACTATCAAAATCGAATAAAGGTAAGATATATTCCTATGATTTAATAGAATGAGAAAATACCATAAGACGTAAAAACATGTACAAATGTATCTTCGAATATTGTGTTCATTACTGATATCAATGATCAATGATACATATATATATATATATATATATATATATATATATATATATATACATATATATATAATATATAGTACATATATATATATATATATATATATATCTTTTAGATATATATATATATATATATGTACCATATATTACCTATTTTAAATATTATACTAAATAAATAGTTTCGTCAGTATTATACAAATAACAGATGAAGAAAAACATGAAAAACATAAAACTAAAAAAGAAAGAAGTGAAAATTCTCAACAAGTATTGCTGAAATTTGAAGTAAACAAAGAAATTAAGAAAAGTTCATGAAAATACAATATTTTAATGAGCTAAGTCAATAACTCATTCATGAGTTGAAATCAGACAAAGGACTTCTTAAAGTATGAACATTAACGATTTAAATGATGTCACAAAATCTTTCAGATATGTTTTGGGTGGCTTTCTCAAAGATTATTATTATGTACAATATTTTTTAAAAATTGGAAAATTAAGGTGAATCATGAAAATTGTTAAATGCTATTTTATTAAAAACGCTCATTATATAAATATTATAGTAAGTAAAACATAAAATCACTGAGTCTGGAACTTGATGTAATGAATGTGATTGTGACTTGAAAAATATTTATTGTTTACTGAATACTGCAGTTACGCTACCGAGACAGTTGGCAGAATCCCTTGCAAAATAATGCAAATAACAGTCAAGGTGTATTTGATATATTAGAAAGCACAATATTTAATTTATTACTTCAGCTACATTTATCAATATCTTGGTTATTGTAGACTGGTACAGAGCAGATTAAGTTACAGAATATTAAACAATAAATATATTTCACTCATAATAATTCTGATTGAAAAACAACAAGTTTTGCATAATAATCCATAGATTCATTTAATATAACATCCCTGATTTTACTTTCCGAGATAGAAACCAGATAAAACATTTATCAAAGAAGAAAGATCATTTTTTCAACTAAAATAGAATTTCGGATTACTTTTACTAATAAAGTAGAAATATTTTTTTTAATTTAAACTAAGACTGTAATTAGATAATTCCTAAAATTTACAGGAGTAAACATAATAACATAAGTATGTTTCAGAATTTTACAATAGGGATATAAAAATATATGTAAAGACTTTAATAAACAATTACTTCCTTTCCAAACATAATTTCTTATTTATAAGCATATTATTTGCGAATTACTATCCATATATAAGAATCTTATGTGCATCATTTTTATACATAAACGAAAATATCGAATGATAAGTCCAAAACAAAATTTCTTTTTTGATTTTGGAATGAAATTTATTTAAAATTCATTTAAATTTTCGCTTAATATTTTTCACATATTTTTAAACATAATAAAAATGTTAAATTAAATATTTTATTTCAAATACATGAGTTCGTTTCCTTTAATTGCATAAAATTTCGAAAGTATCAAACTGTAATATCTTAACTTGAAGAAGTATTATATCAAAATATTGGACAATATATGAAATAAATATATGCATATAATGTAATATAATATATTATATATTATATAAAGTAATATAATATAATAATTATATTTATTTTCAGTAAAACATTTAGTATTACAAAACTCAAAAAGCATAATTTTTTTAAAAA
Source organism: Latrodectus elegans (assembly GCA_030067965.1). Classification (NCBI taxonomy): domain Eukaryota; kingdom Metazoa; phylum Arthropoda; class Arachnida; order Araneae; family Theridiidae; genus Latrodectus; species Latrodectus elegans. The sequence continues at coordinate 106,232,175 of CM057813.1, read as the reverse complement.
GGACTAAGAATGTTCTTTGTAGAATTAGCAAACACATATATTCTATTTTAAATACGATACAAAGAAGTACATTTTTAAATATTTTATTTTATTTAAAACACTGCGTACTAAAAACTATTTATCTATTTCCTAGTCTTATAATTTAATCCTATATTCACCTTCACAATTTCATCACGAACTCAAATGACATGAAATACTACCAGTTCCAAAGTTTCTCCGTAAAGAACAACTATTTTAAGACTTTTTTACGGATCGAATTGCTTCTCTTGAAATACTTTTTTTTATTCTTTCTACATACAAAGAGATTTTTTCTCTTTTTCACATACAATTGAGATGGTATCATATTTTCTTCCAATTTGAAGAACTTGCATTGCTTTAAAAGATTCTATTGTTATGGCTATGTCTAGAAAAAGATCCTGCTTTCGCAGTGGATCAGATAATACCTTCTTATATCATATTTATATTCAATTCTGCGTCCTAATATACTTTTATGTTTGAAATATTCATTTTCTTTGTCTATGTATTTACAGAAAAAAAATGTTTTTCCTCCTTGTCTTATAACATTCTTAGGACATATTGATTTCGAGAGTAGAGATTTATATTTTTTACCTGCAGTTCTATTATTTATTTTATTTATTTTTGAGTCCCTTGTATTATATATTTAGTATTATGTGTTTACAATTATTTTTAGCTTAAATATACTTTTTGATTTTTAATATTATCTTTGCAAATTTTAGAAGTATTTTTTTAATTTATTACTCTTACTTTGTGTAAAAAACACTGCACTTTCATTTTCAGAAATTACATATTACTGAAATAAGAAATTTCATACTTATTTGATATTAAATCTTTCTTAAATGTAAATTAATGCTATCACATATATTAGTCATACAGTTTTTAAGTAAGTATGTTTAATTATAATAATCTTAAGGAAACTGAACGATAAGTTATTATAAATATCAGATTTTCTTCCAAAATTACATCATTTAAAAAAGCAAAACAACATTTTCTTTAAGATTAAGAATGTCTGAGAAGTTGTTAGATTAAAATTCTTCTTAATTAACGCAAAATGAATAAATTATTTAAATTTATTTAAAACATAAATATTAAAATGAAGGGAAATAACCGACGTATTTATTTAGATTTACAAAAGTTGAATAGTTTGGAGAACATTTTTTCTTAATATTCCTAACATTAGGAATTTTGTTGAAATATAAAGTATGATGTGAAATGTGGATCGATCCTTATCCTTGAAATTTATATATCTACTAATATACTCTCATTATTTTCTTTTTAAAAATGTGTAGCTAATTCAGATATTGATTAAATCTATTTCAGATATTGATTAAATCTGAAATAGAATAATATATGACATGAGTAAAGATTTTACGGACATTTTAAAATGCAGATACTAACGAAACAATTTTAAATATAAAAAATTTACTTTTCGAGTAAAATACACGACATTCAATGTATTTCTTAATTAATTTATGAATATTTTTAAAAATGAAAATAATTTAACAATAAAATTACATATGTTTTTAATAACTTAGATTTTTTACCTGATTTAACTTATAATTTTTGCTTTGATTAAAAATATAAATTTAGTTTTTTATTTAATAATTTCAGAGAAATTACTCTCTTTTGTTTACCTAAATGACATTCAAAAACTAGTTAGATAAATGATAGATATGTTATACATAGATGAAGTAAATAATGTATAGCTTTCCCATAACATTAATTGTACCATAGCCTATTCACATCCATGAAAATATAAATTATTCATGAAAATTCATGGTTGATTGCTTAGTAAATCTTTTTTACTATTATTGGGGCAATAAAGTCTCTTGATGCTTTAAATTCAAAATAAAACATTAAATGGGAAATGATCTCGAATTACTTTTTCCAAGTAACAGTATTTGAAAGATTTCCTTAGATTAAAGGAAAGTATTTCCCTTCAACCTACATAACGAAAAACGATTTATTTTGCATGTGACTTTACATTCAGTAGTTGTTCATCTAAGTATTGACAGTTCTATTCTATACTAAGTGTTATTTTCCAAATATGATTTCTCTTTAAATAATAGTAGCAGTTTCTTTCTTTTTTTTTTTTAAGAACGAGAAACAATTGAAGAATCAAGCCGAATCTTTATCGAAGAAACGTGATCTTTAAACGTGGATCGTTTATGTTCTTCTCTTTCAAATAATCTGTGCTGAGCTTAAAGAAGTGTTCACGATAAATGAGTCACTTGATGGAGTTGTAACACGGAGCCTTTGCTTTGATACGTGAGTTGGTTGGATGATGACTACAGCACTTAAGAAAAGGAGTCTTCTTCACTCGCTTCCTTTTTATTCTTTCTATTTTATTAGAAAAAAGGAGTAAAAAAAGTTACCTGCTTTTAGAAGAATTTATTTCCTTTTTTTTATTACATACAGCTTTAAGTTAAAAAGATACTGCTGTAAATAAAAGCCTTAAATTTTTACGATTTTAGGACTAAAACTAATATTTTTAAATAACATATTTGTATATTCTCAACAACTAAATAATTATTTTCTTCATTGATAAAATATTCAAAGCAACGTGATGGTAATTTAATCTATGATAACAATAAGTGTAAGAATATTTCAAATTAAAAGCGTTGAAATGCATCATTGTTTTCTTCTATTTTAAAAACTTAATTTGAACGAGTTTTAAATGTACTGTTTATATTGTGGTTTACCAATTCCTTGTAAAACAATAATTTTTTTTAGAAGAAATGAGTCTTGGGTTCTATCCTTTCACTACTGGAAAATGAGAAATAGGAATCGCTTTCCTGCAGCATATTGCGTGTGTATTATTAGGTGTAAGTGCTTGGAAACTTTCTAACCTCCCATTTAAAATAAATAAATCTGAATCATCATTCATATGAACTAAACTCGCATACCATAATGTGACACACATGCTTAAATGACTTCTAATGACTTTCGATTAATAGAATTTCCACTGCATTGGAAATCATTGCTTATTTAGCATAAGTTTGATTTCTTAATTATATGCAAAAATATAAATTATCTCGTAATCATTGCTTTTTCATTCATGAATTTTCTTTAAAATGTAAGAAGTTATTAAATTGTAAATATTATTAAAATAAAATTAAAGTAAATTAACAAAAATTGTATAAAGCTAGGTTCTACAAAACTTTGATTCGCATAATATGCCTTAGACAACTAAATTTTATTATAATAATATGTTAAATTATTTTTGTTTTCAAAACAGTTTGAGTTCAGTTTGGAAAAAAAATTGGACAAGGGAAAAATTTATTTCTTTAATTTTTTAACGTGAATTTATAAAATTTGAAAAACATTATTAAACTGATTAAATAATAATATATGGTAAGTCATCATCATTATCAAAAAATGCATTTATTAAAAAATAGAAGCATTTAACATTTGAAAATTCTGTATTGAAATAATATCTTTCATAAAAAACGTTTAAATGTTTTTATTTGTCATCACATCAAATTTCAAGTATATTGAAATTGATATATTTGAAACTATATAAAGATATCAAATATTAATATTTAAGATCGTAATTTCAGTAGCTTTCATTTATGCTTCACAAGCTATTGATAAAAAGTTGATTATCGTATAAAGAGTAGGAAATTTGTATTTTTTCCGAATATTAAGACTAATAAAATATGATGATAATTTTTTCATTTATCATAATATTATATAACAATAATATGTAAATAATTTCTATCAAGATTTACGTTAGAGAATTAGTTATTCTAGTTTTTCTAATTTTGCATAGCATACTAAAATTGTTATAAAAATTGTCTAAGTTTCAATTATGATTACAAATAAACCATTAATAAATAGTGAAAATTATAATTTTATTAGAAGTTTATTTTTTTAAAAAAAGTGTTTCACTAATCGCTAAAAACCAATAAAGCATGCTTTCTATGAACATTTTAGTTTAAATATTTTTGGAATATATATTAATGGAATTTAAATACTGCTATTTTTCCAAAAGCATCTCTATGTTGTTATAAAATCACATTTTACAGAATGGCTCATTTCGTATGCAAAAATAATTATTATATTTCTAACTAAGCTTATAATTTTCATAAACATATTTCCATAAGGTACACATTTCTGTGAAGAATTCTCTTAAGCAATGTACAATATATATATATATATATATATAAGACCTACTTCTTTGAAAAATATAATTATAAATTTATAAAAATGTATTGTCTCATATTAATTGGTTTAAGTAAAATTTAAAAAAAGTAAAACTAATATTTATTTCAAATTTTACTTCTTAGTCTAGTTTAATGAAGCATATCTGCAAAGCATTTATATTTTATGAAATTAATTACGAATATACAGTAAAAAAAATCCTATTCAACATTCTATTCACTTAAATTGTTCAAAGTTCAATTCTTTTCTGTGTGTGACGTTATAAACTTATTTCAAATTACATTATCCAAAACGAAATCGAATTACTCACAGTTCAAGAGGGAATAATATATTTCATTCAACTATATTTTAAGAATCGTATATGACAGGCCCACATGTATTCACTGTACCGTAAGCCCTCAATTTGCTTACTATGCAAGTTTTGCAATCGATGTGTTTATAACAGGCAAACATGAATCAATTAAATATGTCTACTGCACCTGTTGTTTGTTCAAATTGCGTGGTTTTCACCTAAAAGTGATTATATATCTCCTGAGGTTTTCTCTAAGAGTTAAAACATAAAGTACACAATCTATCGAAGGTATTTGATATTTGTCAATATAAAGATATGTTTAATTAAAATACTTATACTTTATATGGTATTATCAAATACTTTATGGAATTTGAAAACTTGTAGCCCCTAAAGTGAAAATATGAATTAGTATCCATGATATCTATTTTAATAATTTAAAATCTTATGAAATAAACTTTTCCGTCTTAATAAAGCATATACTAAACTCAATATGAAATTAAAGAAAAAATATTGAGAATTAAAATCCAATTTGATATTTTAAAGCAAAATTCAATTTCATATCATTTTAACATTGGAATTTATTTTTTGTCCATAAATTAAAAAATGCTTTCTTTAATACATTTTATAATTCAAAAATCTGAATTAATGAATTGATAAAATTTTCTCAGGGAAAGTACAAAACGTTTTGCGTAAAAAGTAATTATCCTTAAAAAATTTTTAAATTGTTTTGAAATCTGAGATAGGTTTTCACACAAATTTTTATTTGTTATGTGGTGTGTCTTTTTTTGACTATATATTCTATAAAAATGGTTCTACTATTAATACAATGTATGTCCATTAATATATTTCAAACTTTCATTATTCAAGTAGCTTTATTGAAGTGGTGTTTGAAATTACTTTCGGTCAGATTTTCAGGTGATATTATTCAGCCACATTTAATATTTTCCAGGTATCTCAAAATATTTAAATAATAAATAATAACAAAAATCTTATTATTACCTTTTTCAGAAATATTTTAAAAACATCATTTTTAATTTTTATACTTCAAGAAATAAACAATTATTCTTTCGATTAAATTTTCGACTGACAATTGCATATCTTCTTTTGTCAAGTTCTTTCTCACATCATTAACAAGTTACACCTTTCTTACATAAAAGTATGTAGTATCTGAAAAGTATTATTTGCAACTATGAAAGCCGAAAGTGCCTTGCAATATATCATTGTTGCAACACCTGCCGTTAGAAATTACGAAGACCACTCGACTGCAAGGGTTTTGAATCCTAAAGAGATTAAAATACTGAGTTCCAAATGTAAAAGTTAACAATGCAGATCTTTCTTCTCCATCCTTCCGTACTCCAGCATTCTTGTCTCATCTCATTATCATTGGAGTAATTATTCAGCTAATTTAAAAGTTCTGCATACTTCTCGTATCATTTACATTCACTTCTATCCCTCGAACGTAGGTGAAGAGATTATCACGGCACGAATCGTAAAAGTAAATGGAGAAGGAATTAGCCTGGTTTGTTAATTGAAGTCCTTTTTGGATTTAGAAGCATTTTTTGATGAAAAAAAAAATATGTGGTTTTGCGAGATTTAGTTGCTAGAAATATTTTTAGGAAAATATTCTTTTTTTTACTTTAAAATTGTGCAAAAATAATTAGAAAAGTTTAATCAAGTCAATTTACTGTAATATTATTGAATTTAATTCTGAAAGGTCTAATAAATATTGAAGTGACTTGATAGTTAATATCAAATTCTTGTTTAAAAAAATGAAACAATATAGATGATTAAAAAATAATACGCATATAAGAAAAATTCTGCTTAATTTCTTACAATCATTTAACATATATGTATAGTTGCCCTATGTAATGTAATATTTTATTTTATTTTAAACATTTTAAAAGAGTAAGTAAAATTTCATGTATTATTGTATTATGAAGCATGAAATGATGATTGTTTGACACTCAACGGTCATTTTTTGCACAAGAGGGCTAATTAGACAGCAAACTATGGTTTAAAGTGAATTCCAATCCACTACAAACATCCATGCCCAAAGTGGGATTCGAACCCACGAACTGTTTAACCTAAGACAAGAACGCTAATTATCCAGCTGCCAGCTCGGCGATGAAATCATGAAATATTCACAAATGAAGTAATAATAAATATTTAACTCATAAATAATATTTTATACCTAAATGGAATTGCTTTTGAAAACGTTCCTAAAATAATCAGAAATAATAAATAAAAATGAAACATATATTAAAATAATTAATTAAATTTGCATATATTAATTGAAAATTTAAAATAAAAAATAAATGGAATTTATACTCCTTATTGAAAGCAAGTAAATATTTATATCAGTGAAAAGAAAAATTATAATAACAAAATCTTAATTTGATTAAAAAGCATTTAAACTGATATAAACGATGATTTAATGTTAGCATTTTTAGTCAAAACGATCTCGGAAAAAGATAGAAAGAAAGTATAAATAGTCATGGAGAAGTCTGAAATTTTCATTTGTTTTATACTTTTATATCAAATGAGTATTACAACAATCGAGATTAAATTGCATAGTAATATAAAACAATGATGAATAACTCGAATAACAAATACTATAAATGGTGAAACTTCATTAAACTATGTTTATTTTAAATATTTATTTCATATTTTAATACAACAAAGCTTTAATAAAGTTATTTTGCAAAATGAAAAATTAAAATTTTACATACTTTGTTTTACCTTATATATGAATTTTGAATTAAATCACTATTTGATTTTTCTTAATCTTACTTAACCAATATTTTTTAGCATGAACTATCATAAAAAAAACGATTATTTTAGTTTATGTTGCAAATTACCTTAAATAAGTTATTTTTAAATGTATTCCTTTCTTTTCAGATAAAATACTGCTTATCTGCACATTTAAAATTTAGAATTTAAACTTTTAATGTGATTCAGTTAAAATACTATATACATTTTTTAGAAATAATTGAATCAAAAATGGTATAGCAATTACAATATTAAATTAATCTTACTCTATTTCATCTTACATGAAATATGAAGCCAAATTCTTTCGTCTCACATAAATAAATATTGCAAACAATTCTATTCGATGCTGTGAAAACATAAAAACTGATTTTATTTATAATTTTTTTAAGTTTCTTTTTATTAACTTTAATGTTTTTACATACGTCCTTTGTATTTCATCGATTAATGGAAATTGTCTGTCATAGATGATTATTTTTAATTTGATAGTAGAATTTTATGTTTTTATTTTTAATTAATAACAATATTATCTCATCAGCTTTAAATAAACATTAATATTACGTAAAATTATTTTTCTAAAAAGTTAAATTCTGAATATCAATAGATTTTTCTTGCCTTAAGTGAATTAATGCTACTAATTTCTTTTTTAATTGACAGATAATTGAAAAATCTTTAATTTCAAAGTGTTTAGAAATCATTTTGATATATATATATATATATATATATATATATATATATATATATATATATATATATATATATATATATATATATATATATATATTTCTTAACCACTGAAATATTTATATTCCTATCAATTTAATTTTCTATTTTTAAGAAATTAAAATATAATTTTTAAATTTTACAGCAATGTATTAATCTAATGTACAGTATTATAATATTTGACAATATATTTTTATATCGCTCGTAAAAGTTGTGAAATTGAATCTCATTTATGGCATCTTATTTAAGTTTTTAGAAATTGTAACAATTTAATTTAAACTCACATATAGTTTGGCTTTATATACCTTTCTTCAAACAGTTGAACACTGTTCTTCTTACTTGTAACACCGTTGAAGCAGTGCGCAACATTGCATATAAATTCAAATGCCAGTGCGAAGAATTATATGCAAATAACTAGGAATTTCACTGCTAGGAGAGTGAAATCTGTTTTAAGTCCAGACATACGAGACGTGACGTGGCGTAAGATGCTCTTTGCATTCTAATAAAACCCCCTGCCACCACAATTACGCTTCCCCCAGTTGACTTCATGCAAATAAAGAGGCCCGTTTCCCTCTACTTCCTCACGACTATTCATTAGGACTCGTCTTAACACCAAAATAAGCTCGCGAGACTCAGCTAGATCTGGATCTGTGGAGGCGTAATATCCGGGGTGCGATACAGAGGGGTGAGCGAAAGCCGCCAGAAATACGCTTTCAGTGTATCAGAATTACGGAGAAGATGTAGATTAGATTCCAGGGACGGCGGCAAAAGCTTTGCCTGATAGAAACGCAGACAGGCAAGGTATAACTGTCAAGAAAAGGCACTTCATGCGTCGCTTCTCTGAAAGGACGCGTCAGCGAATCGGTTCTGACACGTGTTCCGACGGATTCTATTTATTTTATGTGCACTTTAGAAGGTAAAGCGGGGAAGAGAACGAATTTAATTCAATTTCCATCATATGATTTGATTTTTATTTTCATGATGGCAGAGATATTTTTCATGCTTAGAATATTCAGGCAAGTTTAGTGTCGTATCTTAAAAACGCTGATTTATTTTTCGATGCGGAAGGCGGTTTAGTTAAGAGCCGAGATTTTAGTTTGAAATTATTGCATTCTTTCGGTGTTTAGTTGATGATTCATATTTAAATTAATCATTTAGAATTAATCACTTAAAAATTTAAAGTAATTATTGAAACATATACATAAAACAATGATATAAACGATTTGCCTGGTTAAATGCTTATATTACAAAGTTTTAAAACAATAATTTGTTCCTAGCTCTCTTATTGAATGAATTATATTGTTTAATTCAATTATGTGTGTATGTGTTAATGATAGTAAAAATAAGATTAGATTAATATTCTTATTACTAAAATATAATTATAGTAATTAGATAAGATAAAAATAAATTGTTTATCACATTATTGTTAGTTAAAGTCTTAAGATATATCACTCGTAATTTGTAATTAAAATAATATGACATGAATTTATTTCATTTGTTAAGCTTAAAGTTAACATTTAAATAAATTGATGTGAATTTGAAATAAATTTATTTTAGATGGCAGTTATAGCTAGTAAAGCATTTAAGAATAATCTCCATGCTATGAATTTAGAATATTAATGTTAATTTAATTGGAACATTCACTCAAAATTTCCAACTATACAGCTGACGCTATAACGTATTTCTAACGAATTTCACATAAAAGAAACTAATATGAATTAAGATATATTAAATATCATCTTCAATTTAAAAAGAAAAAAAAATAATTTAAGTAGTTTAATAAAATACATGATTACAAAATGAATAAAAAGTAATTTTTCTGTGAATTTTTTTATTTTTACTTTGAATCTTCCAAATGCTTGAAATTATATACGATTATTAATAACTTAATAATTGTTATAACATTAATGATGATTTATAATAATAATTATATTAATAATAATTTAATTATTTATTATTATTAATAATTTCAATTTAGTTTTTAGAAATTTTTCTCACTGATTTTTTACATTTAAAAAATGCTTATTTAAAAGGAAGCATGATAAAAAATTTATTTCTCTTTCTCCATAAACTTTTTGATTTTTATTTCAAATGCTACTTTTCCCAATTCACAGTTAAATAATACAGTGAATCTACAAGCACAAAATCTGAAAACAGTTAAAATATTTATAAAGTATAATACTTCATTGAACATTTTACATTTATTGAAAAATTAATTTGGATAATATGAATAACAATAAATTAATTTTATTAAATGAATCATTTTCTTTTTTTCACTTCTTTTTCACTCATTTAAATTTAATTCCTAGCATAAATTCAGCCGAAGGAGTGAATTTGAAATTATAATTTAAAAATTTATTCTTTCTTTACTTGTAACTCGACTATTCTTGTACATTCTAATAAATAGACAGAGGTACGTTTTGGGAAAATGTTTATAAAGTAAAATAATTTTATATTACATGTAGTCCGAATATGTTAAAATATTTATCTTTAAAACACTCAAGTTCTAGTGTTTTAATTTGTGTTTTGTATTAAATTATAATTTAACACTTCACTAATTCATTTGCAAATAATCAATGTTAAATTAGATAATATATTTAAACATCAAAATAAATTCAATATTTGAATCTTAAACGAATTGTGCTGTTGTCAAATATAGTACCTTTTATTGAAATAAAGTAAAAATTAAAAATGTGTGACTGATCAGGCACGTATATCTATTTAAAAAATAGTATGGAAAACATCTCAGTATAGGTTGCGATAATTTGATATTTTTAACTGCCTGGCTCAGATCCGTCATGTCTGGAGACAATTAATTAAAAAAAATAAAAGCAGTTATATTGTTTAAAATTAAAATCATTTGTGAAGCAAATATTCGCTTTTGCATGTTTTATTTGAAAAAAATGACTGTAAAAAGATTATAATAAATAAAACAATTTTGTTGCACTTAGTAATTATTCAGTAAAGCAGTATATTATATGTATGTTTGAAAATAACTATATAAAAATCGGAAAAGATTAACATAAAATTACAATTATCTCCAATAAATGTGCATTTAAAGTAAATAAATAAATAAAAATAAAATGAAATGCAAGCATTTTTCTTTATTCTATAGAATTGTACAATTTAAATCTGACACCTAATGCATATTAAAAAAAAAACAATTCCTATTTAAAAAAAAAAAAAGAAATGGAGAAAAGAATTTTTTCTGCAAATATTATATTGTTTTCTGTTATTGCAACAGACAAGAATATCTCCTTTCCTTTTTTCGGAATTTACCTTACTTTTTTATATTTTTTTATGGAAAATGTTTTCGAAATTCATGCCTTTTTCTCCGAAAAGAGAATATAACTATAATTTGTGGCCTTAGTTCTGCCAGTCACTTTGGCTTTATCTAAGCTGCAAAAGCCTTAGAAAACTTTTACCCAGAATAGTGACACTCTTTCATGAAAAGAAATAAAATTATTTTAAAAGCAAATGAAAAAATAAATAATAATATTCCTCAAATTGTAGTTTAGTAATATAGTGTGATTCTTTTATAGCGAAAATGTTTCGGCATATTTCGTAAATGAATTGTATTATTGTAGTTTAATTATATTGTGTTCATTCTTGATGCAAAATAAGCTTATATGTATAGTTTCAAATGAAAGTTTTGAAATATTATTTGCAAAAATATAAAAATTCAGATTTAGAAATCAATAAGTATGCTTCGTAATGATAATATTTATGCTTCAACACTAAATTTTTGCTTAAATATGTCATATTATAAGAGATAAGTCCAAAAAATAGTTTGTATCTAAGAACAGAAAATGTTGCAAGTTTGAAAAAATTCTTGCAATTAATTTAAAGTTTATTTTACTATAGCAATATTTTGCTTTAATTAAATTATCAGTTAATCATTATTCAAATGTAAGAAAATACAAGGTATGCATTTATTGAAATTTTCATTTTGTGAGTATAATGGTCTCAATAATCAACAAAAATTACAAAAAAAAATCGAATTAAGGCAAACGTTTAAGGGAATTCTTTGTTTTTACTTGTCATTACAATTTAAGCTAAAACTTTATATACATATTCTGATCTGATAATATTTTAATTTAATTTTAGTTTGACTAATCATGGCTTTTTATATATTTTGTAAAGATTAATTATTATTAAATTAAAGAAATGACTCTATTGTAATAAGTCACTGCTAAGAACAATTTCTCATTAAAATATAAAAGGTTTACATTGTTTAAAATTGTCACTGAATCTTACTGTAATATTTATGTAGAAACACATATATTTATATTAAATGTCGTAAAATTATTCACATTATTTTTAAGAGAATGAGAGATATTGATGGAATTCTTAAGCCTTTTTTATTGATTTGCTCTTCCTAAAACATATTATTATTATTTTTTTAAATTTTGTGCATCTCAATTGAATTTCTACAAATTGTAAATTAATGCAAATAACATCGAATTCTCCAATTCACCTTCATTTATTTATGCTAATTTGTATATTATTTAAGGTTTATTTTTTCAATTAAATATAGCAATTCTGTGGCTCTAAGAAAATCAATTCAATTGAACTGAAAAAGTAGTAAAATGTACCTCATTATAATGATATTTATGAATATTTAGCCTTATTGAAAATAAAGAATTTTTTCGTAATGGTATTATTGCTTTTTCTGAACTTGTTTTCTACGAGTGTAATTAACGAAGCATTTCAGTAATTCGACTAAAAGAAGCGTTCGATTTGATTAAATAAATTCTTAATGAAACTACTTGTTTTCGCAGCCGTCTTTTTTCTGATCTAGTTAATCGAATTGTATTTCAAATTGAGCACTTGCATTTTATATTTTTGTTAATATTTTTCCTTTTATTAAAAGCTTAACTTAGAATTTACTTATCATTTTTATTAATTTTCTTAGTTATTTCTATGCACAAATGCAGCTATGCATAATTTATTTAAGTTGTTTTATCAATTAAAAATACTATAGAACCGGAATAACATGTTTACTGTACTTCTATGAGTTAAAACAAAACTAAAAAATAATATCTGCCAAATCACATGGTTTATTTAAAGCAATCTCCAGCATTATATGAAAAATTAAAAACATATTTCCTATGGTTTTCAAATATTACACACATTATAATAATAGTTTTGCAAATTTTTTAATTATTGTTTTACATTATAGTTTCTAATATGTATTTTTTCAGGAATTTAGGATTTCATGAAATGATATAAAAATCTGTTAAACTGAAGTTATTTACTACTTAACTTAGCAAATGTGACTAACAATGTAGTCAATGTACTAAACCAATAATTATATATATATATATATATATATATATATATATATATATATATATATATATATATATATATATATATATATATATATACATATATATATATAACATAAATGAAAATTAACAATAAAATTATCCCTACAGATATGTTTTATGTTTTTTAATGTAACATATGTAAATAAGCTTCTTTATTTGTGATATTAAACAATTTGGCAAGCGAATTTCAACTGAATAGTGATTTTGTAATGATTAAATATTATAATGAAATGAATGATATTTGATGATTCATGGTGACCTTTATCTTAATAGTGCTTGTAAATATACAATATTTTTTGTTTTCCTATCTTGTCTAAGTACAAATGAATTTGATAGCTTTCAAACTCATGAACACCTAACATACAGCTGTCCATGTAAGCGCATGAAATTTATCAAATTTAATCCACATACTTGCAAAGATTGTCTCTGTGCTTTGTTAATGATCATTGCAAAGGCAAGTCGTAAAGGAAATTGTAGACGTTGAAATTCAAATAAAGTATCCGTTGGTGTCATGGGAATGCGTGGTTGTAGTGCTTGGTGTTTACTATTTAAAATGGTTGTTATTCGTTATTTTTTTCTCATAGCCTAAGCCCATTTCATAGACGGGGTGGATTAATATTTCGTAGAAGAGTGATAGGGGAACATTTTTTAAAGATAGAACTATGCAGTGGCATTCCTGGTAGATCCAGTGAATTTAAAAATTCTATTGGATAATCTAATTCATCGTGATTAACAACAGGATTTATATATTGTTTCCTTATCAGGTATTTCTTTTTGAATTGTGCAATTTATTAAACTGACATCAATGTTTTTGGCTGCCAATATAGAACGCTCACTAACCCATTGGTTATTTTATAATTCTGTGATAAATTAGGAAAAACCTTTGGCAATCAATTTATCAGATTTTACAAAGTGACAAAAGTTTTCTGGTAATGCAATACAGTGTGTGGATTCGTCCATTTCCATTTTACAATTCTTAATATCTAACAATTGTTTGGTAAATGGTTCAGAAGACTCATCTTGCTGTAATTAAACACATATATTCGTCTATAAAGATATTTTCTTAACATACCGCAATAACACTGATGATTTGAGATGTGCATTCAATTTATCTGCGGGTCTTGAATGTGGTTTAATTGGCAGAGTTTGTCAAAGATCACCAGCTTATAAAAATGAGTGCACCACCAAAGAGCTTCTCAGTCCCACTTAAATATTTTAATGTGTGATTGAGTGCTTCCAATGATTTCTTGTGTGCCATGATGCCTTCATCCCATATTATAAACTGACATGTTCTCTGTACTTTTCACATCCCAGAATATTTGCTAATATTACATGTTGGAGTCTCAGTTACCTGCATATTTAATGGCAATTTCAACGCTGAATCAGTTGTTTGACCACCGCACAAAAGAGTGGTGGCAATACCAGATGATGTAATAGCAAGTGCAATATTATTTTGTGATCTTATAGTTCCCAGAAAATAATTGATGTAAAAAAAGTGTTCCAGTGCCTCCAGGTGCATCAAATGAATATAAATATAAACTCTTGTTAGATATTTCATTTATAATTGTGTGATATGCTGTTCGCTGTTCTAATACTAATTTCAGCAGATTAATTCAAACAAATGTTTGTAATCCATTAACGTCAAAGTGCATTTCTCGTTGTATATCAGAATCGAAAATTTCCTTAACAGATCTATTTGGAGCAATCATTTCCAATTTTATAAGTGACTTGTTGGATACTGTCAAACATACATCTTCAATTAAATAAATACTTCATTGTATATATTTGGTGTAAATTGAATGTTGAGATTAGCATTTATTCTACGCATATGATGTAAAATGTCTTCAATCATATAGCATTTATATTTTTTCAAAATGATCCTTTGGATTAGCCAGTAAACATGAATTTAGTATGATGGAAAATAGCGTACTTATGTGCTGTGGTTGACTTGTGTTAGAAGCATCAGCAAGTGAAATAGCCCAATTAGTATCGTTTTTACAGAGACTTAATTTCTTGCAAGCCTCATGAAATGTAGAGCACACATGGCCATTGATTCCTTTAAATTCTTGGAAATATGTTGATCTATGAATATTGATTAATATTACACTTAGGTAAAAGCATTCTGTACTATTTGGGTGTTCTGTGTGCAGATTAACCAATGCATCTGCAAAATAAAAATTTATATGTTTTTGTACTGCTCTACTTTGCTTACGAAATTGAATTATATATATATATATATATATATATATATATATATATATATATATATATATATATATATATATATATATATATATATATATATATATATATATATATATATATATATATTCCATGTAAAATAAGTTGGCACTCTAGAGTACAGTAGCGTTATTACAAAGGTATAGTTTCTATATAATGTAAAAATTCGGTTAATGTTATTGGCAGCTGTGGCATTGCTCTTGCACGTACATTTTCTGATGTAAAATACACACGATGTCCATTTTCAAGATATACTGCTAAATTAACAACCATTGAAAATCACCTATGAATTGAAAATTATAAAATACACTATATAGCCTCATTTGTATTTATGTACGCAATTGATATTGGTTGACTTCATCGTTAGATGATTTGAATTTTCCACCCCAAACACTGCCATATCGCTTCCTTTGTTCACATATTTTCAAATATATTTTATAGCTTTTTCTGAATTGCACTACTCAACATTTATGAGAGCGTTATATGTTTTTAGTAGCAATGAAGAATATGGTACTACCCAAAGTTTATCAACCTCAATAGTATTGTTGAATACTTTTAGTCTAATGGCTTTTTCACCATTTTCAGTAAATCGCCGTCGATAGATTGGATTTCATTGCCTGTAATAGTTTCAGCAAGTAAGTCCTTAGGATACCACTTTGTGCACTTTTCATTTGACATGCATAGTAAATTATTATTTAGTAAGCCACATGAACCTTGAATCATATTTTTGAGACAGTATCATGCACGTCTTAATCAATTTGAATGTCTGGTATTTCTGCAGAAATGATATCTTCATTTCTGTTTCATATCATATTTTCTATCCTCCATATTAAAATATGCGCATGTGTTAAACCTATTTTTTATGATTCAATGGAATGCATTCAACGCATTTTTCAAAATATATGTTTTTTGACAGTAAAATTCATTGAATATTTTAATTTTTATTTAAATATACTTGCAGAAATATCATGATATGATGGGTTGCATGTATAATTGATGAAAAAATCTGGACAATCATATGAATGAACATATATCATTGTATCTTTTTCATATTCATGCATGTGTCTTGGGCTGCCTGTAAATGTAGATGGTAAAACTACCATTTTTCCCAATTCCCTGAAATCGCAATTATTTAAAAATGCATCACGTAAATGGATGTACTTTTCAAAACGCAATTTCACTTGATTTAGACGTATGCAGAGAAATATTTCACTTTCTATTTGTGCATACATATCAACAATGTATTGATGAAATAACTGTCGACATTTCAATATATAATTATCAGCATTCTCACGAATCATTTTCCGATATGCATAATAGTTCAAAGTAATGACCTTTCAGTTAATGTCCAAATTAGTTGTAGGTTTTCCCATATTAATATTCGAATGATATCCCTCCTCTCCTTGGCAAAATAAAATCAGATTTTATAATGATTCATACGAACGGTGCGTTTCTGCTATTTCCTGAGCTTTACCATTTCTACGAGAAGAATTATATAGCGAGAATTAAATTCTTTACAGACTATGACAATTGCCACTTCATCGATCGTTGGTGCATTAAAATGCCTTCGATGTTGACCAATGGATGCTTTATCTGCTCTTATTATTACTTTGTAATCATCAGATGACGTCTGTTCAATGTCTGTTTTAAATAATGTAATTTATTCATTATGTTTTTTTTTAAAAAATTTTATAGCAATTCAGCGAAAATCTCTCGTTTAGCACTCATTTTCAGTTGACACCGTCTGTTGATTTGTCCATCAGTATTTCCTATAAAATATAACTTAAGATATTTATGATCAGCATTAGGCAAGTGAAATAGTGATCCAGCCTCGTTATAAATTTTCCCTTGTACTTTAAATAATAGCAAATAATTACACGATATTCGTTGATCCGAACGATATAATTTGAACGCATAAATTAAACCTGGGTATATTTTTCCAAAAAAATGTTTGATTGACTTGTTTCACTTGATACTAAAGTTAATAATAGTTCAGGTGGTGAACGTTAGTCTGGTAAATTTACTTTTCCGCCTGCCCGGCACATACTTGGTGTTATTTTTAAATTTTTGGGCACCACATTAAGTACAATTTTAATTTATTTTTCCAATAATTACACTTGGACGAAAACTGTAATTGTAATTGAAACAACATAATATCAAATTTGTATGTATTGTTCGTCTTGTATGTGTCCTGTGAATTCGATTCCTTTGTTGCCTTGTTTGTCTTTGTTCACTCGTTCTAATGATCGAGCAAAAGCAGTGTGATCTCGCTCTCTTTCTAGCCTAGTTTTTCCGTGCTCACTTGTTTCTGAAGCTCGTTCTTAACTTTTCCTTTTTGCTTGATTTGTAGATCGATGAATAGCATTTCGTTTTTGTGGCATAATTGTGGGGTTAAATAAAACGTATTTTCAATAATTTTCTTCAGCAGGAAATACATAATTTTTTTTATTTATTACCATATTAATAAATTATTCTCGAATTAATAATTGCAAAATATTTTGTATTTATTAAAATTTTCTGAAATCAAAACTTAAACGTATAAATGTTAAAAATCAAATGTCAAAAACATTAATGTTGTAATTTGTACTTTAAATTTATTTGTTGAAATTGTAAAGCTAACATAATTTATGTGTTTAAAATATTTCAAATTTAAATCAAATTTGTAATATTCAAAAAAAAATATTTGAAAAAAATATAAATTGAACAATTCAATAGTTTACTTATCTTGTGAGTTATATGTTTTTTAAAACTCTTATTATGTGTATATTATTTTTACAGTATAACTTATATTATAAATTATACTGTAATTCCTCACAACAGTTAAAGCAAACAAATTGCAAGCTCACTTGCAAATGTTAGCTTGCAATTTGTTAACTTTAACTGTTGTGAGGAAATGATACATTTTAATATATGCATTGAAACGAGTCGAGGGTAAACAATTTTTGAAATAAAGTAAGTGAAAAACATGATGATTATTTCTTATATATGCTGTGTATTTTAACTCTATGATGCATGGCATAAACTTAAATTTTAATAATTAGCGTTCAAATGAACTCGCTCTAATAATTTTTGGTCTTTATCGCGTATAATAATCTACTAAATACTTTAGTTGTTATGCACACAAATAAAATTCTTCCAATACTTTACTTTAAACATTATCTTAATGCTAAGAACTCTGTTTATCAATTCAAAATATCAAACAAATTTATTAACAATCGTTAAAACCCATTCCACATCATTATCGGAATGTAAAAACAATGCAATGCGTCATTTTATTATTAAGTTAATTACAGAGTTGAAACATATTACCATTATAAGCATTTTCTACAAAACAAGATGAAGAATTTTAGAGCAATTAATGTTTAAAAACTCATAAAACTCGTTAAGATAGTTAGGCTCATTAGTTGCCCAGTGACGTTATCACTTTCCCGAATGTCTGAAACCATTTGCTTTTATTAACTTATCTCACTCCCCATGTTGCATTTTTTTCAATAAAGCAGTTGTCCTGTAGGAAATAATCGAGTGTACAGGAAATAATCCTGAAAACGTAACTTAGTTACCGCTACTTTCAAAATTCGATCGAAGTTAAGAATTTCTGCATGTCAGTACGTAAATCACCAAGAGTTACTGGTTTCTTTTTATACTAACCCTGAGCACGTATTCAAAGCCTTACTTAAAGTAAATGTATTCTGCCACACTTTTATTTTCAGGCGTATGCTCTTTTATTGGTATGCTAGTGACGAAATATTTTAAAGTTGGCAGTGTATCGTTTTGAATGTAAAGGGGCAAATTTTTGGTATTCGTAATTCCGATGGAGTTTTATATTGCATCTTTACTGTATTTTATCTTCTTGAAGAAGAAAGTCTTTTTACTTAAAACCTGAAAAAAGTATTATTTCCCCTTGAGGAAGCAATAGAAATTTAAGAGGTCTTATTGATATAGAGAGAAGCTAAACAAAATGCGAGAGGCATTTAAGGAAGAGTTTTTGAGATAGTACGACTTTCACCCACTATGAAGATCATGTTTATTTTCAAGATGTTGTGCTTAAAAAATTTCAGTGTATTAATATACTATTTAAAGTTTTAATCTTAATAATTAAATGATTTAAAAATATTTATTGTAAATAAATACAGCTAATGATTTTCATTTTGTTTGTCTTTTGAACTAAAATTAAATATTAATTATGGTATTCGTAATTTCGATGGTATAAAAAATATTGAAATTTTACAGCCTATTCAAATGGGAACAAGAAGCTTACAAATCTGTATATTATAAATTAATAGTTTAAAAGATGTAAGAATAAAATGATTCATATAACAAAATGTAAGCTTTTGTAAAATGATTTGTATAATTGATTTGTAATTTTTCAGATAACTTGCATAAAAGTATTATGAGATACTTAAATATTGGAAAAAATATAAATTACTACATCCACTCAGTTGAATGTTAAAACATTTACTAATATTTTAAAATTACAAATTTATAATTAAATAGCAAACTATTTTTAAAATATATTTATATTCTTTAACATTTTATTGTATAAAATAATAATAAAACGTCTTAGTATGATATTTTTTAGTTCTGATATAATGACTTTCCCTAATAATCATATTATTTCTTATCAGAGACTATTATATTTTATTTATTTATTACATATATTTTTTAGGAAAACAATATATCAATTAATGATTTTTTGTTATTCATATTTTATTTCTGTAAAATTTCCCATTTAGATATAAAATATATATTGAATTACATTTATGGTTACTCAACAATTTCAATACGAAATTTTCAAATGCTTTTGTTTACAAAATTAGTTTAGTGTATGAAACTATTTGTAATGAGATATGTTTTTCAACAATTATATAAATATTATTAAAAAATACCATATATTTTATATAAAGCAGTATATTAAATGTTTATAAATGAATACATATATTAACAATTAATACATAACGTCTTATATAAAAAATTATTATTAATTTAAAATTATTTATTTCGAAATTTCTAAACAGCAATTATGATATTTTTGTTCAGAAATGCCTTAGTTTTTCAACAAGGAAATTAAATTCAAAAATTCATAATTTATAGTTAAATATTTATAATATTGCTTATCAATAATGATTAGTTTATGTAAATCATTTTAAGTAGTACATTGAAAATATTTGCCTGAAAAATAAATTTTGACATTAGCTGCACATTTCTGTTAAATTTTCTTTCAAGAATGTAAATCACACTTAACGTGCTTTAAAATTTGTTATTATAAAAGTACATTCTCATATAATAATAATTTTAAAACTATTTGAGTTCATGAAAGCATATAAGAAATGTAAATGAAATGAAATCTACTTTACATTAAAATTATTTTGAAGAATGTGTATGGGTATATATTTATTTATATTAATATCTTAATATGTTTAAAAATATTTTTCCATCTTATTTAAAGTTTTCGAATGGAAAATAATCAGAAACATACACTCACGTAATATATATTTTTATGCATAATTTTTTTTTCAAACTTGTTTTTCTTTGTAAAATAAAAACATTTTTTGCACACCTTGCAAGAAACTTAATAATCCATATTCAACGAATAGTTTAAATTATTCAAACTATTTTCTTAAAGTAAGAAATATATAATAATTTATATTAAATGAAGAATATGATAATGATTTGCTTACTTTGCATTTCACTATGCATTTCTTTTTAAAAACTTATAAAGTTCATTGCTAACTTAAATTAAAATATTATTCCTTATATAGTTAGAATGTTTCTGTATGAAAATAATTTTTTCAAAGAATAAAATGTGCTTATTTAAAAATTATTATTATTTTTGTAAGCAATAAATATTTTGTTCAAATACTCCCATACATTATACATGCAATCTTACATACTTATATGTATATCTGCGTGTATGATTTTTTGCCTACATATACGTATATAAGAATATTATGGGATTTGTTTTAGAAGTACGTTCAATTTATTAATTTATTAATATTTTTTCTGTAAGCAAATACGTACGGTTCTTTTTATAAATTTTTATCTATGAAGCATTACTTAAGATGTAATTATGTAATTTGCTTAACAATAATATTTAATATAATTACATAAATGTAAGATATTATGTGTATGTGTGTGAATATAAAACAACAAATTATTGTTTCTTAAAATGTAAATATGAAATAATGATTAAAACAAACGCATCTATAATTGATAGATAACATTCTGAATTTTGATGAAGAAAGATCTGGATACAATTTATCTAAATATCTGACATTAATAATTTGGCTCTGCACAACAACACAAAAAACTATAAATTGTAACGTTTTAAAAATTATAATTCTTTTTTCACAGTATATTAATTTTGTTTAATCTTCGTCAGTTATTAAATAAATATATTTTAATGTAGATTTGATGAGGACATTTGATGTATTGTAATTCCATTTGATCCGTATTTGACCTACAAAATTTTACTTTTCAGTGAACAATGCATTTATAAAATGCATGTCAATAAATATTTTGTATTAATAAATATTGATTAAATTTAATCCGATGCATGCAATTTGTCTCTCTTATTATTTATTTAATTAGAAATGAATAATAAAGAAATGTTCAGGACACACGATTGAATTTATTTTCGATATAATATTTTCTTTAACATTATTGAAATTTCATAGGTGAAATTAAACATTACTCATTCTAGATAGAGTAGTATAAAATGTTTTATAAAAAAAATTAACGTTTTAAATGTAAAATAAATTTGTTAAAAATTTACAATATTACAGAGAATGATTCCATATTTGTCTTCAATATTTAACTATATCATGGGTTAATTAGAATAAAATCCCAAAATTTACTCCTATTTATTTTTATTAACCTTTCATTAACAACAATCATATAAAAATTTGACTTTTGTTTTATATAATTGATTGCAAATATATATTTCTTTCTTTTTTTTTTCTTTGCTCTTTCTTAATTTTGTTTCTTCACTATTCTGTTTGAAATGAAATAACAACTTCCATATTTTAAATATGAAAACTAAGAGAACTCAAATAGTACAACTTATAACTTGATTATTCTCAAATCCCCAAAAATTACCCTTTTAAAATTTCCGAAACAAATAAAATATATCACACTTGACCACCATAGTTATTACAGCTTGCTAAATAATTAAAAGTTTGGGAATTAGTAGCATATAATTCAATTTATTTATCGCTTTTTAAGCACTCCAAAGAAAATTATAAGAAATCTCTCATTTAGTAATATTTATAAATAGTACAGCATAATTAATGCAATAAATACAGTAGATTGACTTACAGATGCTATTGACACCAATATATAATATTGTTACCTAAAATTAATAATGTCAATATTGATTTTAATTTATAATTTGAAATTAGGAAATTGTAAATGCTGTCATATTTGATAATAAAAACTAATTTCGAAAGTCTGTAGAATATTTTTCTAACTATATTTATTGAAATAAGCTGAAAACTTCTTAACTTTGCATTTTTCATACTTATCTTCATTTCATATTTCTTCAACAAAAGTCCTTTTATTAAGAAACTCTGACTTTTTTAAAACTATACAGTTAAGTTTTTTTGAGTGTCAATAAAACAAAACACATGTTAAATTTTGCAGATTAAAATTTTCACAGAAATAAATTTATGTGGAATACGTAAAAACACTTAAATGGCTTTGTTATTGTAAAGATGATTATTTTCACTTTCATTTTTTTCTTTATTTTTATCGTATGATTTGCTTGATAATTATATTTTAATGAACTTAATGATAAAAATATGTCCATGCAATTCATATTTTTGAATTATATGAATCTACTATTTAAAATACTTGCTCAAATTCTTGATTTTATAAAAAAAATATTTATATCCAATTAAATAAAGTTATTTCTGTTTCTATATCTATTTAAAAAAATAAATAAATAAATAAAAAGATTTTGCAAAGATTTGTAATAAATTGGAAAGATTTTGTTTGATTTGTATTCATCATTTCCTTAAAAAATAAAAAATTATGAATACAAATCAAACAAAATCTTTCCAATCATTTGTTACATTTCATTAAATTCTAGTTTCCAATCATAATAACACTAACTTCATGTTTTTATAAATTCCTTATATTATAATTCAAAGTATTATTTTCTTAATTAGTAGAACCGTTTGCATTTTTAAATTTTCTGGCATATTGTAGGACTTTTATGATGTTTCTTCGCATTTTCTAAATTTTGTAAATAAATACTTAGGGATTTAATTTCTAAATTAGAAGTAATTTTAGCAGCTTATACATTAATCTGTATTCCTTTTTAAGATTATTAATTGGAGGCTTAACTGTAAATTATTGTGCATTAAGGTATTGTAAATTTCTGCACATAAATAATCATTGTCAAAAATTTAACGGAAGGATAAAATTACTTGACTTTTAATCATGAATTATTTTAAAAACATGTTTTCGTTTTATTACATTCTTACAACTTAAAGCTCTTGTCACTTTGAAAATAATTGAATATAACTCATTCAATTCTTATAGCTACTTTCATGTATCATAGTGTTGAAAACATTGGAAATAATCAGAGAAGTTAAACAAAATAAATTACTATTTCCGACCGATGGAAGAGTGATTAGCATCCCTAGATTCAAAGCTGTAGTTTTCGGGTTCGAATCCAAGGTCAGGCATGGCGATTCCCCTCTCTCTGTGTGAGTGTTTCCTTATGCCTTCACTTTTGGGGCAAATACGGAACATACTCTGGGTGCCACACTATGTAAGATCGTATCATGTTCAACCCCTTCATATCGTTGAATAGGCTTATTTTAAGCACAACAGGCATTAGGTAAAATGAATTAACTAAAACTGTTGATTGTGCTTTATATTTTAATATAATAATATCGTGTTTTCCATCTAAAAAAGAAATACTTTCTTTACTTCGTACATTTCAAAGCATTGATTTTGAAAACAATACGTATGATAGGAAAAGTGACTATTACCATTATTAAAATTAAATAATTTTATCTAAATGAATAAATTCACCCCATATATATATATATATACAATATTGGCCAAAATTGTGGACACTTTTGGAAATTATTATGTTTTTGAACTTGTATGCTTATAGAAAATGTTGCGTTTCGCAAAATGCAAACTTGTATATATAATTAAAAGATAATGTATTACTGAATTCAATACAAAACACAAAATTCAATTATTTGCAATACAAAAAAAAAGTTATATGTACTTGAATATAAATAAAAACAATTATGAAGTGGTTTGTAATGTCTACTTTTCCTGGCCAATCACTGTTCTTGTTCTGAAAACTAATCAAATATTAGTAGCTGTCAGCAGATGCTGACATCATCTTTACACTTGAAACAATTCATTATTTTGCTTTGTTCTGTAGAAGGAGGACCTGTTTCTTAAACACTGAAATTACAAGTATTAATTTTTGTAACAATGTTTAATATTTAGTCAAGAAGCAATGATATCAAATAAAACAGTAGATTGGGCACCTATAAAAAGATGTAATATTATTGTGTTACGAGAAAGTGGTTTTTCTTATGCTGAAATTGCAAAACAGGTGGGTGGTTCAGTTACGACATCTGGAGTTTAAAGGTTTTGTTTACGATATCAGGATACAAATTCAATATGAACAAACAAAGAACAAAAAGGAAGAAAAAGGTGCACCACATCTATTGATGACCGAAGAATAAAAAGCCTTTATCTCCAAGATAGAAAATGTCATCAGCGGCCATCAGAAGTGATCTGAATGATGCTGGTGTTTCTGTCAGTTCAAGAACAATCAGGAAAAGATTAACAGATGTAGGCCTGAGAGGTAGAATTCCAAGAAAAAAGCCTTATCTTAATTTTCAGCAACGAAAAAAAAAATGACTACAGTGGGAAAAGGAAAACATTAATTGGAGAGATAATCAGTGGTCACGAATTATATGGAGTGATGAAACTAAGATATTCGTATTTGGTAGTGATTGGCGAAAATATGTAAGATGTAGAATAGGAGAAGAACTACATCCTGACTGCATTCAAGCAACTGTGAAGAACCCAGTTAGTGTTATGATTTGGTCATGCATGTCAGCAGATGGTATTGGTCGCCTTTATGTCATCGATGGGACACGGAATGCAAGAAAATACATTGACACTATGCTAAAACCAAAACTTCTACGTTCCATCATAGATCCCTTTCCCAACAATGCTTCGTTTATTTTTCAGCAGGACTCTGCTTCTTGCTACACGGCCAAACTAGCAAAAGAGTGGTTTCGTACAAAGAGCATTAAATTGTTGTCATGGCCAGGAAACAGTCCTGACCTCAACCCTATCGAAAATTTGTGGCACCGTTGGAAAACTCTTGTCCGAATGAGGCATCCATCAAATAAAAGTGAACTAATTGAGGCTTTCCTGGCATCAAGTAATAACAAAAGAAGAACTTAAAACTCTTGTCAGCTCAATGAAATATTGATGTGAAGCTGTAATCAAAAATGAAGGGTAGTCTACTAAGATCTGATAACTCACTGTGATCATCACTATCTAATGTAAATCGATAATTATCATCGTTTAACTTTTTTTGTATTGCAAATAATTGAATTTTTTGTTTTGTATTGAATTCAGTAATAAATTTTATTTAAAAGATACATACAAGTTTGCATTTTATGAAACGTAACGCTTTCTATAAGCATACAAAGTTCAAAAATATAAAATTTCCAAAAGTGTCTACAATTTTGGCCACCACTGTATATATATATATATATATATATATATATATATATATATATATATATATATATATATATATATATATATATATATACATATATATATTGTATATACAACGATTTTTAAAATTAAATACATTTTTTTCAATAAGAGTAAATAATAAACTTTTCATTTCTGTATATTAGGTGATCATGAGATATTCCATCAAAACAAGCAGCAACAAAGTCAATAAAATCTTGTGTTCTCCAGTATCAACTAAATTGTCGGTTTTATTCAAGTGATGGAAAAGAAGCCTTAGAAAGCCATGAATTAATCAACTTGAATTCTTATTTTTACTTGTTATTTTATTTAACTTTTACTTGATATTTTCGTCATAATATAATATTTTTGAGATTTCTTTAAATTATTTTCGATTTTTTCCAAAATTTTCTTATTTTTTCATTATAAAATATCGTAAATAGAAAATGCTTAACTGCAGTTTGAATTTATTGTATAAATCAGTTATTTACTATATGATTTCTTCAAGAATTAGCATTAAAAGTAACTTGTGAATTAAATAAATTATTAATCAAGAATCATTTTTTCCCAATTGATCAACATTGCTTAACTTATCTTTATTTTCAATTTAATTTTCAACTATATTTGAATTCTTTTTCATGAGAATTGCCCTTGTACCCATTGACTACTATCATTAATCTCATATAAAAAAATTTTATTTTAGCAATATATTTCAAATAAATTCTTCTACAAATACTTGTTAAAAATCAATCTCTTGCGACTGCTGAATTCTCAAATGCAAATTAAAGATATAAGTTGCAATTATGTTCATTATATTTCTATAAAAACTTGCTTACAATAATCACATATCCTTATTATTTAAAATAACGTTTTTTAAACTTCAAGTTCTCTCTTTTCCTGTTTTAAGCTTTTAATGAATATTTATAATATGATTATAGTCAATTATAAATAAGACTTATTGAATATTTTCGTATTTATATAAAAGAAAATTTTATAAATTTTTTATTGGGAATATTAGCTTTATTTTTTACCAAAGAAATTTATTATTTTAAAATTTATTATTGTAGTTTAAATAGATCAATACAGATTATGAAATCAGAATAATGTTTTATATAATTGAAATAAACATACATAAATGATAATATTTGAGTTATCGACTTAATAAATAAAATGCTACTATTATTGGAAAGACATTTCAATCTTAAACATCTAAAAATTTTAAAAAATGATTTTGTGTATTTTTTACAAAAAATATTTTGTAAGTAGATAAATAATTTTAAAACTATCATATAATCAGAAATGCTTCATTAAATGATACTTTCTCTATACTATTAAGTTAGAAATTTTATTTTCATCTAAAATAGTAAATATAAACTTAAAAGCTTTGAAAATTTTGTAAACAAAAGAGCGTTTTGTCAAATTCAGATAGATGTAAAAATATTCTATTAGAAAATTAATGACTTTAATTTTTTTTCTTTTTTTTTTTTTTTTTTGGAAACATTAGCTAGTCCGTAAGTCAAATATTGAATTATGTCATAAGTAATTATCTTTATTTTCAAAATTATTGAAAATCGAAATTAATGAAACATTCTTTCCACTGTATATTAAATAATTATTTTAATATAATTTCAAAGTCTTATAAATGTTGAAGTTTGTAGTCATAAAATAGTGCAGTTTACTTCGTATCACGGAAACACCCACTGTCTTTCTTCTACTTATACATTTCATTATCTTCAATCCATATCTCAATATTGTACTTTCCTTTTTTCTTCATTTTTTTTATATTTACCTACTACATTTTAAATCCATAAATACATAATAATGAAAAATTCTTCCATATTGTTATTTATTCATTTAATGTTTATAAGGATTTTGGATAATCTTTTAATTACACGTAATCCTTTTTTATATCAATATTTAAAAATAAAATAAATAATAAGATTAAATTGTTGAAAGTTTTTAAATACGGAAACATTTTTCTTTCTAAAATTCTATTATATATATATATATATATATATATATATATATATATATATATATATATATATATATATATATATATATATATATATATATATATATATATATATATATATATATTATATATGTATATATATATATATTATATATATATATATATTATATACATATATTATATATATATATATATATATATATATATATATATATATATATATATATATATATATATATACATATATATATATATATATATATATATATATATATATATATATATATATATATATATATATATATATATATATATATAAACAATGAAAAACTGCAAAATATCAGAAACTGACTGTTTAATTTCATAATACAATAAAGTTTTTCGTTATATTAGCTTAATATGTCTGTTAAGGTTTACTCATTAAAATTCAAATTACAAAATTAATATAAGATTCATATAGCTTTATATGTATACTAATAAATACCTAAATACGAAAATAATTATCATTTTTCATGTTTACTCTTAATGAAATAATATGTTTTTTAATGACGTATTACAAAATAAGATTGAATCTATATATTTAACGAAATTATATATTAAAATAATCATTTAAGAGCATAAAATCATCAGGTAATTTATATATATTTTAAACTTAAAAGAAAATCAGCTATTAATGAAAGACTTCAGAAGTAAGAAGGTAATAAAGAATCTCTATTTCAAGAATTCATTCGTAGCATCAGACAATTTAATTATAAGCCATTTAAGTTTGACCAGGAAGTTATCATTAAAATAACAATATCTTATGTCCAATAATATTTATAGAAAATATGTAAAATTTTTAATTTTTGTAAAAATTGAATTCCTTTACGCAATATATATATATATATATATATATATATTAAAAATAGAAAGAGCCTAATTTATAGTTACTTTGTGTACATAGTAATTACATTATTACGAAACAATATGAAAACCTTATATTTGTAATGCTCATGACAAAATAAATGCTACAAGTGTTATTTTTGGCAATACCCATACATTATTGCATTGGAATAATTTTGGATAATAGATATACTGTGTCTTATACATTTTTTCTTTTGCAATATAAATTTATTTCTAATAATTTTTATTAATAATACTCTTGTATATCTAATTGCAATCTTTTGAGTTCGAGAAGCAGCTTAAGACTTTATCAAAATAAATTTCACTTAAATATAACTTAAAAATGTTTTTAAAGAGTTTTTTTCCTATAACTTATAAATATTGCATGAATTCTAAGATGTACTTAATTAATTAAAAATGTAGTTACTTAATTAAATATTGCATCATCTTCCATTCAATTTTGATAAATCTGGGTTCTATGTTATTTAGCATTAGTGTAGCATAATCAACATGCAAAACAAAGCTTTTAACTTTGTTAATTGAAAATTTACTCTTGAATATTCAATTTACTTCAAAATTAATTATATAGGAAATAACTTGATAATTTTTATTTTATTGGTATGGAAATTATAAATTTTAAGCAACTATTCATTTTAAACAAATTTTCCCAAATCAGTTGATAGTGTATGAAATTCTATGTGATAAAATTTGTGTTGTAAAAAATGAAATTTGAAATTACTCTCAATATCCCTTAAAATATTCTGAATATCTTACAGCATAAGCGTGAACAAAATATTTTCCCATTAAATTATTTTTAATAGCATATTTTATTTTTATTGTTTAAAACAGGAATAACACCGAATCTAAACTTTATGGAATTAATTGATTCTTTCATTGTAATTTACAATTGTTTCAATTTGTATCATCGTGAAATGAAATATTTCATGAACACTTTACTTAAATATATAATCTTTATTAAAACTCAGATAATACTGTAATTTAAATTATGTAAAGTGTGATTTCCCACATGTTAAAGGAATAAAAACAATTACACTCAGGAAGTTTATAGATATTTTGAAGAACAAAATATAAGTATCTTTCATCAATCTCTCTTAAATCAATTTATCATTTTTCTAATATTCTAAAAACAGCATTGAATAAATTCGTTCATATTAAAGAAAAATTGAATAATCTAATTCTTGACAAGTAAATTCTACCCTTAAAGATCAAACAAATGTGATATTACATTTGATTAATTGAGCAAATATTTCAAATAAAACTCAAATAATTTTCTACTTATCTCTTCAAATAAAATTAGAGATAATTCGTGATAAAATAGATGATTTTTCATAAAAAAAATAGATCATTGTGAAAACCTTTGGAAAAGTTTAAATATGTATAAATCACTTTAATCATACCTTTTTTCTTTTAATTTAATAGCAATAGAAATCTTTATAAGCATTTTTAAATTTATATATTGTATTATGTGCTGAAATATTTTCCATAAAATATAAATTGATCAATATTGTAAAGATATTTACTAATTTTTTTTTCATTTTTGGCTTAAGTATTAAATAAATGTGAAAAATCTCTGTTACATGAATTTTTAGTCTCGTTTCCTTTTTTATGTATGAAATGGAATTAGAAATTAAAAATTCTATTACATATATTATTTTTAAAGATAAATTATTATTGTAACTGTCAAAAACATATGTACGAGTAATTCTTTATTTATTTCACAGTATCATAATTGCTTTTATCATTGTTTCATAGCATTATTAATGATTTTTCAATAACTGTATTAAACTTATTTAATAAGTATTATATACGTGTATTCATTCCTGCTGTAACAATCATGATGAAAAATTATATTAAAATATGTTTTAAGATTCAATAGGTAGTATAATACTGATTCCTTACTACGATATTCACTCAATTTCAAAAGTATTCTTCGCGTTAATTCACCATCATTTTACTTATTTTAATTTAGTTTTGAACGCAAAACTGATGTAAAACTGCATATGTATATGTAGATCCTTTGAAAAATATTTTGAGAAGAAAATTTTTTCTCCATTAGATTGTTCTCTTATTTTAATAGCCTTCAAAGAATATTTCTATTTTTATTTTTGCACACACATTAATCAAATTTATTTGTTTTTTATCTCTTAAAAATTCTCCCTGTTTCTGTAGGTAATTTTTTCGCTATGTTTATATTGTATTATTAAAATGGCTTTCTTAAATTTGTAAATTAAAATAAACAATAAAACTTATTTTGTATCTTTACAATATATTTACTTAATAAAACATAAATTTTTATTCAAGTCAACATATTTATTATATATTATTCAAAATAAATGTAAATGAAGATACTCTGTGCATGAGTGAAGTATGCGGATTATGTATAGGAATTAACACACATATATTACAATAAAACTATAAACTCATACATTATATGTATCAAAAAATTACAAATTTAATTAAAATATCGATAAAAAGCATACGTATAAGATTTTATTTTTAATATCAAATTATAATGTTTCAATTTTTTCTCTGTGATTTTAGTAAATACCATACTTTATGTGTTATTTTAGCAAACATTTCCTTTTCTAGACCCAACTGGCAGCATACCACCTAGAATAACTAGCGGCAGACCTGGCGCACTAGCTCGAGAGGGTGAAACTGCTGAACTCCCTTGCACAGCTCAGGGCTACCCAGTACCACAGTACACTTGGTACAAAAAAGAAAACAACCGATTAATACATTTACTGTTAGGAGACAGACTGCTACAAGTAAATGGCAGTTTATTTATCGAAAGATCTCGAGCTCAAGACTCCGGAAAGTACGTGTGCACTGTAAATAATAGCATTGGTGAAGTTAGGGTGGAGACAGAGTTAACAGTGTATGGTAAGCTTACTTAAAGATTCTTCAAAATGTTTTTGTATGTAAAAGGGCTTACACAAATTTTTTTCTTTTATAGAAATACATCCTTCTTCTATAATTTTTTTTCAAATACATGGACATTTTTATACTATATTTAAATCAAAATAATCTTCAAGAATGTAAAAATATTTAATATTATGCAATTAAAACCCACAAAAATTTTAGGCTTTAACCCTAACCTTTTTAAAAAATAACTTAGTAAAAGTGTAGTTTCTGAGAAATCATGATTAGAATAGGAAATTAAGTCATCAAAATAAAAGCTTAATTGCAACTCTCAAAGTATAAAAAAATGATTTTATAAAATATATTATACTAATTCAGTAATTAATAGAATTGATTTAGTACTTCGAGCATTAAATTGGAATAAATGTCCCAGTTAAATATATGTAATTTTATGAATATATTGTTTCATTTATTCATTATTCGGTTATTATAAATTACAGGTAATTTATCCGTTTCTCTCCATCCTGCTCAAATGACTACAGAATCAGGCAGATCAGCAACGCTTAATTGCAGTGTGCAAGGATATCCCATCCACTCAATTACATGGTTTAAAGATACTCGCCATTTAATCACGAGCAACAGAGTCAGATTAATAGCTAACCAGGTGCTTCACATCACCGCAGTTCAGAGAGAAGATCAAGGAATGTACCAGTGTTTCGTATATGGAAGTCAGCAATCAATGCAAAGTGCGGCTCAGCTTGTACTATCAGGTAACATTATATGAATCAACATCATGCAAAATGTGATCAATTTTAAAAGAATAAATATGATTTTAAACTATAGTTATCAACAAAGATTTGATTTTAAAATGTTAATGAACACTCAAGAGATCTAGACGCTATTTTAACTTTGTGAACTTAGAATTATAAACGAATGATATGAACACTCTTAGATAAATGTATGCATAAAAAATATATTAATTCTATGTCATCAATAAAAGACGTTAAATTACTACATTCATACATATAACTAATAATGTTCTAGCTAAATGAGTGTAAATTATAATATTCCAGTTTAATTTTAATAATATAATCCATATTCATATTTGTAAATCTCGAAAATGTTAATATATATATCTTAATTCAAAAACATTGGAATACGTCTATGTGTGAATATTAAAAAACTGAAGTAATTTAAAATTACACAGTTTACTATTCTGATGTGAATAAAATATCCCAATGTTTTAATGTAATTTAGAGTTTAAAATGATTCAAATCTCCAAATAAAGAATATATCAGCATAACGCCTTAACCAAATATATATCAAAGTTTGGATTTATGTATTAAAAATTTAATATAGTAGAAATGTCTACAGTTAAAAACTTTATGTCATAAATTATATCCTTATGGTTTTAAATAAAGAGAAAATTACTCAGTGAATCCTAAATCTAATAAAGCTTAACAATATAATTTAATGAAATCATATTTAAAAGTTAAACATGTGTCCGTGTAAGACACAGACTAAATAAAATTTAAAGTCTAAATTTGGATAGTACAAATATAAAATTAAAGTTATACATAGAAATGCTTGAAATTAGTTACGCTAATTTCTACATCAATATTTAATTTCTATCAAAACACTATCTGAGTGTACAAAATACAGACGAAGAACAATGAATTCTGACAATTTTTATTCAAATACATATTAAAAAATTATATATATATATATATATATATATATATATATATATATATATATATATATATATATATATATATATATATATATATATATATATATATATATATATAAAGTACGCATATCCATAAAAACAAATGAAACATAAATTTTGCAAAAAATATATGCAAAGGATTGATATTTTATAAATATGATTTGCAGAATTGACGATGCAGTAAAAGTTCTTAAATATTGTCATATTAGTAAATTTAATAACTATGGAAAAATTTCCAAGAATATATGAAAATAAAAATTTCACAATTTATAGTTTGACAACTGTGAAAATATAATTCCCAAATTATAAATATAGATTTTATTTTTATTAAACATTTTCTTTCTTAGATTTCTCTAGGGGCGTTTCTTAAAAAACATAAGTCATTATTTTTGCAATAAGAAAAATATTACAGCAAAATAGATTTTTTTAATATTTAACTTATGAAAGTTTAATGTTTCAAGACATTTTTGGTAAAAAAAAAAAAACAAAAAAAAAAACATCCCTTCTTTTTTTAAAGTCAAACTTAACCCTTAACTTTTACCTACTCAAATGCTTTATATTTAGTCTCCAAAGCAATTAAACATTAAAAATGTTTTTTACAAGAAGAAAACACTTTTCATTTCAATTTTATGCAGCTAGCTGTCACTTAAAAAACAAATGTAATTTTCTTAATTTGTAAAAAAAATTTCATATATTTTCTGCTTTGTAATGTTTCGAATAAAAATTTGAGAAAGTTAATTTTCTTAAATAAAAGTCAGTGCTCTACAGTAAATTTTATATATTTTATATTTTCTTGGAATATCTTCAAAAAATTAAAGAGCTTTGAATTTTAATATTTTATAACTAAATCTATAATTTATAGCAAAAAGTCAATTTTATTATAATAATATGAAATCAGATACTTAATTTGATGTATTAATCAAATTAAATACATAAGGTGTAAATTTATGATTCCAAGACATCAACCTTTATACCTCACAGCCGTCACATCTCTTCTGTGAAAGACATAGAGATCCGTGAGGTCATTTAACATGATGTCTGATCATTGTATTAAGATTCCTCCGCCATAATGATCGATTTTGCAGACAATGGTGAACAGGTTAGTGGGTTCTTAGTTCTCCCCATATGAATATACTGTGAAAACATGTGGTTAGACTGAATCGGAACTCAACAGCAAAGATAATTGTAACTAATCTCAATCCATAGTTTAATCTTTAATACTCTCTGCACCATGATCAACAGACTCTCCTGTGTGAAGAAGTGAGTAAAATGAAAAATCGAAGGTATTCGTACAGACACTCTCTTTCAAAAGGTTTTCCGGCAATAATCACACTTAGACTCTGGCTTCTGTGGCCGTACACTGTCCTGTGATAATAAGATATTGTAGCACCCATTATGCCTCGCTGAAATAGAGAAATGTTGACTATTTCCTGCCTTCACGGAACTTAAACATATTTGCCCAAGAATTGTATCAATTGATCTGGTCTCTTGACATTGGGTGTTAATTTGAACTCTCTACAAGTCTGAATTTGTTGAAGTCATGCATCAAGCTTCCCCCTATTTGCCACCTAATTCTTTCATCTAAATTAGTGATTACTTCATTCTACTGTAAAAATTTGAATTCTCCCAATTGTACAAAAGCACCAAATGAGTTCGGCGACGTGTATCTATTCGTTATAAAACAAGCATTAATTCTATCGAACTAAATGCTTGTTTTATAACGTGCACTTATAAATCGTATTTGTCTAACGGATCCACTGCACATAAGATACGCTTATGTAGTCCAAATACATGATTTACGTCTTGGTTTCAAAATGGTGGTTTAACATTTCATTCAATTCTTTTCAAGGGATTCAACAAAATTTGCATATTCTCTCACTTTGAAGACCAGTGTGCATACTATCATAAGTAAATTTACAAGAAGGTTCAGTCAAAATTTGTTATGTTTTCATTTAATTTATTAATTTTTATTTTTATTTAACTATTATATATAATTATTTTTAATTAATTTTTTATGTTTTTATTTTTATTCAATTTATTTATTATATTCTGCATTGCGATTTTAATCAAAATTTCAAGGAGAAACTCCGATTTTATTTTAAGTTGTTAGAGATAAACTTCAGATGTAAGATTTTAACCCATTCTTAACAGTGGTGCTCAATTCAAGCCTTGAAATTTTCTGGTGGTCAAACATAAATAAAAATTATATATATATATATATATATATATATATATATATATATATATATATATATATATATATATATATATATATATATATATATGCAGTTCAATTCATAGTTATAATTAAGTACTCAATAAATTAATAATAGCTTTTCTAATATAGAATTAAAAGAAGTAGGAAAATTTTTATATAACAGAAAAATAAAATATTTTAAGAATAAAAATATATAAATTTAGTACCCTCCTAACTTAGTTTTAATAGCTATATTGCTTAATCTTTATCGGTTTACTCTATGGATTAGAAATCGCATTAACTGAAATAGACACTTTTAAAAAAGAGATTCTGCATTTCTCTGAGAAATCTTCCTAATAATGAATAAATTTTATTAACCTTAAAGCTAAATACATGATAGATTATGCATAAAAATATATTAATCTTGCCATCTAAATATCTACTTTTATATCAAAGCTTTATTTAATTAATTTGATGAAAATTTCAGAGAATAAGGATATGTATAAAAACAAAATGTGTTTCAGCTTCGATAGAAAAATGTTCACTAATTAACTAACACTGAGTTTAAAAAAATACATTTTTTCTTGAATATTCACAGCTTATTTTTGCTTATATTTTTAAAATTGAATTCACACAAGTATCTGTAATCATTAAACAAATTGATTTTTTTTTAATTTAACGCAATAGACTGATATAAAAATAAGAATCTTCTTAAGGTTATATTATTCAAACCATTTTGTTTTTTCAGAACATATTTGAAGTATTATTCCCATTCTAAAGAAACATTTAACTATAATTAGAGAGCTTCTAGTAAATATGAAGAAATGAAAAAATTTTCTCGATACTTTTAAGCTATGGAATGCTTGTTACATTGAACAAAACTTCAAAAACTGTCATTCTAGATTAACTAAATTAAAAATAGAAATCCGTATTTTTTATAAAGTTGATTTTTTTGTGATACAAAAATCCCGAATACATTAAATCAACAATATTTCTTCTCGAATGAGTATTGAATTCAGT
Source organism: Latrodectus elegans (assembly GCA_030067965.1). Classification (NCBI taxonomy): domain Eukaryota; kingdom Metazoa; phylum Arthropoda; class Arachnida; order Araneae; family Theridiidae; genus Latrodectus; species Latrodectus elegans. Next base: position 106,195,200 of record CM057813.1, on the reverse strand, counting down.
AACAATAATGTAATAAGAAAATTACTCTAAGAATCTTGCTATAAAAATTGTAATAATTATTCAACATACATAACTAAAACTGCTGAAACATTGATGTTTTTTCTGCAATTTATCCTTATTAAATATTTAATGAAGCAGTGCTATATTATTTACACAATCGTTTAGCTTCTTATTTATTAATGTATCACTTTTATTCATATCCTTTGTAGTGCACTCAGCAATTTATAATAATGAAGAAATGAATCATTAAAAAAATTATATTCCTTATACAAAAACACGTTTTAATTATTAAAATAATTATATTCATTACACAAAAAATTACGAGTCATTTTAACTTAGTCAACAAATAGAGCTATTTAGATTTTTTATTCATAATCATTTTAATCATTATAGTTTTTTCACTAAAAAGTAAAATTTTGTTTTTTTTTTTTTTTTTTTTTTTTTTTTTTCACGCGCGTTTTATCTTTGCTTACTCTTAAATATTAATTCTTAAACTAGCTCAATTTCTTTAACAAAGAAATTTTCGAAACTAGAATTATCCATCATTTTTAACTTCCTAAAAAAAAGTAATATCTAAGCTTTTAATTGTCTTGCATGAGAGATGGATTTAATTAATTTTCATACAAAAATGGCTTACTTTACCGAATTTCATATGACAGTTCATCTTATGACATAACGTAACTATATGGATTCATTAAAAATAAAGTATAATTTATAAAGATTATTAAATTCTTAGTAACTTTTACTGTTGAAAAATAAGTAAATAAATTATTTAAAATATACTTAAATATCTTTAAATTAGGAATTATAAAAAATAATAACATAATCCCAAATATTTTGAAGTTGTTTTCATATTCATGAAAAAATATATGAATTCGCGATAGTATTGTTTAAAGTTTTATTATTGGTAGAGAATTCATTACCTGCCATTATCTTAGAACTTTTTACTAATGCAACATTAATTAGCCAAAAATGATGGATTGCTTATAAGAGTTAATGAAAGAACAATTAAATATTGTTGGTATAATGAGAATAATTTGAGAAGGAAATTACAAATGCATTCATTACATTGATTACTTAACAGCCAAAATCGTTACTAGACATTAGACCATTTAAGAGACATGTAAGATAATATAGATATATTTATACAGCTATACAAATCAATGAGTAGAAAAGTTTTTATATTTGCAAAAATTAGAGAGTTTTTTTTCAAATGTGTACCAGTCATGCACTTAAAATTATCTAGTGGTCTGTTTTTGTTACTTATCCCTCTGGTGTAGGAAAACATACAACATGTCCAAAAAGTCCTTCTACGCCAGATCCACATAGATCAGATCGTGCTCATCGTACAGCTGCCACTAGGGGTTGTTAAGGTATTTAAGAAGGGGAACAGAGCTGGCAAATAGGGATCAAGAAGAGAATCACCACTTCCCATATAAGAAACTGATATATTTTAGATGGCCATTTGAAAAATCGGAGGGCCACTGCATGATAGAAACATACGAGGACAGTTGTCAGCATACCAAAGATGGAAGACGCCATACAATGAACAATTGATGATTTTATAAGGAATTAATATCTTCTTTTGTTATTATAATGTATATCTTTTATGGAAGCGGTGTCCAATGAAACACGTTACTTTTCGCTTTAAGTATTTTTGTTTGCCTTTAATAATTATCTTTCAGTCTTTTACGGTAACAAAATATTTAAGATCTTGATTCTATTTTATCGCTGCTGTTAATCTAATTTAAGAACTTCTTTTTTACAAAAAATGTATAAATTTGTGCCTCTGCTATGTTGACTTGATATATTCAAGGTTGATTCATGTTTTGAAAAAGATATTGTTAAACAAGAGTTATAATTATATCATCAGATAACTCATTCTTAAAAACTCCTGATTGTAGAACCCAGCTATGCAAATCAAAATGACAAAAACATTGTTGATTTTTACTGAGTAAAATAGCATTCCTAAATATTAAGAAGTGGTATTAATGTGGACTTCTGTAAAGTCATCTATTCAACTTGATAAGAATTTTTTTTACAAAAGTACCCTATGTCCAAACATATCAACGTCATATTGAAATAACAATGAGCATTGAAGACAAATATGGTCGCAATACCAATGCATACCTGCCCGAAAGGAATTTTATTTTACGTCATAAGCTAGATAACAAATACAGACCTTAACCTTAAAATATAATTTTAAGATTTCAACGTACAGTAGGTAAAATATTCACTACCACTAAAACATTTATTGCAGTCTCTCTCTCAAAGAAATCTGACATCATGAGACATATTCAACAACAAAAAAACATATTCTACAATGAGGTATTTTGAAGGTATACTTAGAAAGAATAATTAGTTACATCAGCATTAAGATTTTTATTAACTACAAAAATCAGGAGTAATTCTTACTATTTTTCTCCAATTTTGAATCACTTTATGCAACTTATAACGATTTGTTTTAATACGTATATAAAAATATATAAAGCCAAGTAAGTTCTAAAAATTTGAATTAGAAGATTCTTAATGCTCCCAAAGATAAACAAAATAGTAGACCATAAAGTCATGTTAAGATTTGTTTTACTGATAACTCTGCCTCTTAAGTTTAGTTAGTTTTTTACTCATAGACTATCTTATTACTGATTCTAAGTAAAAATGAAATAAATAGTCATAGTGTAAATACAATAAAAAATTTTGTTATATGAGCTCTAAGTTCTCCCAATTGCAATTTAAAAAGTCAATGTTTGTTTCGTTTTTGAACACAAAATTTTGAATTTTTGTTCCAATTAAGATTCATATCAAAAATGTATTTAAAAGTGTCATTTTTGGAGTTTGTTAGCAGAAATATGTGATTTTCCATGTTGTTCTTATTTTTATAAAGGCTATAGCAGTGGTTTGTTTTTGTATTAATAGAAAAACGTTCGTTGTTGTACCAGTTTTTACCTCATTTGAATATATTAGACGGAATGCTAGAAATAGTTATGCCATATTTGCCTGTTTCTCTTTTTATTTTACCTGATTATGATTAGATTGTCTGCAAAGGCATTAGTAATTCAACTTATGATTTACGTTTCCAGAAGAGTATCAAAAACCCAATAGCATAAATGTGTTCCATAAACTCTTCTATGAAGATAACAAGCTTTACTTAGATTACATATCCCAGCTTTACATAAAAAATAACTATTTTTTAAATTAAAATTTAAAAAAATTCATATTTTCAAAAAATTTAAAAAGTAATGGTATTATTAGAAAAACGGTTTAACGGATTGAATCATGTGATTTAAATTTAAATATATTTTTTCCTGATGGAATTTCTACAATTAGTTATAAATAATTTAATTATTGGTATAAAAATACAGTTGTTATTAATTGTAACACAGCATATGAACCTATAAAAGTAATAAATGTCACATTTTGTAAAATTTGAATTTCTTTCCTATAAGATACATTCCTTAAATAAAATTAATTACATATTTTCTTTAATTTTTATAGTAAGAAAATTAATTTTCAACTGAAAAGTTCTAGAAATTAAAACTAAGTCTTACCATTCATTTCTAATATATATATATAAATGCGTAATCCTTTGTTTCAGAGTTACGATTTTACGATAGGATGGAATCGTTTCAAAGCTTTATACATTAATTAGACGTTTGACAGTGTATTTTTATGTAATAGTAATTTTTTAAATGAAGACATTTATTTCCTTACTTTAAAGAATTACTACTAATTGCACTCTTTGCGTGTATTATGTAGCTTATTATCTTCCCAATTAAAAGAAGATCAGAAATTTAAGAAAAGAATTTTTCCACAATGATAGTCCCAACAATAATGGGATTAACGCATTGTAGTCCAAGAAAACAGATTCATATTGTTCCTACAATTATTGATGCAAATTCTCACAATTTTGTAAGCGGTGTAGAATAATCTTCCAAGAAAATCCTTTTTCTAAATGTTAATTTCTTCAAATTTTTTAACCTATAATGGAATAAAATTAAAATTTATTAATTCTAGTAGTAAAAAACTTCAATACACGTAATACCTTTGGTATTATAAAAAGTTTTACTTAAAAATCACTTTTCTATTTTAAAATCAATATTTTTCTATAGATTTACTGATGCTTTTATTTATTTTTACATGAAAATAATATCACATATTATAAAAATAAATATAATTCGAATCTAATTAATACTTTTCATTTACTTATTCAATGTTAAACAAATTAAAAAAAAACAAATTTAATTTTAGTTTCCTTTCTCTGATTAAGTATTTAAAAAATATTGAAGATCAAAATTATATCTATACAGATAAATATTTGTTTTATTAAATAAATGATTTTCAATAAAATTAAGGTCAACTATCTTAAATATTAAAAACGAAATTTTATATCTTATTAAACCTCAGTTTTTGACTTGAACTTGGAAAGGTTGAAGTACAATTAATTGCTATCGAAAAACATTGCGGTTATTTATGGATAAACACATTCAAAACAAATATTGCATTATTATTTAATAAATACGAAACCCAAGTATATGCAAAAAAATAGTTATTTGAGTGATCAAATAAATTTCCTAGAATATATTTACATGTGCACATATATATACATATCAATAAAAACGTTAAAAAAGTTTTTTTTCCTTTGGTTTAAATTTTAATATTTTTTTAAATAAGAAAAATTTCCAAAATTAATTTAGTTGCTATCAATTATACAAATAATTTTCAAAATTTTAAGTTTAATTTCTTGAATTTAATTTTTATTTGTTCCGAATTTCATAAGAATATTTATATGCATTACCTTTTAGCGGACATATTTTATATTTCAGGATATTTTCAAGGATAAAATTTCTTATGTAAATTCTTCAAGTAAAATTTATAAATTACAAATTTTAATAACTGTTTTGATAAATTTATCTAAAATTTAACTGCAAATTATATTCTTATTTGAAACAAGAAGCAAATATATGCCTTTAAAATGGTTATATAAATTATTCTTAAAATCACATAACATCTCCAAAATATGTTTTACCTACAAATTTGCATAAATTTATGAAATAGTATACATTTTTTAATGTAAAATAAAATCAAGTAACAAATAAATTCAGTTAAAAATGAGTTGAAACCATTAAACGAGATACACATCAAGAAATCTTAGCACAAATAAGAATTTTTTTTTCTGCGAATGCAAACAAAAATAAGCCAATTCAATAATATGAAACATATTATCATAAAATAAAACGGATTCCTAAATTTGATGCTCCATATTGCAATTCTTACAGTAAATAGGATTGCTCCATTTCCTAAAATTGTATCACGTATCAATATTTTATAGAAATGCTAATGCAATCTATTTTATAAATAATCTATGTAATCTTTCGTGCTTTTCGCATGCAATGGGCATTTTTTCTTTAAGCACATTACGTTTATGCATTTTTCAGTTACAATACAATTTATTTTGCAGTATTTGTTGACTTCTAGCTCTTTTTACATTTCTTTCAGTTAATCAAATATTTATACTATTAAATGATTTTTTAATAAAATGTATCCATTAATTAACAAATACCGAATTTATGTGTCAATTATAATTGCTTTCATTTAACTTTTATAATCGTTTCAAAAATTTTCAATCATAAATAAGATGAAGATTTATGCAAATGCATGTTTAGTATAAGCTATTACATTAAAAAGAGGATGTGATTTTATGATTTGTTCATCCATGATGCTGAGTTTGATAATTTGGCAATAAAAATAAAATTACGATCATATTTCACATAAATATCAAGAACACTGAGGTTTTTTTAAATCGGAAATACTTAGCGAGTCAGCAAATCTTTTATCATTGAGCCTTCCTTTTCTAGAGCAAACCATAATCCTTTCCGAGCCAAAGGTACAATTCTCTTTATCCCTATGTAGCTAGTCGCAATCAGTAGAAAGCAATTGCCCAGACTTTCTGATTACCATCAAGATCTGAACAACATTAACCAAGATTTCCCAAATCAATAGTTCTTTCGCTCTTTTAAAGGTATTCATTTCTTCTTTGTTCGCATTTGTTCTGCAGCAAGTGAACTATGGGCAAGTAATCTAGAAGTAGATTGGAGATACGCATTGCAGCTGAGCATAGATAATGAAAGTTTTGTTGCTAAATTAGAAACAGTTAGTATTCCAAGAATCTTCATGAAATAGTAGAAAATATGCTTTTAAACAATTATAAACATGATTAGTTATTACGCTATGTTGGAATCGATATTAAAATTATTTCTAATTAAAAAGAAAGATGGAATTGAATATTTATCACATTACATGGCATTGATTTCTAAACTTATAAATAAATATTTTTAATAAACTAAAATAATAAATTTTTAATTTAAAGCTTCTTGTGTATTCAACGTGATTTAAATCAATTAAAGTAAAAATATGAAGATATTTGCCTTTGATTTTATATAAATATATATATATATATATATATATATATATATATATATATATATATATATATATATATATATATATATATATATATATATATATATATATATATAAAACAGTGAAATATAAATAAAATAAAACATGAAAAATATGGAAAAGCACTGAAATATATGAAACAGATGAAAAGAAGAATACATAGGGGCCACGTCTTCATCAGGAGGGAGATGGCCAGCTATGCTAAAAGAAAGAACACTCTTTTCTGACATGCTCGAAGGACAAATGTCTAAAGATCTTCGAGCAATTCCCCCAAAGAGTGTTCGTATTCAAAGAACCTAGGTTAAAACATTTGAATAAATATAAATGCAGAAAATTAGAAATACCTATAAATTAAACACAAATGCAATTAGAGATACTCATATAAATGAAACATACATACAGTAAAAATTTAAATACATAAAGCCAAAGTCAGCAAATCAGATGGGATTTATATATGAAAATAGTATGAAAGTTGCCAAAAGTAATTTTAAAATTATAGTAAAGAAGTGTTGCCAGTTGTAATTAGATTAAATTTAAAATATAAATGTAGGTGTTTTAAGGATTCTTGTAATAACTTCAATGCTTAGGTGACCCTTATGCAGTTATAAAAACATTTCCTTCGAGCATGTCAGAAAAGAGTGTTCTTTCTTTTAGCATAGCTGGCCATCTCCCTCCTGATGAAGACGTGGCCCCTATGTATTCTTCTTTTCATCTGTTTCATATATTTCAGTGCTTTTCCATATTTTTCATGTTTTATTTTATTTATATTTCACTGTTTTTCCAATTTCATATTTTATCTTATTTATATTGGCAAATCTTTCTTTAGCTGCTTTTGCGCTGGCTAGATTTCCTATTGTATTGTGTATTCTGTATTGTATTTTTATATATATTTATATTCTTATATATATTTATAATTTTTGCTATATGTATATATTTTTTGCTTTATAAATATATATATATATATATATATATATATATATATATATATATATATATATATATATATATATATATATATATATATTGAATATACATATTGAATTTCTTTCCGATAAAATATATTACTTGCTATGTAATAATATTTGAATCTCTTTTAAAATATTGTTTTTGATTTTTTGTTCTTTAAAATTAAAATATATTTAAATTTATTCAACTTGTATATAATGAAATAAAATATATTTTTTAATTCACCAATTAAAACGAATTCAGTATAATTTTTCCATAAATAATTTTACTAATATTTTAGGTTTAAATTGTAAGCGTTCCTTCTCGAATGTACAAGACTTTTCGTTGTTACACGGACATTCACTTTTTATCCAAATGAATTTTATTTGAACTGGAATCCATTAGTGAATAATTAAGGCAAATATGCTTAACTCTTAAACAAAAATTATGCTTATGTTTTAACATAAAAAGTTAAATGCTTTACATTTTTAATGGAAAAAAAAAACAATTTGAAAACATCATTTTAATATTCTTTTTAAATTATTAAATAATTTTAAATAATTTCAGTGCAGAAAATTTTTAATCATGTTCTATAAAATTACAAATATATCCTTTGTCATTACTGAAATCTGCAAGATGCACTCCAAAGTTAAATAATATGCTTATATACATAAAATATTGTGGTAATATACATACAGATATATATATATATATATATATATATATATATATATATATATATATATGTATATATATATATATATATAACCATATTACTTTTTTTCATTTTAGAAGATGCTCCTGTATTGAAGTATACTTTCAAAAGGCAAACTGTTCAACCAGGAGAGCGTTTCTCGTTAAGGTGTGTTGCTGCCGGAAATCCAATCCCAAGAGTGACTTGGTCATTAGATTCTAGGCCAATACCGGAAAATCATAGAGTGCAATATGGTGATTTTGTAAGCATACATGCAGAAGTTGTGAGTTTTGTCAATGTGAGTTCAGCTAGATCAGAAGACGGGGGAATTTATGAATGTCGAGCTCAAAATGAAGCTGGATCTGCAAGTCATTTGGATAGAGTGGATGTTTTAGGACCTCCCTATATCAGAAGCATGAACAATGTAACAGTCGTGGATGGTGATTCATTGTATTATCAATGTCCAGCATCTGGTTTTCCTGTACCAGTTATAACTTGGAGTAAAGGTAAGTACATTGTTAGATTGATTTTAATAGAAGTTAATTAATCTTTAATTTATGAACTTAATATTTATTTATAATTTTCTTTCCTAGAATATATTTAAATTTAAAATTAAGCAGAGAAAGTTGCTTTATAATCATGTAGTAATTCTAAAATCATAAATTGTATAAGAAACAAATTTGTAAATATTTTTGTAACTATTTTAAAAATTAATGTGAATTTCTGTATTCAGCATTTTTTGTAATATAAATTACACAGAGTGGTCTAGAATGTTTAACCAAAATATAATGAATCTATATATATGAAAACTATATTTAACTTTCGCTATATTCCAATTTTGATTATTCTATAATAAATAAAAAACTGAGTGTTTTAAAATTATTTTTTATAAAATCAGTATTTTCCAGGAAATATATAAATTGAAAATAAATTTTGTATCAAAATCACACATTCCTTAAAATAAATTCTTAAAAATTGAAAGCATTTTGAAATACAAGTTCTAACATTTATAATTAAATTGTCTGATATCTTGAAATAAAATTTTAAATAATTAAGTTTAAATTATTTTGTGGCTATTATAATAATGCGATTTAAATTACTTTAAGCTTTATTTCATTAATTCTCATTATATTTAATAGTATTTAAGTCTTTAAATTCACACTTTATGACATGCATTTATAAATATTTTTAAAAATAAATCAGTATTGACTAAATAGGTAATATATATACACAACAGTTGAATAATAACTTAAATATTTTGACTTCTTAATTAAATGAATAATTTTTAATATTAATTTAAGAACTAATTAAACTAACTATGGAATATTATTTACTTCCAAATTTCATATGATGAAAAACATCATCTTTAATTTTCAGTTTTATTTAAACTAGTTAAATAGTTTGTTACTTATTTATTTATGTTCTACATCTTATAATAAGTATACATCAAAATATTGAAAAAAGTACCAAATCATTTTAAAAGATAATACATATTCATAAAAGTTAAATTAAATAATCATTTATATCATTTATGGCTTTATTTACTTAAGTTTCACATAGTAAAGAGAATCCTTATTCATTTGCCTAACTGAGTTGATTTTCATTTGTAAATGTTCCCTTCACTCAATTTAATCTGAACAGGATAAGCTTTTAACCAAGTGTCTCAAGCAAATAATAGCAGAAACTTTTATGTCATATGAGTACAAAGTGTTTTCTTCTTTAAAGCACCAGGAAAAAAATTTTCTCAAACAATTACATTCCACTAAGAAGAAGAGTGGAAACATGTGTTTTCCACCAGCGAGTAAGTATCCTTGATGCATTGTAAATGAGCAAAGTATTTGCTATCACGAACTTGATAAAATGTTATTTTTCTTTTCCGTTTTTCTGCAAACAAAAAAATTAAGTTATTTTTAAGGAGTATTTTAACTATATATCAAATCGAAATGAATGCAAACGAAAAAATTATTTACACGCATCAGTGAATTAATTGAGTTTTAAAGTTTGAATCAATGGAGCATTAAAATGAATATGCTTTATTTTTTTCACAGATTTATTGTTACAACAGAGTTTAGCAAGCATTGTTTCGTGTTATCGAAATAAATTACTATGAAAAGAATGTGAGAAAAAACATTCAAATAATGACGATATAAATAAAGGTAATTTGTATAAGAAAAACAAACTAGCCATGCAACAAATACGAAATTTTACATAAGACAAAAAAACAAACAGGACATAAAATATTCAAGCATTTAGATGGAGTATTTTGAAATAAATAGTTTGCTTGAGTATTAATACATATGACATTGTTTAAAAAATATAGATTACTTTGAAATTCTTATAGCATAATAATCGAAAATGAATAATTAAGATAATTATAAATGCAAATAATTATTAAATACAAATTTAAAAATCAAATGTGTGTGCAACCTTATTTGCAGAACAAATAAACGTAACTGAAAGAGTGTTGCAAAGAAAGGTCTATTGTTTGAAACAAAATTTTTGATAAAAAATTTGAGTTCATTAACATCTAATAGTAATATATCTTCTGAAATTAAAAATCTTCATACCTATATCATTTAAATATATTATATCAATCATTTTTGATCCAAAGAAATGCGTATGTAGAATTTTAAATAAAAAATTCACAGTAATATATTTTGATTATCTATTGCATTTATCATCAACAAAATTTTTTCTTTTAAGGAACTAAAGTAAAGAAACTATAAAACATTCAAGAACATTTTTAAGGAGCAGAATATAAATAATTTAACCATCAATATTTCATAATTAAAATATTTGATATGTATGTATGTACTATTGTGTAATTTATAATAAATCATTATATTTATTGCTTATTTGGATTTTCTAATGTATTTCAATTACTTAATATTCTTAGTCATTTTTAATTATTATGACTACTTTGACACATTTTAAGTGTGCTTTACACAGGATGTTTTTCAATCATTAAAATCAATTCATGCTTGATTGATATTCATGAAGAATTACTTATAGTATACCTTAAATAATCAAACTTCTGTTCTAATCTCTGTTGAAGTATATTATAAAAGAATAAAATAAATAGTTAGGCCATTATCCTAATTGTGTTTTCAGATTAACTAAGCTTTAAATTTGCTCATTTTATTATAAATTATCACCCAATATAATTAGAATTGAAACATTAATGATTCTCAAAAATATTATGGTATGGCATAAAAATGGAAAATTAAATAAGTATTACATCCTATTTCCTTTCATTTATCCCATTAATAGCGATAAATGTTCTTATCTTACGATAAACATTTATGTAAAATATGTGCATACCTGTATTTGCTGTAATATAGACCATGCGCAAGTGTTAGTCTAAAACTGTTACATCGCCAAACGCATCCGATAGTAAGGAATTTCTCCTTCACAAAATATTTTTACTTTCAGTGACGCAAAGATGGAATCCTTTTATAAATAGTTGACCATCAATGCTTAAGATGACTTCTCACTTTACATATAGGAAAACATGCAGTTCAAAATACACTCCGAATTTTAGAGTTGTTTAAAATTTGATTTATTTTAGTCAGTGAAGAAAAATACAAGGAGAAATAACGATATTTTCAAGGCATTCAACTGAATACGTGATATGCTGTGCATTGCATGATGTCATTATTTATTTTTAAAAATCAACAATAAGATAATAAACAAATGAAAAAACACTACATATTAAAAACATATTTTTAGTAAAAATAAAACAAAAAAGCTATTAGAATAGATTGATAAAAATACATGATAACAACATTTAAGTAAATTCTTAGAAGATTGCTTGATTTTTTTTTAATCTACAAAAAATATAGTAATTTTTGTTCTCGCAACCAATATATGACATCGTCCACATTTTGAATTTAACTAGTTTTTGAGATTATTTCAAATTGTACTTTAGAATTTCAACAGGTTTTCGAAAAAAAAAAAAAACTCTCTGCCAAAAGCTGAACATTTTTGAAGCAAACATTTGAAACAAAACATCAACAAAAAAATATCAATAAGAACTTAAAACAAACACGACTAAATTTTTAACAGTCTGAAAATATATAATAAAAGCAAAATTGAGCTACCAAAAATGATCCGGATACATTTGTCAGCCCGAGATCAATATTCAACTTCTTGCATTTATGTCCCTTGGCAGACTAAAGCTAAACTAATGTTCTCTCTACAGTAATGAAAAGTGTTGCCACATTTAATACTGACTGCTACAAAATAAGCGAGAAAAATTAATAGAAAATTCCGGCAGATGACAGGGTAGTAATTCTTACAGAAAAAAATTAGAAACTTATATATATATCTTATATATATATATATATATATATATATACATATATATATATATATATATATATATATATATATATATATATATATATATATATATATATATATATATATATATATATATATATATATATATATATATATATATATATATATATATATATATATATATATATATATATTTTCAAATCTGGATTGCTGTAACAATATATTCTGTATATATTAGGGCAGATTACAAAAAAAATCAATAATCATATAGTGATAAATAAGTTCATAAAGAAGATAATAATTTATAAGAAGAGAAATTCAAAAAAAGATCATGAGTAAAGTAGAAACCTCTTCAAAGCTTCCACAAGAGATTTACCTTCTCAGCCGAACCTTCTATTTACGTTAAATATATTAGCTGAGAATGAAGAATGTAGTAATCTATCAACAGTAGCTTATATATTCCTATAGCTCATTAGAATAACAGAGGAGAAAAGTAGGCGGTGGTGGGATAGGCCGCACACAATTTCAGGCCGGACCCTTAAGTGACACTTCATTCATCATGTTAATGGGCTCATCTTATATTTAATTGTTTCGTCGATGACAGTTTTGGAGATTGTGGACACTGACGTCACCACAACTTTCGTTTCTGATTGGTCCTTGGTGAGAAAACATGTTCCTCCCTGGAGAGGACCTCTTGGATTTAAATTATCTTTTGCTAACTCCAGTCCACTAGATCGGAGATACTTTAATTAGATATAAGCCTTCCTATCTAGTGAAGTGTTATCAAAATTGAGTTTCAAAATATGTCGGAAGCACATGAATTTTAATCGCATACATTTGCTGTTTTAATATGATATTTTTATAATCAAACATGTATGCCTGTGTATGTAAACATATATATTAATTAAATATTTTTTATTTCAAGCTGATGAAAATTAAAGTTGAAGTATTTTTCTCTCATTGGATCTGTTGTTTGTATTTTAGTTATTACGTTGCAACATAAAATCTGTTGAAAACATTTTTACAGAGATCATATGATATAATATCAATCTTAGAATGATGAAATCTATCAAAATTAGGAGTTAACTTTAAATTCAGTTTTCTTAAGAATAATAAAGAACATTTTTGATTAAAGTGTGTTTAAAGAAGTCAAAAGAATGTTACAAAAGCATCCATATAAAATTAAGATTTTTAAATTAATTCGAATAGTATATTTTTATTTTTAAAAATAGTTAATTTTATGAGTTTCTTAATTATTTTCAATAACTGGAAAGTTATTTTTCCATAATTATTGGTAATACATTTATTTATATTTTTGTTATAATTATAAAATATTTTAATCGAATAAAATTCAGTTTTAATTCCTATTTCAAAATAACAACATAATATCCTGTATATAAATGGAAGTATAATCTTTGTGTGAAACTCGTTTAAGTAATTTATTTTTACTTTTACTCTTAGTACTAGTATTTTTAATAAAAAAAAACCACCATTTACAATACACAAAAAATTACGTTTCTCTACTTAACGACTTTTTCACCAAGATTCTGGATTTTATTTCATTTTTCCTTCAGAGATTTAAAAGGTTAGGTGCGAAAGTTCGAACAGTCCAACAAAAGATTCTTCAAAGTTCGTACGCTCCCTTGCCTCCCGGGCGTTTTTTCAAACACGTTTCCTATTACGCTGCCTAACAACAAAAGAAATAAAATAGAAAATATCATAAAAACTCGGAAAGGAAGTCTTAAAAACTCCAATATCGATGCAAGTCTATAGCCAAAGGCTGGAGCTTTTAAAAATTTAATACCCATAAGACTCACTGGAGATTTCTATTTCTGATCTATCATAAATGTAGGCATACGTGTTTAAGATATATATAGAAATATGAAGTATTGTGTGCAGTTTTTCAATTTATTTTAAGTGTGCCTAAAATTTAATGGATTGGAAAATAGAATAAATAACTAGAATACGAAAATATGATCTTGCACAGAATTTGTCTCAATAACGCATTTATTTGAACAGCAACTCATATTTCGTATTTACTTTTATTTGTAGGAAAATTGCTTATCCAACCATATATATAATTAGATCATCTTTTACTTAGAAATAAGAGTCTCTAAATAACAAAAATAGTTTTGTTCATTTTTGTTAAATGATTTTAAAAAATAATAAAAACATTTTTCTGGTAGATTCCATATATGATAATATATATGAACTTTTATTAGATGAAAGTAGAACCAAAAATGACCGTACAAAGTATGTATTTTTATGATATTTATGGTTATTTACAAACATTAATAGGCAAGTACATCCAATTTAATTTTAAAAATCCCATCATGTTTTTTAGTAAAATATTTAAAAAATAAACAAACCAATTCCCAAACTAAATGAAAATTAATTAGCTTTCAATTTATTAACTGTCATCTTATTTTTAAAATGCATTACTTACATAGAGATATAATTTTATAATATTAATTTTTATTTCTTTTCTTATCATTAGTATTCATTTCTATATCTAGAAGAACATAACATTTTTTCTTAAACATCTTATATCAAAGGTTTATGGCATACGCTATATTTATATATATAAGAGTAGTATGATTAATATAATTATAAAAACACTACTAATTATCATTTAAATATAATATAATAGCTAAAAAAATTAATAAAAATTTTAAATAATTACTGATGTAAAAGTTAATTTTCAGTAAGTTATTTTCCTTTGAACATTTTCCAAATAAATTATGCTGAGTAAAATGTTATATGAATGATATAAGTTTGAAAAAGATTTACTGCATAGTGTTTTGAAATTTTGTTTTCGTATTTACTTTGGCTGTTCGACCCGAGGGAATTAATTATTATTATTATATATATATATATATATATATATATATATATATATATATATATATATATATATATATATATATATATATATATATATATATATACTTTTATAAATCGTTTTAAATATATTTAATTGAAGAAAGATTTTCTTTTCCAAGTCGTAATAGTGTTTTTAAGAATAAAATTTTCAAAAATACGTTTTAATGATTGTTTTATCATAATTCAAAAAGAAATTATGATGTTAAACTTTTAGTAACATTTCGTTTTGAATACATTTCCAAATTCTAGAAAATTATTTTATAATATATGAAAATGCAGGTTTCAAAATCAGAAACACTTGATAAAATTTTTTTTATTATTAAAAATTTAGAATTTACGAAAAATACACTATATAGTATTTTTAATACTATATTAAATATGCTGATGAAATTGCTTAAATCATTTATTTTGTATTTTCAAGAAAGAAAGAATATTTTAACTCAAATTATTATAAATGCTTAAAAATTTATATTTCAATATTTTGATTTCATTTATTAATTTGAATTATTTTACAGAATTCATGTATGAAAAAATTATGCTGTGCAAAATTTAAGATTTACATTTAAATGCTCAACATAAATGACGACGATTTTTTTAATGTTTCTATATCTTATGACAAAAACTATTTTACCAAAAATTGTAATTTAAAAGATATCATTTGAAATAATTCCTCATATTATAAAGAAACTATTAAGAAACAGTTATAATGTAAATGGAATCATGTATTTCAAAAGTAAAGCTTAATAACATAAAATATTTAGCAAAAAATATGACATCTAATAAATCAACAACCTTATAAAAATATTCCTCAAATATTCATCAATACATGAAACACATACACATTTTTATACAGGCATAAATTTTACTACTTATAAATCTCTAATTTCTATATATATATATAAGTAAATATCAATCAATTTCAACATGACATTATTGGTAGTGGAACAGGACTGTGCTGATGGGTTTAGATCATTTCTTTTATATCTGAAAAACTAAAGTGCTTTTCCTTCAGAAAATAATCAAAAAGAAAGCATTTCATTTTATGCTCTAGAATATCCCAATCCTTTCACGCCTCCGATTCCTAATAGATCGACTTTGCCCGTTGTTCCCTTTACAGTCATTGGACCTCAGCTGGTCGTTCTACGATAACCTCATTCACCCTATTGAGATCAACTGGCCGAGAATTGGGACTGATAGGGTCCTTTCAGATCTTCCCTCTTTTCCATTCCACCATCAACACAGAGCCAAACAAACGAGAAAAGCCTCTATTTCGGGTTATCTATACGCTCAACTGACCTTCTGATGGAATGTGCCACACTAGGTGATAGTTTTTTTTTCTTCTTCATTTTGTTCCGTTCCGCGGTTTTTCTTCGCTGTTGCCATTCTTTTCGCAAAAAAATGCATTATTTTATTCGGTTTTCATTCTTTTCGCCAAGTTGCTTTTCTTACTTAAACCGTAACTATCAGCTGTGAACTACTCCTTTTCGGTGGAAATCTTCGTTTCCTCCTCAGTGGTCTCAGCTACAAACTTACCCAAAAATACTACCGTACAATTTTTTTAAGACAGAAGCAATAAAATTTTTCTGGTATTTTTCTTTAGGGAAGTTCCATAGCAAATATGAGAATAAAAGTATTTGCTTAGGAAGAACCTTCCACAGTTTCAAAACATCGTCCATCATTATTGAAAGATGATAGGAGAGACAGAACACAATAAGGCTCCAGTTATGAGGAAAATGATCATTTCTTTTGCTTCTGTAAAACTATAAATCAGACTGAATTTCTGTGGAATGCATGGTGACGAAGACAAATGCATGCAACTTAAAGTGCTTCTTGTCTAGTTTGAAACGTAATATTTCTTATTTCTTGAACATAAAGATAAGTGATTTTAAAAATCATATGATACTTCACAAGGAAATGGTTGTATCACATAACATGTTCCTTCAAATTTATTATCTAGTTTAAATTCAAGAAAATTTATAGATAATATCTTATATACATACTTCATACAATGCTTCAAACTGACACATTGAATTAAAAAATTAATATTTAAGAAAAAATAGTGAAAGTATTCTTTATTTTATATTTTAATATGAAGAAGACATGGATTTTTTCAAAATAGTTTAGATTTCAGTAATTGAAATATTTTTCAATTTGGTAATTTCAAATTTGTGTCGAGCATTTGGATTGCTCTTAAGGTAACCGTCTGAAAATAATCTTAAAAAATTTAATTTATATTACATTTTAATTTGAAAATTAACAGGTGTAATGATATATATATATATATAAAGTTAACAAGCAGTTTAAAATTTTTATAATAAAATTATATTGATTATATCTCAAGAAATCTCCATCTGAAATAAGTATCATTCATCATTTTTGATAGTTCTCTCTTTTTAATATGGCACTTATTCTAAGTTTTATAAAATACATTCTGAGACATTTTTCTTTGTAACATTTCTGATAATAATTCAGTATCAACCATATTATAAAATATAAAATTTAAAACAGTTTGACCTTTTTATTTAGATTCGTTAGTAAAATAAAAGTGATAAAAAATTTGATATTTAAATATTTACTTGCTGTACTTTTTAAAATAACCCAATACTAGGAATCGGCGTGGTTAAAATAATTCTAAATATTTTATATTATTTTGCACACACTGATACTTATATTGCGTATGTAGTTTCCTGCATGGATTTGTGATGTATACAAGCATGTTGGTATATATACCAACTTTGAAATGTACTGTCGATAAATATACACTGAACATATAAACTGACTTATTGAATATTGAAAAATATTGCTTTTAATTTTTGCATGTTTTTATTTTGATACAGTCTTTGATGATTTTTAAAACAAAATAAAAGTTTAAGAAAATATTTATGACATTTATTTAAATCAATAAAAGCGATATAAAGTACGATATTAAGTCTAGTAGCTAGACAAAGGAAATTTTTACTTCATCTGAAAAATGTATTTGTAAAATCTTTTCCTAACAAATTGTAAATTAGATGGTCGCTGCGTCCGCGGTATCGGTATCAATTGAACTCCTCTTACATAATGTTTACGAGGATGTGGGTTGCTACAGTAACTGTGATATATATTATTATTATTATTATTATTATTACTACTATTATTATTATTCAGATTTTTTTAAATATGTCTGCAATGTTATGATGCATAATATTGTTGATTTTAGCTCTGTATTACTACTGGCTTCCATATTTAAAAAAAATCAAATTAATTTCAAAAAAGTCAAACTTTTGAGAATGAATTTTTTATAAAGCTGCAAGATGGATGTAATTGATATAATTATCTGAAACAAAATTAAGTACTAATAAAAATACTCCCCCAATATTTTCTATCTTACTCGCTTGTCGGAAATGCTTCAAATGTTTCATTTATTAGAATATTAGCACTTACAAAATAGTTATTAAGCATTCTTGTATAATTTTACTATCATAGAAATTATTTTTACTCAAGTTTTAATAAAATTTCGCTTAAGCAAAAAGTTTTTAAATGGCAAACTACCCTTTACCTATACCATTCATGAATAATACACTTCTGCCCATAATTAATTATTTTTCTTTATTTAATTAAATACATATTTGATTATTTTTTAATAATATGAGGAACATTCTCAAAATTTTTGCAGATTTTAATATCTTTAGAGTAAAACATAATCAGCCAGAGAATCTAATTATGCATAACCTTTCAGGTTCAGTATTTAGTAATTTTGAATTCTTTTAATTATCCTAAAATGAATTCTTATGAAGAAGAGTTTATGAAAATAGAGTAGTATAATTTAGCTATATGATGCAAAAAAGCTATAAAGAAAGAAATTAATCGGTAATCTTGTTTAAGCTTATCATTAAATGCAATCTTAATTAACTCTACAGTTTTTGTTTTCTAATGAAAGTAAATAATTGCATCAGTGAATTTTTAATAAACCGGCTGATCATTATCATTTCGCTTTTAAAACTGAATTTTAAAAAGAAAAAAAGTTTATTTAAGATGTATTTATTCTTGACAACCATAATTATATTATAGTTAAATCTCATCTCATGTATTTATTTATATTATCAATCATTTACTATATGTATGTTTATATGTTACTGAGAAATATAAAATAAAATAGAAAATATAATATATTTTATATAAAATGAAAATATTTTAGTAACATCATCAAGCTAGGTACGTATACAGTAAATATCTTTTCAATCGCTTTCTTGTAAATGATACTGTATTTTTGAAATTTAGTTTTTCATTTATCTTCAAATAAACACTTTAATTAGCAATTAAGTATCACCATTTTTATATCGCAATTTCATATTTATTAAAATTTTGTAGACTATAATTAGTTCCTTAACATTTTTATTATTTGATGACGAATTCAAATATCCACTTTTACAAAAAAGAATTGAACCCAACTGATACATTATAGACAATATATGCTTCATGAAAGTTTATTACCATGAATTAATCTTAAAATATTCATTCCGTTTCTCAACTTAGCGCTTTTAAAAGTTACAAAATATACTGTTTTTAATTTCATAGTGATTGTTTATGCAAATTTTCCCCTACATCTATTATGCAGCCTAGATTTCCGATGTTCCGTGGAGAAAAATATTAATTTAAACTAGATTTATAATGCTTTAAATGTTTTTAATTTTCCTTTTTTGCAATAGAAAGCGAAATCGTTTCATAACTTTAATCAAAAATAATCTATTCTTGATGAGCGATTATTTTTATAAGCACTAAAGAAACGGAGACATTTCTTCATTAATAATTTAGATAATGATTATTTAAAAGTATTAATACATAAAATATTTTTCTAAAGCAATCGGAATTTATGATATAAATTATTTATTTTTTCTTGGCTTCCTCATGTTAAAAAAGAGCTTTGAAAGTAAAGTAAAATCATTTCAATCCATATCTAGTTTATTCTAACTTTTATTAGTTGATTGTTTCTTCAACTTATAATAAAGGTTTAAAAGCACAGAGTTAGAGCTTAGATTTATAGATTGTCTAGAATAACTAGACAAATATCAGATAAATTCGCTTTTAAAAAATTAAAACTAGATGAGTATGGATAATATTGTGCTATTGTGAGGTCATTGATGATATTTTGATTATGTGAGAAGAGTTAATTTATTTATTCATGATAATTTGTTTTCAAATATTAAAAAAAATAAATTGGCATAAGTATTGGTCATTATATTAAATCAAAGATTAACTATGGCGTAACACATTTTTCATATTTTCTTATGTATGAAAGTGCAATCAATACATTCATTGCTTTAAGTATAGAAACTATATCAAATTTAGAAAATATTTGATATAGTTTCTATACTAAAAGCACACGGTAAACATGATAGAAGTTGACTAATATTTGCATTTTTAGTCATGTAATTCAATGAAAAATTCTTTCAAGAATGTAAAATTAAAGCTAGTGAAAGCAGTTAGTTAAAAAAAACTTATTTAATTTTATCAGATTAACAACATAATTTTAAACTATGTTTTAGTACTTGCGTTGAACTATTTTAAAATTTAAAAAAAATCATGCATACTTTTGCCTGCAATGTTGTTTAATATAAGAAAGTAATGTGTTGTGCTATTTAATATTTATTATTTTATTTTAGCTGTCCTCTCTCTCTCTCTCTCTCTCTCAACAGTCAATATTTTTTATATATTTATTCCAGATTCCTATTTGAAACAATAGTTCTATTGTGTTCAACAGAAATCTTGAACTAATTAGAAAAAAAATTTAAAATTTTTTATTCAAAAATAAGTTGAAAATGTAAATTAGTATATTGAATTCGCATAATTGCTGATCTGTAAATAAACATTCCGTGAAGAAATAAATAAATTTGATAAATTGTAAAAAAATATTTTATTCATATTCCCTGTCGCTAACATATATTTAAGAATTTTTAAATGCACATTCAGTTAAAATAAGACTTAATATTTACTTTCAAACCAAAATAGTTTTATTAATTTTTATATTTTGTAATCTTATATAATAAGTACACTTAAAAGCATTTAGAGTAACATTAATTAAAATTACATATTTTTTACCAGTGTAAACCAATAAATTTGGAATATTGGATTTTCATATGCATTGATTTAATATTTACTTACCTTGTAAAAACAAATATTTTTTACAACTTGTAATAACTAACAAAAGACTGTTAGCTCATCTTTCTACAAAACATACTAAACTAATTTGAATTATGAATACGATATGTATTGCGTGTTTCCAAACAATTATTTTAAATTATACCTAAAATGACACGAAAATATTCTTTTATTATTGATTATGTGTAAGAAATAGATTAATTTTTTTTAATAAAGTGGATATGTATACAAAAGAAAATTCTATTCATATGAAAGATATCATTTATTTTATTTTGTATATTGCCCCATATGTTTACTAATATTTGCGTGTAATTTCACACACCAAATGATTTAGAACTTCAATTCAATTAACTTACATTTGTAATTTATTCTTAAAAAAATCCATTTAAAATTCATCTCTGAATTACAATAAGTTTTATAATACAGAAATATTTATTTTTAATTATATATTTCAATTTATTTTAAGCTAAACTTACACTTCTGATGCATAAAAGAGTTTTGAAAATTAAAGTTGAAAACTACTGGCAACTTATGAAAGGAAAGAAGATTTTATTTCACGTTTCGAAGCCCTAGGGTTTCAAGACATCTAAAAACATTTACTCGCACCACTGCCATTGAGGCGCTATTTTAAGCGAAAAAATTCCTCTGTACATAAGTCAAGAAAATAAAAATGACAAAACACAACTTCTTCGGAACTAACAAGAAATACTGACTTTTAGAAGAGTAATCCAAGCTGAATTGGGAATGTTCTTAAGCTGAACTCGGATGCTTTTCATAAAGAACAGCTCATTTTCTGAAAAGTACATTTTATCAGAACCACATTTATAAGAAGCTTTATAGAATTTATATATATATATATATATATATATATATATATATATATATATATATATATATATATATATATATATATATATATATATATATATATATATATATATATATATATATATACTTATATACATATAAAGATAAATTTTGCTCGCTTATATATTCTCATATTTAAGAGCAAAGCAAAAAGTAGTTAAACAAATAGTTTCGATACTTACCTCTATTTTCACTTTCAGAAATTTTCAAAGGCTTTTATATTTTAAATGAATATATTTTGACAATCGTTAAGTTACACAAAAAATAAATTCTCTAATTTGCGAAACTGAATTCAAAGATTTGTACAAAGGGAAATATTAAGTTATAGTTTAAAAAGTATCTTAGGTATAATATTGAGTAAAAAAATAAAATTACCACCATTGATACATTATTCAAAATAAATTTTAATAATTTTTTAAAGTTATTCCCTCAATCAATTTGAAAAGAGAAGAAGACATTTCAAGTGACAGAATTTTCATTCAAATTTTAAATTAAGAGAATTTAATGATTATATTAACATTTAATTTCCTTTCTGTAATGTTTACTTAATTAATAATACTATTTCATATGTGACCGATTTTTAAAACAGGTTGATATTTTAAGAGATTGTAATTTCACACACCAAATGAAGGTTTAAAAAATTATTTAGTATTCTTTTACAAAGACATTAATTAAGAAATAATTTGTTATATTTATGATTTTCATGAAGAATAACAAATTTAAATATTAAACATTTTAATTTTATGGGGATTATATTTTAATGTCGTTCACTTTACTCATTATAATTTATTTTTAAATAAATATTTATAATTATTTTATAATTTGTATAAGATAAATGAATTAATTAAAAATATGTATACGAAATCTGGACTTTCAGCTATTAGTCATTTGATGAAAATATATTACATATTTATATATATGGTTCACATAATAGATGTATCTAAGTAAGTATAAAATATGTTGTGTAGCGCCCCATATCTTCAGCACCACCCATGACGTCATCACCAAGGAAGTCAGTCCCTCTCCAGCAACCGTAGGAATGAGACGTATATCCATATGACTCTCATGTTTACCCTATTCCCTTTAACTTTATGTGTTTAGATGTAATTTTGTTTTATTTGTAGTATATGTATCTGTGTTGTGCTCAAATTGTACCCTTAATTGTAATAAATTATTTTGAGCTATTTAAGGAACTTATTTCTTTGTTCCTATTAAACCAGATAAGTGCTACAGTTGTAGGTTTATGTGCCTTTTAAGTAGAAACATTACAATTTCTGCATCAATACTAAGTAAATTTATAGTACTTCAAAAGTATTTTAATATTATCATATATAACTTTTCTTATTTGATTAAAATGCTTTATATAAAATAATCAAGTGCACAAGAACGCAGATAGAGTATTAGTAATTAAAGTTTACTTATTTAGGAGTCACTAAAACAGTTTGCGGAAGGATATAAGAAAATATAATTTCAGAACAATATAATAAAAATGATATTATTAACCAATCCAAAATATTAAATATATAGTGTTTAATTTACCACTCAAATAAAATGTTATTTTTGTGTCTCAATATATTTAAAATTTTTAAATAATGAAGATGAATATTCAATGATTCTATCTCAAATCAAAGTAGACACAAAGAGTTATTTCCAAGTGATTATTATGCAAATAATGTGGTATATCAAGTTTTAGTGTTGAAGATTTATATATATATATGTATATATATATATATATATTTTAAAAATTATATATAAAACTATAAAGTATTCTAAATGAAATAAGATGATTTTAATGCTTTCAAATTAATATTTACTTATTACATTAATAGTTAGTTATTTAAGGAACATAAAAGCTTGCATTTGTTAAATTTCAACTTTTTTGTGTTTATTTACTGTGACATTATTGTGACTCTATAAGTATCTATAAGTATAACTGCTTTATTATATTTTTTTTAAATAAATATGATGTTGCTGTTTTTTTATCTTTCATCTGTGTGTGTGTGTGTTTCTAGGGAGTCAGACTATATCACTTTAATTGTTATCATTAAATTTATATATGTAAGTCTAAGAAACACAACTATTCTAATTCTTCGAATCATTTATATTAATTTTTGAAGTGCAGGTTCAACAATTGAAACTTAGTTTCTATGTAGAAAAAAAAATAAAATATTTAAAACAATTTGAAGAAGAATATGAAAAGCAGTTTCAAAACAATTATACTACACCAAACACTTATTGCATTATCCAAAGCATCGATGCTTGCAAATTTTCAGTTTCAATAACCTGAATTACAAATTTAAAACAGCATTCAGTTTCAAATGCACATATACAGTTGTATATAAGTATACATTTATACGGACATAATTATATATATATATATATAGATAGATAGGTAGATAGATAGATAGATATAGATATACATATATATATATATATATATATATAGATATATATAGATAGATAGATAGATAGATAGATAGGTAGATAGATAGATAGATATAGATATACATATATATATATATATATATGATATAGATATTATCACTTGATATTTGTAGGGGAAAATTTGAATGAATATTCGGTCAGTTACCTCTCGTTAATCCAAGCCAAACTTTCTCACTGAAAACTTTGCTAAGTTTTATCCAACACTGAATTATATTTTGATTAATATTACATGTTAAATTAATCTTAGTTAAATTACATGTCCTCCAAATGTGATGGGATAAAATACATTTCGATATAAAATACATGTTCCCTATATATTGATTTTGAGAAAAATCACCAACAGATACGAAATTACTTAAATAAAATTTAATCATAAGTTTCGCAGTTTCATTCAAAACTCTACTTCAATTATCGTTTCGTTATTATAGAAAATAAAACTTTCAGCTAATATCCAATATGGTAACTTTTCTTGCATTATATTTTTTATTTTAAATCATTCATTATTTTACTGAATTCTCAAGCTCTATGTGAACTATATTTTTAAATCTGTGTAAAACACACGTTTAAAGAAACATTTACAAAATTATATCAAAAATTCCATTTGAATACTATTTTCAAGTATAGCAAATATATATTTTTTTTTTTCATTTAAAAACATTGAAAATTTTTTTCTTGAAAAATTTGGAAAATATCTTAACATCTACCATGTAATTTTCGGAAAATTCAAATACCAACTAGAGTCTATTTATACAAACTTTTCTCGTAGTGCCCTGAGACGCGTGAGTTAAATTTGACGTATAGTCAAAATTAATTTGCATAAATTTTATTTTTCACAAATTTTTTTTTCACAGCTGACTGATTCCCACTGAAACTTATTTGAATTGACTTTGATATGAAGGGAGATTAGTCTTGATTCGCTTAAACTCGTTTGACTACGTTATCAACATATGTTGATGGATCAGTTATATTTCAATTGTTGTAAGAAGATGTTGTTCGAAAGGCGTCTGATTGTTGCATATTTAAAATATTTTTAAAAATCACTATCATAAAAAAGAAGATATAATTGTGTTTTTCTTCGCAAGTATACATCTATAATTATGCAGAATATAGTTTTAAGTGTTTCAAAATCCAATGCCTCCGAGTTTATTAAAAACCAAAAATGATATTGTTTTTCCAAGATTTAAATGCAAAAAAAAGGCAAACCCAAGATAATATATAGTTTGGACAAGTGTCTTAAAAGAATAAGTTAAATGCAGTTTCCAAAGTTAAAATCTGATTGTCATCGACAAGTATGGAGAATTTGTATCAGCTTTGATTCGTCGATAATACAATGAAACTACAAATTCTACAAGACTAAGAACTTGCTAAATCAAAGCAGTTCAAAACATATATTACAGTAATGAACTGAAACGGCGTTTACTATGGGAACAAAAATTACCATTCTTGGACAGAGTAAGACTGAAATAAAAATGTATTTAGCCATGAAACGTTATTATTGTTCAAGACTTTAATTCAACGTTTATTATACAAAGAAATTGATAACATACCAAAGAAAAATATCTTGTCAGACGAGTTCTAATAATTTCATTTCATTACTAGAAGACAAAACCATGTTCTTAAAGAAAATGCTCATAGGTGTGTTCCAACCAAATCTACAATTATAATTTCAGTTAAATCTTTTTTTTTTTCAAGAAAAGGAATGAAAATGTTTGCAATAGTCAGTTAATTTTCAATATTTAATTCCTAAAATATCTTATGCAGCATTAAGAAGATATGTGATTGTAAAATGCAGTGACTACTCAAAAGAAAGATAATTAAAGTTGATGGTCTGGTTTCGTGACGATGTTGTCCAAAATTTATTTTCTAAATTAATATTTTTCGTGTTAAGACATTTAAAAGGATTTAAGTAAAGAAGAGTATGTCATTCATGTTACAAAGAACAAATTCATAACTGGAATACTATGCTACATCAACCATATAAGAAAACTTATTATAATTTTAAAAGAAATATTTTTTTTTTTTTACAATTCTGTATTTTGTAAAGATTTGGTGTGTTGAAGCATGAAAACCATTCTGCAATCATATTATTATAATAACAATAATATATATATATATAACATAATTATATAACTTTTTTGCAGATGGACGAGAATTGCCTTTTAATGAACGACAACAAGTAAACGCAAATGGAAGCTTCTTTATAAAAGATGTTACTAGAGAAACAGATAGTGGTGTCTACATATGTACTGCAGTCAATAAACAAAAAGAAAAAGCAGAAAAAGAATTACATGTGCGAGTTATGAGTAAGGAAATTGTCTATTTTTACAGTTTATAATTACTTTAAGAAATCTAAAATTTTCTGTATATTTCTTTAAGTTAACTGACAGTTCACTTAAAGAAAATCAGGTAAATTAATAAATCAGGTAATAGAAAATCAGGAAAATCATTTAGTATATTGAATATAATTGAAGTACAAACATATTGAGAGGAGATCACAAATATCCTAAGAGAATTTATAAGTACAAACTGTATGTTTTTCATTGAAAAATATTCTTCTTGTTTTTCTAAAAATATGTAGTTCCCATATTAAAGAAATTAAATTATTTTAGTATATTTTTTGGATAAATACATTGAAAATAACTTAAATATGAAAAATATTCATGTGTCACTTTCTTTTGTTCAAAGTTTAAATGATATTATAATTTTTAATAATTTCATCATTTAAAATTTGAACAAAAGAACACATCACAATGACACGCATCTTCTAGTGAAATGATACAAAAAAAATTTAACTATGATTTCCCTAGAAGATAATTTTAGTAATGCTAAGAAAATTGATCATAACTCTAGACTTAAATATTTGTTTTACATGAGTCATTAATGTGTAAAATAATTTAATAAGGGAATATTTTTACATATATTTTATATGCTTTTTTTCAAATTTCAAATATTTTAATTGTTATTAATTTTTATAGCTTACTATTATGAAAACATTAAAAATAATAATTTTTCAACACTTAATATATATATATATATATATTAAGTTATATATATATATATAATTTAAAGATTTCTTAATTGTGATTCCAGGAAGATATGAATTGTTAATATCTTATAATAAATGTGTCATTCTTATGAAATTAAACACGTGACTAACGTATTATTTCAAGTGTGTGTGTGTGTGTGTGTGTGTGTGTGTGTGTGTGTGTGTGTGTGTGTGTGTGTGTGTGTGTGTGTGTGTGTGTGTGTGTGTGTGTGTGTGTGTGTGTGTGTGTGTGTGTGTGTGTGTGTGTGTGTGTGTGTGTGTGTGTGTGTGTGTGTGTGTGTGTGTGTGTGTGAAAATTCATTTCAAGTTTCATTAAATAATAATTCATTTATTCATGCTAAAATTGTAAGCTGTATGATAAAATATATTAAAATATTCTTCAAAATGATAAAAAATACTATTACTGTGAATATTACATAAACATATTTAAATACATATTTTTCAAGTATTTTCTAATAAAAACAGGCAGTCCTATGAGATTTACAATTTCATTAAAATTTAGACAAAAGAAATCAATATAGAAATTGCTTCTGAAACTAAATTTTAACTTACGTGATTATCATTTTTAAAATTATTGAGCTTCATATCCACACACAAAAATTAAACTATTCGTTTTTCTTTCATAGAGAAGCCAGTCATCAATCCTTTCAGTTTTCCAAGTGCTTTGGCAGAAGGTATGCATGTTATTATCACATGCAGCGTGTTAACGGGTGATCCACCAATTACCATAAAGTGGCTTAAGGATGGTATGACTCTGAACAGGAAAATGTTAAATATTGAAGAATCGTCAATGGGACACCTTGGTTCTTCTTTAGTTTTTAACAGTGTTGGCAGAAGTCACAATGGTAACTACACTTGCTTAGCAGAAAATGCAGCTGGTGAATCTAATTATTCCGCAGCAATGCTTGTAAATGGTTAGTGATAACTTTTTTATTTATTTCTTGTTTAAACTTAAATGAAAAATATTATATTAACTATTTTTTAATTCATTTAAAAGCATAATAAAATGTGCTACTGCTTTATGGTAAGACAATATTAATACCATAAGTATATATATATATATATATATATATATATATATATATATATATATATATATATATATATATATATATACATACATACATACATACATACATACATACATACATATATATATATATACCTACATACATACATACATATATATATATATAAAATAATTATCACAATATAGAAAAACTTATATTGTAATATAAGTTTTTCCTATATAGAAATTACAATTATTAATCTGAGTGATAAACAAATCAAATTTAAATTATTTAATTACTAAAAATGCTCTCAATTTCTAACATTTTGAGTACATAAAAAGTACGAGTATTTAATAAGTTGTTAATTGTTATTCTATTTGAAATAAAAATACATAATGTTTTTAAGAATCAAGTGTAAATAATATTTTATGAATCTGCTAAGAAAGTAAAATATAGCCCTTAGTGATAATTTTTTTTATCTATAATGATATCCTTAATTCTATTAAAAATTACTGTTTTAAACTAAATTAATGAAATAAGTAACATTTTAACAATAATAGAGAAGTGCTATTTAATTTTTTATGTATGTGAAGTAAAATATTTTGAAGTGTTAATTTATCATTTTATTTAAATTACAATGTTTTGTAAATGGAGGGTTAAAAATGATGTATTCTGCCTTTAAACGTTTTTTTTTCAAAAAGGAAAATTTTAATTTAGTTTATGAGAATTCCTTATACATACTTTTTCACAATCTAACTGTTATATCTCTTTATTATAGGGATTTCAAAATGTTTCTGTACAAAATAATTAGACTTGCAAATCTAGTTTTTCAGTGCTTGAGCATTGCAGAAATAAAATTGATTTATAATCTTAATTCTCCAAAAGATTTAAGTACAAAAGATTTATTCTGTGGTATAATAATTAATATTAGAATAATTGTTGATGAATACATTCAATGAGACGCATGAACTAAGAGCAAGGAAAATAATCAATGTTTTCCATTTAAAAAAAGCGTATCATTTACTCGAGGGAGGAGATATATTTTTTTAATTATAAGTTACTAAATTCAGAGTGAAAAGTACGCTGGGCTTGGAATATTACATAAAATCAATTACCTTCCACAGAAAATTAGGCTCAAAAAAGAAAGTGTAGAATTATTTCCAACTAACTCCCGTAATAACGCCATTAATAAATATTATCTAATGCAATCTATAAAAGTTTCAGAGCAATCCTGTCAAAACAGCAATTTATTTTGGCATTACTGCTGGTGTGATGAATACGAAGAGTTTCATTTTTTATTAATTGTTTTACCCAGAAAATTTGCATTTTTTTATCTTCGACTCGTTAATCATTGTTGATATACAGCAGCTAACATATCATATGAATGGGAAAACTTTGGTTATTTAATTAGGAATATAATCATTCTTTTATGATTTTTAATTAAATTAACATGTATTTATATACGCATGCATTAAAAAAACTTCGAATCTACATTAGCTTAATTAACTTTTATTTGTGCTGAAAATACATATAATGCATTTTAAACAGAAGGAAATACTATGTTTTTTGCTTAAGAGTTATTAAAATTGTATTTAATTAGGATACTTAATGCTAAAACATTGCAAACTGATTTATCTATTGGTTTTAAATAGTTTAATATGACTTTATGAAAAATATAACTCCGAAAATAATGCCAATTAAAAAACTGAAAAGAGGAAGGGAAAATAATATTTAATCTTTATTGAAAGTAGTTGAAATATTATGCAAAAAATATAATCTTAAAATAAATTATACGAAATTGGTTAGCTATGTTCAATTATTGTTGACAGCATGCCTTATTTAGTTTTAAGTTTAACCTTTTATTTTCATGGAAAAAATGACATACTTAAATAAAAAAATATGAATCTCTCTCTCTCTCTATCTCTCTCTCTCTCTCTCTCTATCTCTCTCTCTCTCTCTCTCTCTCTCTCTCTCTCTCTCACTATTGTGATAAATTTTTATTATTTTATGCAAATTAAAATTTATTTTTCAAAAATGTCATTCAATCGTTTAACTGTATTCGTATTCAACTAGTTACCGTTTATGGATTTTAGACTGATACTTTGTTTATAGATCAATCTAAAATGGCTCTAAACTATCATAAAATATTTTATAATACTACTTCAATTTACTTTCCTATGTTTAAGTAAATAACTACAGAAAACGTAAGTAAAGTGAATGGAAAAGTTACATTATATTATTTAAATTTAACTAAAAAATCACAAACAATAAGAAAATTTAAAATTATTTAATCTATTCTTTCCTGTGCACATTAAATAATATGTTTATGCAATTCTTTCAGCATTATTTAACTATGTTTAAAAAATAATAAAAAGCGTTTAAAGAAATTAAAAAACTATTCAGCTCAAAAAATTAAGTTCAATAGCATTTAATTATTTTAATCAGAAATTTTATATTGCTGGATAGCTGGTTTTTATAAAAAGTTATTACTCTGCAAACAATTATTTTCCCGAGGTCTTTCACTTTCAGAACTCAATAAATACGTATAAAAGTTTAAAAATGTCATATTTTGTTTCTATCCTCACATAAAATGTGAATAGGGATATGTCTTCATAATTAAAGTTATCTGTATAACTTTTTTCTTAAATTCTAAAGAAAAAATTGTAATATATATATATATATATATATATATATATATATATATATATATATATATATATATATATATATATATATATTAAATTTTCTCTAAAAAAATACGTAGTTTTACTTTTAAATAAATATGTATTAAAATTTTTTATAATGTAAGTAAAAATTATAAAAAAAAGTTCGTTCTGCGAAAATTTATACGAAAAATAAAACATTAGCAAAATAGGTAGTTCCATATTTATGTCTGATTATTTCAACTATACAGAAAATAAATTTATTTAAACAACTGAATATATTTTTCTACCTATTATGCTTTTAGAACTCACAAATTTAATGCTTTGTATATTTTCCAAAACACAGCAATTTTTTTTCGGTATCAAACAGAAAAATTGCTTAGTCATGCTAATATTCTTTATATACTACATCTCTAGAAAGAAGATTTATAAGTTTTCTACAGAAAGGAAACATTTTATAAAAGTGTTGAATATCTCGGAAAATCTGACAGAAGGATTCACGTGCTTATATATCTCATTTGATATGTTTATCGCTATTTTCGTGCTTACTCAACTACTGTGACTTCAACTAACGAGCTCTTCAACGCCATCTGGTGTAGATACGAATTGCTCGTCTTCTCACGGCAGCAGGTGCTTTTGACGTTCCTGCCGAAGTCTTCTTTTATTTTTCTCTTTGTTTTACTTTTCTTCGCCGGTAGGAAACATCACGAAAATTTAAGATCACCTAAATACGTTTTATCGACAGGTCTTTTTACTAAAACCCCAATCCAAAGATTAAAGATCCCAACCGTAATAACGATTGTCTTCTCAGAAAGAAACTTATAATTTATAGCTTCATGTGAATTGATTTTAAATGCTTTGAAGGGTATCGACAAATTAATAAATTTCATTTATCAAGTAAACCCCACAAAGAATAAAAATTTTAACATGGCTAGATGCCAAACTACTGTAAAATGGTGATTTTCTGTAACAGATATCAATTGTTAAATTCATTTTAAAAACACTAACGACTGTATTGGAAAACCCAGTGTAATATATTGCAAAATAAAAAAGATGAAAAGTAAAAGTCAATTAAAAAGTATGATGATTAATATTTATTGAAGCAATTCGATCATTTTGAATTTACTTATAAATTTAAGATTTTATATTTCGCCTTGTTATCTCTTAATTTAAAAGTAAATTCAAAATTTTTAAATAACCACATTTTAGAGCAAAACCACTCTTCTTAAAATTTTCTTAATCATTACTAAATTATAAAATGTACCCAGAAAATTACTTAGCATTAACATAATTTTCTTTGAAACATGAAGGTAATTGCACAGAAGTAACATACAAAAGTTTTTTTTTCTTTTAGAATTTTGTAAAATAATAAATATCAGCCATGTTTTACTAATTTTGTTTATCGATTTATGTTTTATTTGCAATTTATAGTATAATCTACTTCATAGTGTTGCAAAATGATTCTCAAAACCAGGCTTAAAAACATCTGTTGAGCTTCATTTTTATTATTGAAATTATTCATTATAATTCATATCATAAGTTCTAAGAATAATATCTCTCAAATGTGTTAAAAAATTTAATAAAAATCTCTTGCTTGTGATTACAGTCCTAAAAATATTATTCTGTAATACAATTAAACTATAGTTTCAAAATAAGTTTGGTATCTAAATTTTTATTTATGACTTAATTTTAAAATAAGAAACAAATAATTTATGTTCTTTTAAACTCAGTAAGATATTTATATACTTCATAATACTGGTAATATAAAAAAATTCTTCAATATTGTATAAGTAATTTCATAATTAGCATAGTCTTTCAATTACTTCAAAATTGTACTATGCATAAATTTTTTTCAAGACAGTAAGAATTTACTGTTGATAAATACTTCAAGGAGTTTTAAAAGAAAATATTATAGATTTAGCAAAATTCGAAAGATTATTTGTAAAAAAATTCCATATGGGTTATTAATTTGTGTTAACAGAAAAATAATATTTAAGATATGGAATCTAAGACCATTGGCAATTTTATACATGCAAATGATATTATTTCGGTATACTTTTGTGAATTTCCATGCAATTTATTCTTGGTCAGTCTTATTTAATTATATTCTTCATAATATTAATGTTTTTGCACCTAAAAATGAAGCAAATACATATAAACTTCATGTTTTACTACATTTTAACTGAAAAGGACATGACTGATTATGAAGAGTAACTAACTGAATTAATCTAAATTGCATGAAAGTAACGATCAGCAGATTAATTATTAAAAAAGGTTTCACAAAACAATTCCCAGCTAAAAACTAAAAAATGGAAACCAAATATTACAAAATTCAAATATTGTATATTTCTTATATAGGAAAATAATAGCAAATACATGCTCTTCTAACTCATCTGTATTCTAAATTGTTAATTTGTTATTTGATCTTTTTCATTTTATGTATAAATTTGTTAAAAAAAATCGCTTTAATTTAGAATTTCTTGATGAATATCAAAATTAATATGTATGTGATAATAATGTTAACATACTCAACTCTGTTCTTTGTAGTTCCACCCAGATGGCGGGTTGAGCCTGTTGATGTATCCGCTGTTGTAGGAGATTCTGCTATTTTTGATTGCCAAGCAGAAGGTTATCCACAGCCTTTAATTCGCTGGAAGAAAGCTTCAGGTAATACTTCATAAAGCAATCAGATAACATGTAATTTT
The DNA here is from genome assembly GCA_030067965.1 of Latrodectus elegans. Classification (NCBI taxonomy): domain Eukaryota; kingdom Metazoa; phylum Arthropoda; class Arachnida; order Araneae; family Theridiidae; genus Latrodectus; species Latrodectus elegans. The sequence continues at coordinate 106,161,043 of CM057813.1, read as the reverse complement.
CTATTTTGGTTCTTGAAGTTTTATAATGTGATTTTTTTCTTGTTTTTCTTTAAAAAAAATCACTTTTTTCTCTTAACACTATTAAGAATTATAATTATTTTGATTTTTTAACATTTTTTACAAACGTGCTTTTATATGTCTTAAATGAAAGTTAAAATACTCTTCACTTTTATATGGATTCGTCAAATTGATTAATTAAATACATTATATGAATCGCAGTGTTGAAACTTATTTCTTATATCCTTATCTCATACGAGATTTTTTTTTCGGACGGGAGGTAGTTGTAATGCGCTAATTAAGTACTTTATTACTAAAAACAAAACACAATTAAACAATTCTAGTTGTTAAAATAATTATCATCTGAATATTGTTTGATTTTATATTGTTTTAAAAATTATTTCTATTTTATGTTTTAGAATTAATCAATAGTTACAAATTAAATCCTAACGGGAAAAAATAGCAATATTTAAATGAATTAAAGAAAAAATGTCTAAAACAAATTTGAGCTAATACATAAATGTATAATCTATTAAAAAAATTACATTTTATTCAATTAGCATCCCTAAATTAATATATAATTAAAATCGGAGCAATATTTAGTCAAACAAAAAATAATCCTGAAAAGTTACACAATGCAAAATATGTAATTTTCAGATTCGAGCACTATTAAGAAAATCATCATTTTTGATATTGGAATATAATGTGTTCTCTATCGGCCCGCTCCAGTGTCATACTAAGGGAATTGTTGGAGAGTCTACTTCGTTCTCGCTGATAATTTTGATCATATCAAATTGCGATGATGCATAATTCAGCTCCATTAAAGGTCATCAGACTTTTTAAACATAGTAGATACTAGTTAAGATCTTTAAACAGAATAGTTAATTCAAGTAAAGAGAAATACAAAAACTTTACAATTAGAAACAATTGGCAAGATTGCTGTTATAAAACAAATTTGCTTAAGCCATAACAATAATCCAACAGCAATATGAAAGAAAATAAAAATGTCTTGTTGATATTATATATTTTGCTACTTTTAACCATTCTAAGTATTTCTCAAGCAGTAAAAAAACGTATTCTGAAATATGAGCTCACAAAAATTTGCACTAAAAAGGAAATATGAAGACCAACTATTTTATTTTAATTTTAGATGCATATCAAATTATTTTCTTACTGCTTCACAAAAAAATATTGATAATTTTTTAAATAAATAAGATTTTTAAAATTTACCAATTTGAATAAAAAACAACGGAGTATTGCACTCTTTTACTAAAAAAGAACAAAACCATTTCAGAAAGTCCTATAAAAATTATCTACATTATACAAATTGCAGTTTATACTCTTATCTACATTATATACTTACACAACTTAGAGTCTTATTTTATATTACCGAAAGCAGCATCAAGTTTGAAATATTTCTAATGTTTAAAATAGATATTTCAATAATTTAAAGGCATAACATTAAAATGTCTAATTATTATCTAAACATAAATGATTTATAAAAGCATTATTCAAACAGCAGTGAAAGAATCTTAACATTTTCTTTTTAGAATGTAAATAGTTTACATTAAGAAGAAAACTTCTATTATTAATAAAACTAATTTATAAGTTATAAGAAAATATTAGTAAATAAAAATAATTAAATAAAATAAGATTTTTTTTTAATTTTTTTATGGAAAAAGTTAAAGGTATGTAAAATTAGACTCGTTATGATTTTGTAGGAGCATGAAGAAATTTCTTATAAACTAATATAATTAATAAAAATGAAGTTAAAACGTAAAATATATGATTTATATCACGCAGAATTACACATTTTTGCTTCTAATAATATCACATACTAATCAGAAATAGAACATCTTACTTGATAACTATATTTTAAAAAACAGTCAATATACTAAACATTAAGAAAACAAATTACAAAAATCATTCAAAAGCTTTTGTTTTAGTATAATGTTTATTTAAAAATAATATAAAAACTAAATGATAATGTATTTTTCTATCAAAAATATTCTGCATTTGAATTTAAAGTAACATATTTGACGATAAAGATTTCAATAAAATATCAAGAACAACTCACTTAAATGGTTTAAAAATCCATTAACTGTAAGAAAGTTTCTGAAAAGAATTATTTTTATATTAATGAAAGTATAATTATCCCTTTCAAATATTTAAGGCAGAAGACTGAATCATTTTAAGCATTTAAGTTATTCTTTAATATAGATATAAATATTGAGTAAGGAAATTCAAGTGAAGTATGATGATGTATATATTTATTTCAGCACTTAAAAATAACTTATTTCTTATACATACATCTCTTCCTAGGACAAAAACCGGTAGAAAAGTAAAATTATATGATCATAAATATTCTAAACCATTTGTGTATCGTAAAAATTATTTATAGACTTAAGAAAGAATAAAATCAGGACTAAGCTCGTAAAACTTGTTTATTGAAAAAAATAATAAAAAAATATTTTAAAAGAAATTTTGTAATATATTTGTCTTGCTATAATAGCTTTCAAAATTTTGAATTTCACTTTGGCATGTATTTAAAAAAATAATGAAGGAAAATATTTTTTATGTCACATATTTTTAATATCTATCTTCACGTGTTCTTAAAAATATTTGTATTTTAAACTTTGCTTACATAAATAAAACGAAAAGTTCATTTGCTTATTCATTAAGTACATCGTTGTGATATTATCACAATAGAAACGATTCTGCACCAAATGATTTTTGTGGGGTTTGAGAAAATGTAAAATATTAATTTCATTAATGGTTTTATCGAAATATATTTATTTAATGAAATTCGTAAGTACACTAGAATTTATTGATTGAAATGTAAAACGTATGATAATAATCGATATGTTACAATAAGTGTGTATATGAAATATATTTGCAATAATTAATATTCAAAAGAGAGTTTTGAAATATTCTTCGGTAGTACATTAATTTTAAAATAAATTACACACAATACGTCAAAAATCTCTAAAAATAAAAATACATTTGATTTTTAAACCTTTTCTGTAACGATATTTTTTATTAAGAGTAATACACTACTGGCCATTAAAATTCCTACACCAGGAAGAAATGCAGATAACAAAATGATATTTATTGGACAAATATATTATACTAGAAAAAACAAGTAATTAAATTTTCAAAACATTTGTCTGGATAGATCCTGAGAAATCAGTACCCAGAACAACCACCTCTGGCAGTTATAACAGCAGTTATAAGCCTGGGTATTGAGTCAAACAGGGATTGGATTGCATGTACAGGTACAGGTGCCCATGCAGCTTCAACACGATGCCACAGTTCATCAACCGTAGTGACTGGCGTTTGGCAACAGCCGAACATGTTCCATATCAAGGGAAGTCCGTACAATACCGGCAACATGCGGTCGGGCATTATCCTGCTGAAGCGTAGTGTTTCGCAGGGCTCGAATAAAGGGTAGAGCCACGGGTCGTAACACACCAGAAATGTAACGTGCACTGTTCAAAGCACCGTGAATGCAAAGAAGAGGTGACAGAGACGTGTATCCAATGGCACCTCATACCATCACGCAAGGTAATGGGCGTGTATGACGATGACAAATGCACGCTGCCAGTGTGCGTTCACCACGATGCCGCCAAACACGGATGCGACCATCATGATGCTGTACACAGAACCTGGATTCATCTGAAAAGTGTCTCGCCATTCGTGCGCCCAGGTTCGTCGTTGATCACACCATTGTAGGCGCTCTTGTCTATGACGCAGCGTCAAGGGAAGCCGCAGCTATGGTCTCCAAGCTGAGAGTCCATGCGGCTGCTAACGTCGTCGAACTGTTCGTCCAGACACTTGTTGTCTTCCAAACGACCCCATTTCTTGACTCACGGCTCGTGACGTGGTTGCACGATCCATTATGGTCATGTGGATAATATGCCTGTCTTCTCGGCTGCTAGTGATAGGTGGCCGTTGAGATCCCGCATGGCGTTCCGTATTACCGTCCTAAACCCATCGATTCCATATTCTGCTAACAGTCATTAGATCTCGACATACGCGAGTAGCAATACTGTGATAAGATAAACCGCAATCCCAGTACGATACAATTCGACCTTTATCAAAGTCAGAAACGTGCTGATAGGCATTTCTCCTTCTTACACGGGACATCACAACAACTTTTCACCAGGCAACAACGTTCAAATGCAATTTGTGTACGAGGAACCGGCTGAACAATTTCCTCATTTAAACAAAATGTAGGTGTCGCTACTGGCGCCTGCTTTGTTTGAATGCGCTGAAAAGCTAATCATTTGCATATCACAGCACCTTCTTCCTTTCGTATAAATTTCACGCCTGTAGCATGTCGCCTTCTTGGTGTAGCAATTTTAATGGCTAGTAGTGTATCGATTTGTGTGTGTGTGTGTGTGTGTGTGTGTGTGTGTGTGTGTGTGTGTGTGTGTGTGTGTGTGTGTGTGTGTGTGTGTGTGTGTGTGTGTGTGTGTGTGTGTGTGTGTGTGTGTGTGTGTGTGTGTGTGTGTGTGTGTGTGTGTGAAATAAACTATGAATTTAGTACAATTATTTTAATTAAAGATTTTACGCAAAATAATTAGAGCAATTTTATTGTAGATGGCCTTGTGCAACAATTAACAAAAAATGTAATGAATAATTTAAATTATTAAGATTAAAATACATACAGAGTGGATCTTATTACTTGTTAACAAAATAAAATTATTCAAATTAAATTATAAATTACATAAAATTCCATCATGGTTTAACTCAGGAAAAGCCAATTAAGAATTGCTCTTCAACACACAAATTTCAAAAAACATTATTTTGAACATTTTAAATTGAGGCAATTATATCAAAGCATATAACTTAATTAAGAAAGTAAAGAATTTAAAATATTCACATTCAAATGTATTCATACTTTCAACAAAGAGTAAACATAAATAAAGCAGTAATTCATCATGTGGTGAAAAAAGTGGCAACCATTATATTAACCACGTCTCCAAGGCCAGATTGAAAAGAAGCGCTCACTTTTAAAAGCCACTCCGAGTGATTCTGGAAAGCACTTAAACTAACTGGTTCCGTTTTCTAAGTCTTTCACATAGAGCGTGCCCTTTTGTGAAGTAATCTCTTACCTAATATAAAAATTCAATAAATAACGCACTCAGAAAGAATTACAGCCCCAAGAATATGATGAATAACCCCTCGCAAATGATAATTCGCATTCCTCCTTGAAATAATCTGAATGAATTCCTTTTTTGAGAAAGATAACATGAGCTTAGAGATGAGGGAACCATAATGGAATAAGGAGGAAAACGCGATTTTACAGAATTTCGGGGGACAAGATTAATGAAGAAATATGTGGCATAAATTCTTGTCCAACACCCTAACGCTCTTAATATTTCCTTATTTTTGGAATTATAAGAGAGCGTTATTTTTTGGACTCGGCAACAGAATAAGTTATTTCAATTTTATTTATTCTTGGATTACTTGCTGTGTCAAAAAGCTTATATAATTGTAATATATTTAAAGATATATACTTTTTTGCCCAATAAAATCATGAAATATATGACACCTTTTTGTAATTTAATTTGATTGATTTTTTTCCAGAGATAGTAGAATAAATTTATTTAAAATAAGTTTATTTAAAAAAAGATAAATAAATAAACGAAATATCTCTTAATTAAAATCACTAATATTCATTTTAGTGTTTCTTAAGTGTTGATTTTTCTATCAGAACTGAAAAAGTGTTATGAAATGAGATGGCGTAACATAGAACGTTCATAAAAGATCTTGAGACAGATCATTATGTCACGGTTTTTCACAATTTAACTGACGTAATGAAAGTTTTCTCTTTCAAAATATTGAAATGAATCATTATTTTTTACTTGATCTAAAAAAATGGTTAGCTAAGATACGTTACTTATCATTCATCATGAAAACAAATCCATTATAAAACACGATGTCATTCATCCTCCACGGAATTACAATGTCTCATTATTATGACTTTATTAATTGAAATGTGGAATTTCGATCCTTGATACAGAGGAGAAATAGAAGATTTCTCCTCTCTATCAGTTTTGATTTCGTCCTCTGAAACGTCTGAATAATAGGAATTGTCCATAAAAAAGTCCTTCTTGAAATAAATACACGTTAAATTTTCAAATTCTCTTTAACACCTTTTTATTGTTAGATTTAATTTTTATAAAGATGTCTGGCTACTTATTAATCCATTTAGGAAAGTTCGATTAAATGTTGATTGCATAGAAAATTATTCAACAAATTTATTCCCAACTGCAAATGATCTATGGATCATAATACACTAATTATACTAAACTACTCTCTTAATGTTATACCTTTTTAAATTACGAGTTTGTCGAGTCCAAATGTGTCCTCTATGAAGAATTATTAAATATTTCAAAAAGTATTACTCATTGACAAAATTGCAAGAGTTGCTCAAGTTTGCAAGAATAAACGCTTTCTATTAAGTAATAAGTTAACAAATATTCAGTAAATCAAATATTTTTGAAGCTCCCTAATTTAAAAAAAATTAGCCCTACCTCGATTACATTAAAAAATTCTTGAAGTTTCACTAAGCAAAGAACTTGTTCTCCGTGTTCGAAATTTACTGAAAAATCTGAAAAACTTTCCATGATGATTACATTCATTTTAAATTTCCAGTCTCTACATTTCAAATCATTTTCTGATCCTCAGATTTGGCTCTTTGAGCTACCAAGATTGAAAATCTTTATAGTAAAGCAATGGCTTTCATAACGCGTGTATTGTTGAGGTAGTATCTTTGAATAGATAACTTTTAATTTCTTTTCCCCGAGATCAAATTTATAGAAAAATTGAACTCAATTACTTTAATAAACTACACTTTTTTGGTTATTGATGAAAGGGAATGGATACTTTTTTATTCCCTTTAGCTCTCATAATAGCAAAATGCATTTAAATCCGTGTTTATGTGAAAGTAGAGAGAATTTTGTAAAAGACTAATACCACCTTTAACAAAATTTTCTACTTTCACTACCATAGTAAGGATAAACAACATTATTTCACCTATTATAAATACTTTTTCTATAAAAAAAACAAAGAAGAATAAATGACCAACTAACAATTCATCTCATTTCCTTTTATTTACTTCCAACAAATGCAAAAAATTACTTAAGCTGCTACACCAATAATAGCTAAACCATTCATGTGCACGATGCAATTTAAGCAAAGAATAAAAAATTTACTCATTGAATAGTTTTGATAAAATAGATGATTATATTAATATTTTCATAATCCTACGCAATTCTATATGCAATTTTTTTCCATTTATTAATAATATATACTAAAGTAATATAATATTATTATAAGGCTTTACTAAAACAATCTCGAAACATTAAAAAAACTGAAAATAGTAAATTTCTCTCTGTTTTATTAATACTTCGGATTAAGATTTAATTTCCCTTAAGCTTTTTTTTTTATAAAATAAATGTTATTTCAGTGGCCATTATTTTGAACAAACCACCATGAAAAAGTTAGAAATATATAAGAAAGTGTCGTCAAAATAGCTAAAACCTTCAGTGTTCTCAATAGAAAAGCCTAAAGAAAGTATGAAATCTCGGCTCAAAATAATATATTTCCAACAATAACATTTATTATTAAGTATTCTTTTTGAATGATCATGTGGTACATTATAGCTTTTATATGGAATCTTTTAATGACCACCGTACTAGAATATTATGTGGAAATGGAAATTTTCATGGAATCAGACAGTACTGACCACTGCAAGTCACTTTTGGTACTTATATTGACTTAGATAAGAAAGTTTGACCATTTATGATGGAAAGGGAGTGTCGAAAGTAGGAGAAAATTGGCTGAGATATAAACAGTTCGCGCAGAAATTATGCTTGGTCATTTATCTTAAAGACGAAAGCTGCCAGTCGCTTTATTCTTCTTTGTTATGAGTTAAGGAAGAATAAATGGGAAAATATGGCGTGATTCAATCGATTTCAAACCTTTGTATCTTCCACAAGAAAAATGGATTTAATATTTAACATTAATCAAAGATCTTCTAGTTTCATTTAATATACCAGACATAAGAACTTAAGAACGAATAGCAGCGACCTATTTATTTTACGATTTCATTTACATGAAAGTTATAAAGTTTTATTAAAAATATAAATTGCTCATGTTTCTGTTGTCTGATAATGTGTAATGCTAGATAATATACTAAAAATGTTCGGTAGATGTTTAAGCAATCTCAAAATATTGATCGGTACAACAAATATGTAAAAGTCTCTTCTTTTAATAGAATAAGAGAAATGTGGTTATTTTTCTTACAAACGTCAATTTTCTTCCATTATGCGTTCTAGCTATCATAGTATTTGAATTATTTAGGAAGATTAAAGCAGAGGATGACAAAATCAAATTATTAAAAATTATATGACGGTAAAACAATACATATGATTTTGAATAACAATATATTTTTAAATTTTTCTCTTTAATGGTGAACAAATCTACAGGGAAAGATTATTGGGCAATAATTTATTACGGAGATTAAATGATTATTTTTGATGATTCTCACATTCATTTACATTAATTTAATCACAATAATAAAAGGTGGCCAATAATCTTCAACTGCATCAAAAACTCCTCCTGTATGTAATTCGTAATGCCAATTATTTTTCTAAATACTTGAGCATCCACCACTATGCGCATGGTTTATTTACTCCAGTGATACCATCAAATAAATATGTGAACAATTTGATAAACCATAGTTTTTTTCGTTGTGATCAATTCTTCCCAAGTTACCAATGATTTTATATCTGTATCTATTGAACATAACGCACGTTTCAAACCCTTTGAAGTTGACCTCATTTGAGTTTATCAGGTTTGATTCCCAGATTTCATCAATGTGATAATAAATATTGATAACATAAATTTAAATTTTAGTTTTAATAATTCCCATCTTATATTTTGTGAGTGGGGATAAAGAAAATTAAATTAAACATTACAAGTTTAGCATTTGACAGCTATCTTTGATTTAATTCCTCACCATTTTTAAATAATTGATACCTGTAATACAATATGTCAATTTCTAAATTTGTGTCAATATGTTGCTTACAAAATCTTCACATTCCTCTCCTGATAATTGATAGATTATTATTAAATACTTAAATACTTTATTGTAAATAATGCACATAGTTTATTACAGTTTTTTTATGATTTGAAATTTTAACACATTTTACAAATTCCCATGAACAAAATTTAAAAAAAAATTTATTAGAAATAAAAATGTTAATTATTCAATGGCAAAATACTCATAAAGGTCAATTTTCATTAAAAATTAAAGAATTTCATATCTACCAATGATGGAATATGTAAATTGAAAATTTATACTCAATCAAACAATCTAAAACAACATTTTTGATAACATTGGAATAAAAGGTTGATCTCCAAAGAAGAACTTGAGATAATTATGTACAATTATATGTTCACTTTAGGAGGAAACAATGCAATGGTGTAACACATTGGAATATCTTATATTCTTCTGCATTTTGTGTTTTCGTCCAAACATACTATTGCGTACAAGTACTCAGAAAAAATTATGTTTCATCTTTTAGTTTTCAAATGCAATAGTATTCTGTGATAATGTAATTTAATAAATCATATTAAAAAATACATATATCATGCATTATTTATTCGTTAATTATATTAATATTTAAACCCTACAATGAAAATATGTTATCTTTTGTTTTCCTGATAAAATTAAATTATTTTTCTTATAACAAAAAATAAATATGCCTTTTGCAATAGTCACGCAATTAATTAATTTAATTAGTTGTATTTTCTACTTCAAAGTTATTTCCACCGATGAGTCCTTTTCAAATAAATTTCAAAGAGGAACATTAGTGAAAATAAACTTTTCTCATACGAAACATTTCTGCATCATTAACTTTCATTAGAGTATTTTCTCATAAAATTTAATTAATTTTGTACAATTAAGGCTTATTACTTTGCATTTATTTTGATGAAAAGTCTTTCTTCAACTTGGTTGTGTTATGTAATGACTAAGTGCTATGTCACTTACATTAGTCAACACTCCATGTTTCGAAGGAGTTTTCTTTCACGCATATTTTAAGAAAATATATTTTGCAATATTTCTTAATTATATACTTGGGTTTTTAAACTTTTTTATACTGTTCTATTGACCAATCATTAGAATACACAAAATATAATATAATGACTATTAATTTTTCCCAATAATTTGAAAACTTTCTTGGTTGATATTTTATTTATCTTGAGAACTCTTGAATTTGAATTTTATATATCTTCAAAGTATATTAAATGTATGTAACTTTAATAAAAAAGTTTTAGTATTAAACTCATTTATGAAAGCATATTTCTGTATTATTAAACAAATATTAATATTTAAAACGAGTCTGAAGAGTGTATTTATTTTATACTATACCACATCAATGAGTGAAAATTAATTATTTTCAGAAAACTCTCTTCGGTAAAAGCTCATACAAAATTTATTTTATCATTTTAAAATTTTTCTGATCTTTAAAAATCAATGATTTTATTTACAACATCAATATTTCTAAAGTTTATATTTTCTGTATTTATAAATATCGTTGTTAATTTATTGTGGATTCTTACATAAATATAAGTTCAAGAAAATTATTATTTAAATAATTTTATATACATTAAAGTTTTATTTTTAAAAACAAACTATATGTTTTTAAAATTAAAAAGCTGAGAGGTGATTGACATAAGTTAGTTATTTTTATAATGAAGTTGGCACTACACTTGCTTACTTTTCTCTTCGATTTTGTGTTCCTTAAAGATACTTTTATTGTAATAGATAACCAGAGTTATTAATTTTAAATAATTAATCTATCTTATATAAACAATTAAAAAACATGTCTCAATTTTTAATTAGATATATAATATATGATACATTTTTATGATATTCCAAGCAAAGATATGATTAGTTTGGTAAATGCGAAAAAGTCGATAAATTTTATAATTACTTCCACACATATGAGTCTTCTGAGAACACTCAAATTAAAAGTTATGAAGTTATTTAAAATATTAAACTCATTAAAGTTCAAGCAACTTTTAAAATTATATGCTAATGTCTCAAAAGAAATATTTTACAGAAAAAAAAATGTTTAGATTAGCGTACTATATTCTCTAAGAAAAATGCTGACATGTTAACACAGAATTTATTAATGTCTTTTGCCACTCTTAAAAAAGCAATAATTTCAATCTTATTTCTTGTAGTCTTGTGCCTAAATTTGCATACAAATTACTTCGAGAATAATTTTAGCTAAAACTCTTTCAACCGTCATGAAATTTTACTTTTTAATTATGCATAAAACCATTTCAGCAGTTCTCAAAACTTTATTTCATCCTTTCATGCATTTTACACAAAAGTAAATCTGGGATATGTAAAATTTATAGTAAGTACACAAAAACTGTTGTTGTTTTATCTTGAATTGTCGCCAAAGTTATTATAAAAATACGATTACCAAATATTTTTTTTTAAGTTCTTCTCATCATTTTTAAAATCTCGGTAGAAGTACCGTATTAATCATTTGATTCGCAAATACATTTAATATTTCTGAATAACCTTTCCATATCACAAAAATTAAATGTTTAGAGTTATTAATTTTTAAATGAAACATATCTTCTCATAAATAAATTTATATCCATTTCCTTGAGGAAATGGTTTATTTAGTAGCAATTAAAGTAGATTAATTTAAAGTATTGTGATATTAAATTTTGAAAATAAAATTAATATCCGTGAAATTCTATTGTTTTGTGATGTATCATTTTTAACTAAATATAGAAAATCATATTTTAACAAAAAGATATAAATTTTCCTTTCTTTATTTGCTTTAATTTTATTAAAATGTATAGTAAAAAATATTAGTGTACTCATCTTTGTAATTTATATTACGAATTTCGGTAAACTAAATTTTGAAACTCTAATTTCATTTCATATTTCATTTCCTACATTTAATAAACTGATTATTATAAACCTTAAATTAAATTTAAATTTTTCAAAAATTGTCTCCCGATTATAAACATACATCATTTATTCAAGTATTTGTGCTTTTTAAATTAATATTACCGCAATTTATTGAACCTTTTACAATTTTAACAAAATGAAGTGCTGCTGTTATAGCACAACAAATACATGCGGAGTCGTATTTTTTGTGTTACTGAGTGACAATTTTGACAAAAAAGAATCATCAATTGTATTTTATTTTCTAAAATGGTCCATAGCATACATTTAATTAAAATTGCATGGTATGATTGAGAAATCAAAAAAGCCTCTATATGTACCACAATAATATTGATTTCGCTAAACAATATCTCTAACAGTAATTTCTAGTTATCTTACATCTAGTTGTATTATTGTATACTTCAACAGATAAATGACATGCTTTTAACTCAAGTTATGAATTCGCGACTGATTTCATTACATTATCAGCGGAAATGTCTCCTGGTAATTGTTGATTTGCAGAAAGCTGAAAAGTAAGCTAAACACGATTTTTCTTGTAAAATTTAGCTTATGGTCTATATTAATGCTTACTTTTAATAGGAGTAGATATAATAATATCAGAGTACTAGTCCATATTTTTAACACAGTAACATGCTTCCTTGACACCATGTGCGAAATTTTGGGCAAAAGCATTTTGAGCACTGGATTACTGTACCAAAAATTAATAAAATGTTTCACAAAAGCATTGATAACTTTTCAGTATTGGTAATATTGCTCATTCTATCATGTATCCTCCTCATTCATTAGTAATTCTTCTTGTAATGGTATTAAACTTGGAGATCATTTGCTATCGAAATTTACTTATACTTTTGATACAGGAGCGTAAAGAATAGCTCTTAACAGGCTAAGACTTTGTAAAGTATTTTAAAATCTACTACATGGAAAATGCCTTTTCTGAGGTCTTTTTGTGAATTGTAAGTCATATTCAGTCGCTTTAAAAGAAGAAAACATGAAAACTCTGAAAAATTCACCTTGATAGAGTCAGTATATAAGTCAGAAATACAGCAACCAACAAGCGCAATGCATGGGTATGTAGAATTGGTTATTTATCTGAATCTATGCATTACAAGTTCAATTTCTCATTCAATAGTAGATGAGAAATTGGACTTCGAAATCTTCGCTTTGAAGGTAGATAACTTATCAAAAAAGATCATATACTTAACAAAATTATTAAAATCCATGGCATATTTTTAGTGAAAGTGAAAGTTTTAAATGAAAGTTTTTTTAAAAGACTATCATTTTTGCTAGAATAACCAACTAGAAATCTTTTTGGAGTTTTATTTATCATCCATCATTTAAAATGACTAAACAATTGCTCACATAATAAAATGATGCAATATTTATTCAATGAATGTTTGAAATGAAAGATAATGCCTAGAAATAATACAGGTAAATAATAATATTCCTTATCGCATATGATAATGAAATTGCCTTTTTTAATTCTCAAATGATTTAAAATGTATTTTAGTTATTTCAAATTTATATTTTTTGATTAATAATGCATGTGTAGCTTAACTATTCAATACTACGTTAAATTTTTTTCATATATGAGAAATAAAAAAATATTTTTTTATAGTTTTCTAGTATTTGAATTTTACACTTCCTTTTAAGGCAATTTTACTTTATCAGACAAACTATAGTCACTTTTACACTTATATTCTTTAGAATATTTTTTTTTAATCTGCAAAAATATTTTCATCAACAAACTCATTTTAACCCGATTAATTAACTTAAACATAAATTTTATTTTCTTATTCATATTACCTTGAAATTAAATTATCAAAACATTATTTCAGAGTTAAATTTAATAACTTTTTTTATATGACTCTATGAATTAAAAATAATTCTTATATTAGTTAATTTAACAATGATAGCCTTAACTTTTATTTTTTCAAAACTATTGTCTTCATTTTTCAATGCATTTAATATTTTATAAGCTATGATAAGTGTTATCTCATTATAAATATGCATTTAGTACAATAATCTTACCAAATCTTATATTTTTGTGAAACTGATCATTAATTTCACTTTTAGGAGACAGCTCAGCGAGCCGAAATTTTAAATCCATAATTAGCAACTACCACATTCAGACCTTGGAAAATGGCTCGCTGAGCATTAAGGACCTCTCGGAGGACGACAGAGGCTACTATCTATGCGAGGCGGCTAACGGCGTCGGCGCTGACCTAAGCACTGTAGTGAAGCTGTCGGTACATGGTGAGTATTTTAGCTGACTTCCTCCTCTCGTTAACTATGTCCGACAAACTGTTGCTTGTAAGCTGCTTATCTGAACAAAATTCCCTCAAATGTGTGATTTCAGTTTATTTATTACTAGAGTTCAAACGATATTTGTAAATTGAGTCACATTTTAAAGAGTGAGTTTGGGGAGTAAATTCTTTCACTTCTGTACGTCTAGACGTACAATATTTATTTTAAATTTTAGGAACTGATCTTTTACAATTTATGATTTAATACTATAAATATTATTAGCAAGTTATATATTGGTTCGAGAAAATTCCCGTAAATTTACACCAAATATTATTATTTTATATTTATGAAAAGACGTATACGATACTCATAATTTATACGTCTTCTCATATTGCTGATAAATCATCAAAAATAATAATCGATTAGAAATAATAATTTAAATAAATTTCTCAAATAATTTGGTAGGTATTCGTTTTACTTTGTAAGAAGTAATTTACTTTGTGTCTAAAGAGAAACGAAATAACAGAAAATCAATGAAGATTCTTTAGCAATTTGAGTAAAATCATTTCATACATATATATTTAGTCTTTTTTAAGTATTTTAGTATATTTATTACAATATCACATTTAATACAATTTTTAAGAACTAGACAAAAAAAATATTTCTTAAAAGTAACTTGTAAGAAATAAACAGATAGGAATAATTTTCCAGGATACAGCCCTAAACTAATTTAAAACTAAAAAGTGTATATTAAGTAAACTAATATCAATAATATTTAGTGGGTTATTTTTAGTCTTGGATATCAATATTTACTAACATATTTATGGTTTTCTGATCGAAAAATAATGAGTAAAATATGCTTTAAAAGAATATGACAAGCATGAATAGCTTAGGATTGTACATTTTTTTAAAGTAACCAAGAATTACTAAAAGTTCATGCATTTATTTAAAATGCATAAAGTTACATAAAAATTTAAGTTTTTGATTTTAAAAAATTACAATTTTTAATTTAGTATAAAAGCATTTTTTTAAAAAATGCAAATATTAAGAAAAGTTTAAGCATATTACAAGAACAAATACATTTCAGCAATAAATGCTCACGTATTTCATAGATGTAATATAAACTGGGAACTTATAATTTGTAAATTTTTATTCCCTATAATCCTAAATTATCTTTTAAATAAATTTACAATGCTTTGAGTGATTTTTTTTTATTTTTAAATAAACAATTGTAATTTTTAATTTTTATTTAATAATAACTTCTATAAAAATAACAAATCACATCTCATTAGAATTACTTACTAATCAATAAAAATAACTAAGAAAAATAATTTAATACTTAATTTAGAAACAGTTCCTAGCTGTAAAGATTCTTTTAAAATATTAAATGGTGAATTTGAATTTAATTCCGTTCAATCTACTAACTACACTGCAAATTATTCAATATATACCTGAATACAATGGCTTATGATTGTATCCCCATTAGAATGTTTTTATTTACATGGGAATATCATATTATCTCTGAAACTTTAGAATTATGATTTTTATTTGTGAAACTGCATAGATCCTTTCACCAGTCTATATATGATTTTATTAAAGAGTATAAGAAAAACTTAATTTAAATATGTTGTCAGTAACATTGATGTGACACTGAGAACTGCAATACCTTCGCTAATCTACTACGCTAAACCAGGTCATAAATATGAAACATGACTAAATTTTACATTAATTTTAATAGCATGACCATCTTTTATTTGCATCACGATCAGTGAAATCATATCATTACAATAAACACTACTGGCCATTAAAATTGCTACACCCGGAAGAAATGCAGATAACAAAATGATATTTATTGGACAAATATATTATACTAGAAATAACAAGTTATTAAATTTTCAAAACATATTTGGCTGGATAGATTCTGAGAAATCAGTACCTAGAACAACCACCTCTGGCAGTAATAACAGCAGTTATACGCCTGGACATTGAGTCAAACATAGATTGGATTGCATGTACAGGTACAGATGCCCATGCAGCTTCAAAACGATGCCACAGTTCTACAACCGTAGTGACTGGCGTTTGGTGACGAGCCAGTTCTACGGCAATCATTGACCAGACGTTTTCTATTGGTGAAAGGTCTGAAGAACGTGCTGGCCAGGGCAACAGCCAAACATATTCCGTATCAAGGAAGGTCCGTACAATACCAGCAACATGCGCTCGGGCATTATCCTGCTGAAACGTAGGGTTTCGCAGGGCACGAATAAAGGGTAGAAACACGGGTCGTAACACACCAGAAATGTAAGGTACACTGTTCAAAGCACCGTCAATGCGAACAAGAGGTGACCTAGGCGTGTATCCAATGACACCTCATACCATCACGGCAGGTGATGGGCCAGTATGACGATGACGAATGCACACTGTCAGTGTGCGTTCATCACGATGCCGCCAAACACGGATGCGACCATCATGATGCTGTACACAAAATCTGGATTCATCTAAAACGATGACGTCTCGCCATTCGTGCGCCCAGGTTCGTCGTTGATCACACCATTGAAGGCGCTCTTGTCTATGACGCAGCGTCAAGGGAAGCCACAGCCATGGTCTCCGAGCTGAGAGTCTATGCTGCTTCAAACGTCGTCGAGCTGTTCGTGCAGACACTTGTTGTCTTCCAAACGACCCCGTTTCTTGACTCACGTCTCGTGACGTGGTTGCACGATCCATTACGGCCATGTGGATAATTTGAATGTCTTCTCGTCTGCTAGTGATAGGAAGACGTTGAGATCCCTCATGGCGTTCCGTATTACCGTCCTGAACCCATTGATTCCATATTCTGATAACAGTCATTGGATCTCGACCGACGCGAGCAGCAAGACTGCGATAAGATAAACCGCAATCCCGGTACGCTACAATTAGACCTTTATCAAAGTCAGAAATATGCTGGTACGCATTTCTCCTTCTTACACGAGGCAGAACAACAAGTTTTCACCAGGCAAAAATATTCAAATTCAATTTGTGTATGAGGAACCGGCTGAAAAATTTCCTCATTTAAACACAATGTAGGTGTCGCTACTGGCGCCTGCTTTGTCTGAATGCGCTGAAAAGTACTCATTTGCATATCACAGCACCTTCTTCCTTTCGTATAAATTTCACGTCTCTAGCATGTCGCTTTCGTGGTGTATCAATTTTAATGGCCAGTAGTGTGTGTGTATATATATATATATACTATGTTGTCACAGCAGGAGAGAGTGTTAAAATTTTTCGGAGAAGAATGTTTCTACTCCTTAGAGGATAGACGTACACAGATGGCTTGATACTTATAATTATTAAATTTTATCTTGAACTTCTGTAAGCATCGACACCTGAGCCAGGAATAGAATCCAAAATTTTAATGACTATAATGTCAAAGTTCTAAACTTTACCAAGTATTTTAGAGAATATTGTAATGTTTCATATGTGCTATTTAAATCGAACATTTAAATATACCAACAACGGCAAGTATGGTTGTTTGTAAATAAATGAAATATAAAAATTAAACGCTTAGGAAACAAATGAGATTTTTTTTTAATTTAGCGAAATTAAATGCTATTTTTCAAAACTTTATTAGAAATAGTCAGTCAGTATCTAACTGTAATTTGATGATTAGAGTTTTTACAGTTGTACATAAGTAATATGAAAATTTTCTGCTAAATCATGTGGTATTGTTTCAATATAATCCTTAAAAAAATCACACCTTATCTAAAGCCGTAATTTAATATAAAACTCATGAAAAAATATTTATCCGTATTTCATTAACCAAACTTATTTATTAATAAAATTTATAAGCAGAAAACAATATATTAGCATTCTAATAGTTACATAATAATTTGTAACATTGTATGCTTCCCCATTTCCTAATAAAAAATATTTATTTCATAATTTGATAAAAAATTTAAAAAGTTAATAGCAAATAAAATATGTAAGTTCTAGATAATTTAATAAAGAAATCAATGATAAAATAACGTTCAATACTTTCATTGATTAACCTACGGCGAACGCAAATAATATTCTAATCCTTGTTTTGGAAACAGATCATAATAGTCCTTGCATTATTGAAAAATAAGCTAAAAAGATTTGATGGAGCAGTTATTTCCAGTTATGAATCAAATTTCACTTAATCATCTTCACAATATTTTTTTTTATATTTAAGTCAATATATATCATACGAAATTTTTGTGGTGTTACCAAAAGACTATTAAGAAAAAATAAATATCTTTTAAGAACTAAACAAAAACATGAATTTCGAAAATTAAAAAAAAAATCAATCTGAACTAGGAAATAGCCACAACTTAGAGTGGAATACTAATTAATCTTCTGAAATTTCTTTTCCTGAATACATTCGAGAGAAGATAGATGTTGTAAGAATAGCAAGAGAGCTAGGTAAAAAATGCTACTTTCCGCACTAATGTTAATGACCTAATCATTTGGATTACAATTCCATCAAATAGTCATTAGTCCAAAGCTCTGGTATTCAAATGTCGCCGGAATCAGATAGGAACACTAACATGAGTAAAAAGGAAATGTAATTAAAATAAGTCCAGGGAGAGGTTAAGGAGGAAAAAACTCTGAAAAAAAAAACTAATGACACAAATTATGTTATCTTTGGGAAAACGATTTAAAAGGTAGATGCGGAATTCATTTCTGATTAACAAAGCTTTACTTCAAGTAAGATTTGATTCTATTTTAGTTGAAAATTAAAGCTCTTAAAAATGTCGATGTTTTGTAAATGGAATATTTTGAGATTCGATGATGCGATAAAGAATTTAGTTTATTGGTTTCAGGTCTCCTTGATAGATATTGATGATTGTTGTACAATAGGTCCATTTAAATTTTGAGAGTACATTTCGATTAATGTCTCTTCGTAAATTATGTAAGCGGTTTGTGTGGAATGCTTTAACTTCAAAATTAAACACTTACGTTTAAATGATTGTTAATGAGTTTAGTATGCAATGATATTTATATTTTAGATGACACTAATAATTTTCTCTGTTGTAATTTTGATAAGAGAATATAAATACGCAAATGGACTGGTATGGTGTATGCATAAAACCAAAATTATTAGAATATTCAAAACAATTACTGTAGACGAAAAGGATAAAATAATTAAAAACGCTCAAAATATCTTATGGTTACTTATTCAGATTATAAAATAATGTTTCCAGATTTCATTAACAGAGAATATTTAAAAGAAGTATGAAATGATAGAAGCTAGATAGTTTTATTTTATGAAAAATCTTATAATTACTTTCGAGATATATCAACATTAATAAAATGATGAAAATTTCGCTCTCGGCATAAAAACTTCAAATAAAGCCGTTACGTCCCATCTTCTTTATTTTGAAAACAAATTAAATTTTAATGAATCGATTGCATTAATTTCATGTAAAAGCGACAGTTCGGTAAAGAATTCCAAAGAAAAAATTTCCTAACGAAGCATTGAATATTATTTTTATTATAAGTTTTCAAATATTTCTTAATTTTACATATTTTTCCTCAGCAATAAAGCAAACACTTCTTTTTTATTTAAAATTTAGCAATGATATTAAAGATAACTTCAAGGGAAGAAAATTAAAATATGTAATTAAGATGTTATTGAGTTCTTAACAAAATTTCTTGTAACACAAAGCATCTGCATTAAAATACACGAAATACTAAATTAGTATATTTCTTGAAAAAATTTTATTTTGCTTTTCTTATATTCTTTACAAATTTTCTTCACATATAAAATTTGTTAAACAAAATAATTAAATATGTACTTACATTAATACATATAAATTGTACTTAAAAGAAACATTAATTAGAATGTTTGTAATAAAAATATTCACTTAAATATAATACATGTTTATAATATTTCTATTTTTTACTACGTGTATACTTCTCTCTCTCTCTTATAAACTAACGAGGTAGTTTATAAATATTATGTTAAATTAAATCATAAAAACATTTAAATAATAACATGAACAAATTTATTAGTGCAAGCAGTGCTTTATGATATACACTTTTAAAGATCAAAGAATAATTAATTTTAGCTTTTTTTATATACAAAATAATATATTCTATGTTAAGCATTTTACACATTTTAGAATTTATTTACAGTTTTTCGATATCAAAATAATTGATTTACAATATTTTGACTGTATAGTTTAAAAAATAAAGATAGTAAAACTTGCCCGCAAAACTCAAGAAAAAGTCTCTTCTATACAATTTTTTTAAGAATTTAAATAATATACTGAAATTTACCCACAATATTAGAAATATTATTAGTTAAAAATATATAGAATGAAAAGAAATTATCAGAATATTCATATCATATATGCTATTAAAATTGTCATTTATAAAAGGAACAAATCTAATATGTCAGTTTGGTATAACGATGTACCTTTTGTAGAGAGAATGATCCCCGTAGATGCAACGCAGCATATGCGCAGATGAATAATGTTATAAATTACACTACTGATTAATTTGAGAGGAAATGAAATACAATGCTCTTAAATTGTAAGAACCACTGGTGCCTTCGGAGACAGATTGAGGACAATTGTAGATCTTCCTATAACTTTCTGAACACGTTCAGAAAAATTCGAATTCGATTATAAAGATTTTTACACCTTGCACTGAATTGTTTACGTTTTAAGAAGCATTGTCGATACTCTTGGTGTCCTGCCATAAAGTAATTCTGAAGTTTTATTCAATTATCCTGGTTGTAAGTATATAGAGTTTTGTGTAAAAATGAAAGGATATACCACTCCAATCAAAGACACTGACTGGGTTTCTCACGGTGGTGTGATGGATTATAATTGGTTTTGCTTTCTCGCAATATCAAAAATACTTTTGAAATCTTTTCAGAAGATAACCTGGAACTCATCCAAAAAGATCACAGCCCTCAAATGTTTAATCATCTGAAAAATATAGTGATATGCTCACATAAGTTATGCAGGAACATATAACATAGCATATCCAATAAAAGCAAATGATTTAATTCTGTGGTTAAAAATAATAAATTCAAAGAATATTCTATAGAAGACGTTGATATCAACCTTCCGATGCTTGCAGTGAGGAGGATTATGAGTTGAGATGAAGTTACAGTTCTATTCCTGCGTTTCAATGAAATTAAATATAGCTCATCTGTCCTTTGTTTAATGCACAGTTATCTTTAGCTAACCTCCTTAGATCCATATTTGTAATTGATGCCATAATCGTAGTAGGACTCATTTTTATCTTTATAACCTCTTCAATAAATTAAGAATTACTATAATAATTCTTAAAAACTTATTTTGATTATTTTTTCTACGTTGATCACATGTAATGATAGCATGAATATCAAATTCTAAAATATAACTATTCAAAATTTTTGTACAATTTTTCATAGATATATTTCAATTTCTATTAACTGAAGGTAAACCCAAAGAGAGAAAGAACATATTTTAGAGATAACAATTTTTATAATTTTTAAACCATTTGTCTTCACAACTTTTCAATGCAACGCAAACATTTTAGTAGCATTACACCTAATTTCGTAAACAATAAATTCTAAATTGTATTAGCGTATATTTCATATCAATGCAAAATTACATTTTTTAATATCTGTTCTTGAAAAAATATTATAAGTTTTAAAATTGTAACCTAGTTTTCGGTTTAAATTTATAAATTAGGAAACAAATACAATTATATTGATTTTTCTCATATGTATAATATTTTAAACTCGGAAGAAAAATTTGAATTGAATTTGAACATGTTTCCTGTTAATAGATATATATGTGTGACAAATATCTCTGAATCTTAAAATTTATGCAAAAAATACATTAAAATTTGGAAAATTAATTAATGTTTTTGCAATTCTGCGAATAATTAGTAAATTATAGAAATAAGGCTTAAACAAAAATTTATTTCAGATTTAAACCTAAAAATTAATTTTATCTTAATTATCTGTAAATTTAGAAATATTGCGACATATTCCATTATTAACAAAATAATTTTTATCTTAATTCTTGAATAATCCTCCAGTTTAAGCAAGTAAATTGACATGCGAGCAATGATAGATAAATCTCGAAACCACACCGAAAAACTGGAGAATATTATATTAATACACTAGTTAATGCTTTTTACTCTATATTAAATACTTTCTCTCTCTCTCTCTCACTCAGACAAAAATTTTACTAAAAAGACAATTAAATTATTCGGAATAATAGTCATTCATTTCCCTCGAAAAATGTTTCATAAAATAATATTTAATAAAACATTTCCTTTATAAGATATCTAATTTGTAGAAATATATTCATAATATATACAAGAAAAGATTTATTATATGGAAAACACACATGAAAATGATGTATAAGAACTTGAAATAAATACATGAAGAAAATTCTTATTGTTCATTGAAATGTCCAAATAATCCTTTATAATGAAAAGTTATTTTTCCCGTTTTGTGTGTTATTCATAATAGCTGAATATTTATCAATCCTTTATATAAAAATGAAAACGTAATTCCCATATTTAATGCTAACAAATCATGAGACCTTTGATCAATACTTTAATCACAATTTCTATAGTCAACAAAATTTAATCCTTATGTATGACACCATTCTTCAAATAGTATTCATTGTGAGGAAATTGTTTTATTGACATAAGTAGATAAATTTGTGTAAATCAACTTTTTCTTTATTGCTAAACAATAGCTCACACTTTATTAGATAAAGATATTTTAGATATACATTATAACTTAATAAAATGTTAAATTTATATGAACTAAATAATGAAGAAATGTATTTCTATATTGATAAAATATTACAAGAAATATTTTTTAGAAACCTGTAAGTAAATGTTCCCTGATAGATGGCAAATGGAAGGCTTTACAAGATATAATCTGAAATATTTGTTTCAGATTATATATATATATATATATATATATATATATATATATATATATATATATATATGAAAAAATTTTTTATACAACCAAACGTAGAATATATATAAAATTTTTATGCCAAAGTCTACTTTATATATCAGTTTTAGCGTGATTTCAAATATACTAATTGCCTAAAAACAATTTCAAATAAAACATTAAAAAACAGAAAGATAGAGATTAGAAAATAATTAATTTAAATTTAATAACTTTATAACATCAAGAGATTGAAATGTAAAGGGAAAAATTATTTTAAAATAAGAAATAAAATGCATTTTTTTTACATTTGTACTTCTTTTCACACAAAAAATTATGTAGCATAAGAAAAACATCTTACAAGCTTCGTGTAAAGTTAACATTGTTAAATATTTTTTAATATCGTGGACGACAAGTAAAGTCGGTATGACAATAATGCAGTAAAAGCGATGTCTTAAATTCGGTTATGAGTGAAGTCTGGCTTTCAAAATGTAATTACAAAGTTAAAGTAAAGAAAGAATTTTAAAAACGTACAAGTCCTTAGAATAAAAGCAAACATATTAAAATACTATTTCTTGCAAAATCATTGAGTTGTACTAAAATATTTTTTTCTATTTAAAAATTGAAGATTTTTAGTTTATTCTTTTGCGTCTGAAAGAACTTTAGTTAGTATTTAAATTTCAAGTAAAAACACAAATTCTGAAGAACGCTTAGATATGAAAAAAATTTAGGATAAAATTGCCCATGCATGTCAGCTACGAACATTCAATTGAGTAATTTGTTTATTAATAAGTATTCCTTTCTTACATATGAAGGGTGTAGTTAAATGTGAATGCAATGCTTTAAATTGACTGTGACTTTTCAAAAATAGTACAACAAATATTAAAAAAAACAATGTATTATATATATATATGTATATATAATATATATATATATATATATATATATATATATATATATATATATATATATATATATATACTTTCTATAATATAAAACCAAAAACTATTAAAATATCATAACGATATACTTAAGTTTAAAAAAACATTTTTTATTGATTTATCTGAAAAGTTTCTAGGAACCATTTTATTTAGCTGCAGAAACTTTTGGAATAGGAATGTAACAGAACTAATTTTAAGCTTCTATTCATTCTCAAAGTTAAATAGATAAAATACACTTTGAAAAATTGTCAACGCATGCCAAAGTAAACTTGATATGAATTATTCCTGAAGAATTTGATCCCCAGCGTCCCATGGGGGAATGAGTTAAAGGAAGATGTAAAAATACATATATCCAAAAGTGTCGATCGGCCATTGTGTTAACTCTAAAAACTTGACAGAATTTCCGGGGGTTTGCACTAGAACTTTTTTCTTTCAACCGTCTCGTACGATCGGAATTCCCATCTTCTTTCTGTAGCGTGGATAAAAAATTCTGGGAGGAAAAGAAGAAACAGAATTTGGCATGAAAAATTCATCCGAAGGAAAGTTGAGCTTCATCGCTTTTTGAAAACCAGATAGCACTTAAGCCAGTTTATTGAGCACTTTTTTAAGTGCTCCTCCTGACAAGTGTTTTCAATGAAATTGTCAAAACAGATCTGCAAATTGAACACTGAATTTTCCACCAGAGCACATAGTTTATTTTAGTAATTTAGTTTGTTCCGAAAGTGGAGTTTCATAAGAATTAGAAATGTTTCTGTCTTAAAAAGTTTAAAAGTTATAAATAATTGAATAAATGTTCCTCAAATTGGAAAATTATTAAGAAAATGTTTCAATTATGAGCATGAATAAATTACCTTCGACATATTTTAACCATGAATTTCTAGACTGATCTACTTGTTGCAGATCCGTTTTGACAATGAATGTAATATAATTTAACTAAAGAGTATTTTAACTCTTAAGTACACATTAAAATATTTACTTTTTTAAATAAAAAAGGAATCATCATCCCTATAATTCCTTGAATAAATTAAGGAAAACCATTATAACTTGTTCAATGATCATTCATGTAAGAATTATAAATAAAATCATAGCATCAATTTAATAATTTTATAGACAATTCTTACATTATTTATGATCTCAAAATCAGTTATATTTTAGAAGGCAACTCTAAATAATACCTATTCAATATTATTTATAATCAATTCAAATTTAAATTTGTAATTACGAATAGTTTAAAACAGGTTTACCCATACAAAAGTGTACTTGAAAACAAACTTTTTCAACTGCTGAATAACTGGTCATTATTTTCTCTTAATGCGAATTCAAATTTTTTATTCAAACTGAATAAAAAGCTTTTTCCTATTCGTCTACCAAACTTTGCTCATGGTTGAATTAAAATCATTTGCAAAGATTGGAACAATGTTGTACCAGACTTACTTTCTGTCTAACTTAAAATATAAATGGAGCTTGGGTCACAATATTTGTAATTAATTCAAAATATAATTAATATTGATTTCAAATCCCTCTAAAACTGCTTTTATATTTTTACAATTAAATATAATGCATTCTATTATTTAGTTCTGGAATTTTTTCTTTTCAATAAAATAGTATATAATTTTCTTTATTGAAGATTATTTTTATGCATTACTACTGGGAGTATAGAAAAAATATTTACACCATTGCATAACCATTTCTTTCGACATTCTTAAAGTAATATTGTGTTAAAAATATAACAAATAACGATATAATTTTTCTTTTTATGATAATTCAAAAATCATTTTCAAAAATGCAGTTTCGTTTTTTCTTATTTGACACTGGTCAAAATTATATAGAAATATGGTTGAAAATAACTTCAATGTTAAGCAATTTCAAAATTAAAGTGAATTTTCAAAAAAGATACACCTTATTCGACTTGTTTTTAATTAATCTATGCCTTAGACTTTATTAACAACTTCTCAAATTATACGTTGTTAAGTATATAATTTGAAATTTTTTAATAAATTTTATTAATAATTTGCATTTTTTTGTCATAAGTATTAGCACTTGTAATCCAGTTTAAACCAAATTTTCAGTAAATTGAATTAAGCAAAAATTCCAAAAAATTAAATAATTAACTTAATTCTTTAGAGTTTTTGTTTATTTCAGTATGCCGTAAACAAAAAATGTGTAACGTTGATTCTGTTTCCGATTTTCCTTTTTACTGCATTAGTATAATATTTACATTTCATTTCATATCGAGATTAGAATTTAAAATATGCTTATGTTTTAATCAAATTATGGATTGATTTTATTATGACAATTATCAGAACTTAATGTTAAACTATAGAATCTTGTCACAGTAAAACTGAAACTTTTGTGAGAAGTGATTTTTTTAAAAATTTTTATTTATTTTGTTTTTATCCTTAGCAAAGGTATTTACTGAATATTCTGCTTCTGTTTCTCCTGCATTAATTAAATGTTTGTATCATTAGTTCGCAACCAGATAGCATTTCTAAGATTTAATAGAAGTATATATATATATATATATGTGTGTGTGTGTGTGTGTGTGTGTGTGTGTGAGTGTGTGTGTGTGTGTGTGTGTGTGTGTGTGTGTGTGTGCGTGTGTGTGCGTGTGTGTATCCAAATAAAATCTTAATTAGATAAGATAATATTAAAATTAATTAAATAAAAAGCAACAAAGTTGATACATTCCGCTAGTTCATATTATATTTTTATATTTCACATTTCTTATTCCTGGAAAATTATTATGCATCTAAATAAAAGTTCTTTACATATATATATTTACATATATATATATACATATTATATATATATATATATATATATATATATATATATATATATATATATATATATATATATATATATATATATATATATATATATTGAAAAAATTATGTTTTCACACAATAATTAAACATTAGTTATATCTATTGTTTAAAAAGTTATTAAAAAACACCTGTTTGATTCATTTTTCTAATGTTTTAGAAATGTTACTAAGGTTTTAATAATTATTAAAAATAAACGCACAAATAATATTTTTCATTAAGAATTTACATGGTTTAAATAAAAGAAACCTAATACATATTATAATTTCATAATAACTTATATTTGAATACATATGTTGAATTTCATAAATGATTTTAAAATTTTTTCATGACAATCATAGCAGATGAAACTTATACGTGAATATATTGCAGTAAACAATTTATTAGTGATTAAATTTTAGTGATTGTGAAATTAGTGGCAATTTATTAGTGACTGTAAAATTTGAATTAAAATTTAATTCGTATTTACCAATAAAAAATTGCTTAAAATATTTTTTTACTATATTATGTCTAAACTGCAGGAGAGATTTTATTGTAGAAAATCTTTATGTATTAAGTAATATAATGATATAATGCACTTAGGAGAAAAATGATGCAAGATATTAAAAAATAATGCTGGTGAAAAAATAGTGGCGAAGAATTTAAACATTTTTAATTGATGATGTTCTAAAAGTTTAAAGTTAAGATTTTTTTTTAATTCTTGCTTGTAAACAGGGGATAATAAGTACACAGTTTTAAAACTACACAGCTCTAAAACTGTAAAATTAAAGCTGTATAGTCTTATACCATTTGATTCGTATAAATCTATAATTTGTGAAAAACTTATTTAGATTTTTTTACGTCTGTTCAAGAGGGATTAGCATCCCTAACTTCGAAGCAATAGGTCATAGGTTCGAATCCTAATTGGGGAATCTTTCTCTTCTCTCCCTCTCTCTGTCTTGATGTTTCTTTCGCTGCAACAACGGCATACCCACTGACTGCCCATTTTAAGCTCTTAATCTGATTAAATTCTAAATTGCAACCGAGCGTTAGAAAAAACTTTACTTCAATAGAAGGTTTAAATTCATTTATAGGCTTAGACCTTTGTAATGGTTTTCACTTTTAAGCAGTAATTTTCAATCCAACTAACTTTCGTGGACTAAAAAATGAATATTCAGTCATTGCTTTCACTGTCACTTTTTTCACGATAAATCATAAAAGAACATTTTTATCTTTCGAGGTGAATATTTTATAATTTGAAATTAGAATGAGATATTTAATTAAGCTGCTGTTAGACTTATATTTAGCTACATGTGATAATAAAACTAAAATAAATTTTTAAAATTTCGGGTTTCCTTTCTTGCAGGTGAAATAGACACACACACACATTTTAGAAAGGTAAAATAACTCAATTCCTGAAAAAGTTAACACTTTTAAAATATTAAAATACGCAGCAGTCTTAATGCTATCAAACATGATGTCAATAAAATGATATTCTTATTTATACAGTACTGCGTATTTTGCGGTTCATTACTTTAATGAATTAAAATCATTTTTAATATTTATATCATAAATATGCATTACAAAAATTTAATTTTAGATTTATAACGTTATAAATTTTATAAAAATTCAGTAATAGTTTTCTCATAACAGGAAATGCAATCTGTGGAATTTCACCATGATTAAAAATCAAATATATTCAATAGAAATGATAGATACATAATTTTAAACTTCATTGGTGACAACTTGAATATACATATAAAATCCTTCAAATAAATAAGTTTAATAAATGAAATGAACTTACTGCAAGAAAATTCAATTATAATAAACTGGGATTTTAACAAACTTATCTCTTCTCAGTAGTAAGAATTATAGAGGGGTTTGAGGATTAAAAAGGATTACAAATCGAATTTGCGTAATATTTAACTACGTAAATTGATAAAAAATTGAAAATGAAGCAAGAGAAAATATAAAAACATTTTTTCTTCGATAAATAGTATAACTTATTTTTAGGCTGTAATAGATTAAAAATCAAAATAACTGTCCTTTATAGATATCAATTTAAAAAAACTAGTGAAATTTTTCAATGAAATAATTTAGTACAGATCTGATATTTTCATTTAATTAGTTTAATATTAATCTGCTTAAAAATGTTTAGAAAATGTTGCTAAAATATTTTAATCAAATCTATACTACTTTTCGCTAATACATGTAAATAGTTACATTCGTAATGCTCTCACTTCAAAAGCTTTCAAAATTAAACGTTAAATATTTAATATTTATTTAGTATCAATAAATGCCTTATATATATATAAGAAATAAAAATGTAGCGTAATTGATCTTTATCAAAACAAAGATTTACATTTTTCATAGACAAAATTAATTTATGATTTTTTGGAATTAAAAGAGAAAAATATGATAACTTAAAATTGTGTTACAAAAAAATATTAAACTAAAAAAATCATGGGTGGAACAATATCATGTTTTTAAATGTGAAATCACATAAACTTATTTGTAGTTGTGTAATTGATTGTATGTATTCAAAATGAACACCAAGTAATGAAAACTTATCTTTGTGTGTATTATCCAATGCAAGTACATTCATTGGGAATTAAAATTTTGTTTTCTCATTTGCTAAATTATTAAATTTTAAATCCTTAACAGTCCTTTTAAAAAATAGGAAATTTAACTATCTTGTTATTTTGAACTAAAATTTATGTTGTTTTATACAATAATATAAATATTATTTACAATAGGCTGTTTGCAGTATCTTAATATATCTGAATAATTATGTACGCCAATTTTCGTGTGCCACACTATTTCTTTTCATTGAAAAACTTAAAATTGATAGTACTTAAAAAAAACTGAAATATCTATATAACAGATTATTAAAATTGTCTATATCATTATTTATTATATTTCTTAAGTTAAATATAGGTTGTATGTATGTATGTATGTGTATATATATATATATATATATATATATATATATATATATATATATATATATATATATATATATATATATATATATATATAAATTGATATACAGTTGGGTTAAAAGTTGTGAAATAACTGAATAGTGTATTAAATAACAGTAATTTAACAGCACAGCTCTATATCGGAAATATAATAGATATTTTTAAAGACATTTTAAAATAACGAGAATTATACTCGTAAATATGTTGAGGAATCTCATTAATATTTTGAGTAATATGTCTGTTTCATGAATGCTGCACTGCATTGAATTAGTCGTAACGCAAATTATTTGTAAAATGTGTTGAATAATGTCCTTATTTTCGTTAATGAAAAGAAACGTAATGCACTATCAAGAGTTGTTTCTACAATTTTCATGGATGGCATTATTTTTTGAAAAAAAACTTTCAGAATCTAAGTTTCTAAATATTCTGTTTAAAATAAGAATATTCTCATAAAATAGAAACCTGCGAAATAATGAAACAAAATAAAAGATACAAAAATTAGAATGATAAAATAAAAATCACAGATTATGCGTTAATTTTCGTTTTTTTAATAATAAATCTATATATTGCTGATGACTTTACTAAACCAGAAATCATGCTACTTATATTAATGGTAGTTAGAATTATTAACTGAATATTATTTCATAAATATTCAAAATGAAAGAAAAATCCTTAATCGGGTGAAAACATTTAATGAAACCTTTTATTCATTACATATTTATGAATATTTTCATCATTAAAATACTTTTAAAATCATTCATCAAAGATAGGATATAACGATTTTATATTTAATGAAAATTTCTGCCGTTGAAAATATAAAATTCAATTTAAAAATAATTTTCTTCTAGCATTTATCTATAAAATAATGAAATAGTGTGATAAATATTTATTTATAATTGTATGAAATGTGTTTTGGATAATAATAGCAAAACCATTTGTAAAGCTAATATTATTAGCCAATAATAACATAACTGTAATAAATATTGTTATAAATTACACTGGTTCTTTTTACAGTGGCTGCGCATTTCAAAACCCCTTTTCGAGTGCACAGAGTGTCGAAAGATTCCTCATTGAATATCCAGTGTGAAGCTTATGGAGAAAAACCTCTCACGATTGAATGGTCAAAAGATAAAGTAGAGCTGGATGCCAATGCCGATACAAGGTAAAAATCTTATTCAAATTACTAATAATCCCTGATATGTTATTCTTCTCATATATGCATTTAAATATTTATATCATGTCGTTATTAATTGACAGACTTTTTTAAATATCGATGAAGAATTAATTTGTGTGCGTAAATATCAATTTTCAACAATGTTAAAACAAATTCTCATTAAAAATTATATATATATATATATATATATATATATATATATATATATATATATACATATGTGTTTCCAGATATTGATAATATTTTGTGATTAAATAAGGCAAAAGGGAGATTTTTAATCTCAATTTGGTGTTTTTATTTAACAAGAGATCATTTGTATAGTTTGTAAATAGTTTCAATTTTAAAAATTATGTTATATATTAATGAATTTTACAAATACATTAACCAGTTTTAACTCATCAGTGGTCAAATAAATACTTCTTAATTTTCTTTTTTTTTTTTTTTTTTTTTTTTTTTTTTTAAATTTTGGTCTAAGATATATAATAAGAGATGTTTAATTTTTAATGACAGATGTAATCTTGTGTTTCGATTTTTAAGAACATGAAATAATACTTACATGAATATTACAGTAATTTCACCCTCTTCAACTGCAGAAGTACCATTGATTTGTTTTCATTAAAAGTCAGAAAGATTTGACATTTATGTATAATATATTAACGGCAATTTGATAAACTAACGGAACAAAAATAATAATACATCATATACTTAATTACAAATGAAATGCTACTCATGCATTGCTCATGCCTACTCATGCATTGCTCTAAAATGAGTTGATATCTACTTAGTTTTGTATTTATATCTCCAGACTTTGGTGTCTTTTTAATATACGTGTATATAATATATCCAATGACTTTTAAGTATATAAATTATTTAAGTGCTTACTAAGGATACAGTATTACATCTTTTATAACGTGGTTAATAATAAGTAAGCTATGAAAATGCCTTTCATGTTAATGAAGTAAAACAGATGACATATGTTTCACCATTTAAAAAAGGCTATTTTAAATGGTTCTTTAAAATTTTCACTTTGCAAGATCCCTTGTTTCGACGACAGTAAAACTAACAAAATTCTCAAAAACAGTTATATCAAATATTTTTTCAAAAGTTTGATGTATAATCAACATTTCTTAACTGAAATATGTGAATGTAATTTAAACAATGTTTTCCAAGACAATGATTGATTTCGTATCCAACCAATTGTGAGGCTAAGCAGGAATTCTGTTTAGATTCTAATGAAAAACATTTGCCAAATATAACCCTTCCCAACATATTTTAAAACATTTCAGAGGATAGAAATGCCTGGGAGAAACCGCTCATTTCTACCAGAAATGCAAATATTATTTTGTTGTGATGTCGGTAAAGAAAGCAATGAATATTTGGTAATTGGAAATGAATAATATTTTAGGAGTAATAGATATTTTGCCCTGATTGAGAAGGCGCCAAATTCAACAAGAATTCCTAGAAACCTTAAATCAATATTATATTTCCTCTGCGCAATAATTTTATGAAAGTATCATATTATGGCATAATAGTGGTATCCTAGTATTTCTGGATTGTAAACAAATAGCCATAAGATACAGTGACAGATTAAATTTTCCCTGTAATGTTACATTTTTCCTTTGTTGGAGACAGATATCTTACATACAATGAGGCAAATATACATTGTGCCTGAAGAGCTTGAATTTGGTTTCCGAGAATCAGTTTGAGTTTCAACAATATACTTGGCTGCTAACATATAAGGTTAAGATTTCAAATCTTAACCTTATAGAAAATAAGTCGGATATGGAAGAAAGACTCTTCCGACAATACTCACATTTTCCATCTAATTCAAAAGATCTTATAAACTACATAGTTAATGTATGGTGTTCTCGGGGCATAAATGATTAGTAACATGTTGAATCGATGATCAAACGGATAAGAGCTGTTCGCCGAACAAAAGTTAGCCTGCCAAAATATTATTTTTTAAAGTTAGTATGACAAAATAAATTTATAAATCATTGATCATTATTAATGTATATCTTCAACATAAATGCATTGAAAAATGTTATATATCTGCAAAATAGTTGCATTTGGCCAATATAAATTTTTCTTATTATTGTTAAGAAATTAATCCCTCGAAGTAGTTTATTAAGTGGGAAAAAATGTTAAGATTATAAAATAAACATTTCTTTCGATTCTTCTAGTTACTTTAAAGACGATTAATGCATTGCGGTAAAATTTTTGACAATAATAAATTAATAAATATTCATAGATTGTAAAAAACATTAATAAACTTATTTTCTTGAATCATTTTGTTACACTGAATACTATTTTTTTTCTTCTTCAAACTTCTTCTCATTTCGTAATTTCAATTTATATCTATTTCTGCATAAGTAATACGTTAGTATGAATTTATTGTTCAATCTCATGTTAATTTATTGTTCAATCTCATGTTAATTTATTGTTCAATCTCATGTTAATTTATTGTTCAATCTCATGTTAATTTATTGTTCAATCTCATGTTAATTAATTGTTCAATCTCATGTTAAATTATTGTTCAATCTC
Organism: Latrodectus elegans; assembly: GCA_030067965.1. Lineage (NCBI taxonomy): Eukaryota > Metazoa > Arthropoda > Arachnida > Araneae > Theridiidae > Latrodectus > Latrodectus elegans. The sequence continues at coordinate 106,127,431 of CM057813.1, read as the reverse complement.
ATGTTAATTTATTGTTCAATCTCATATTTTTATATTAGGGATATATTAACAAAATATTTGGAAAAAATAAATCAAAATTTACATAATTCATGACATTAATATTTTAAGTTGATTAAAAGTCTTTCCCACACATACAGTAACAATTATTTAATCTGTCCCTCCCTCATCGATGAATAGCTTGTATGTCTTCTTTATTTCATTAATGATAAATCAATTTAACTAACGTAAATTAACCTTAATAGCTTTTTTTTCCTTTAAGCACATTACAAAAAGATTTGATGTTTTGGAATTAATTAAATTTTTTGATTACTTAAGCATTAAAAATAATGGATGAATATCCCAAAAAATGAGAAAAATTCTGCTGTGTTATCATAAGATTTTTTTTCTCTTTCATAAAAGATTTATTTCCTTTAAATTTTTAATATTATTTTTGAATATTGAAATAGGATTTTAGGAAAAATTATTTTATTTCAATAGAAAATATGTCATATTTTAATTAAAATCAAAGACAGATTTTAAATCTTTGTAGAAAATATTTGTATCCTAAATCCTTCAAATGAATTAAAATGTTCGTAAAAGTATAGAAAATATATGTATTATTTAAGTTGATTAAAACAATTCTAATTCAAAGTTGAAGAGAAATGATTTTATTTAAATTTTGACACACATTGAATTATATTATATTTAAAAGCATCTACCCAATAAATTAGAATAATTTTCAACAGTCAATTATTATTTTACTTTTTGAATAATATTATATGCAAAATACAACTAAATATGTTTAAATGTAAGATTGAATATCAAGATAGTTTAAAACATTTCATATTTTCAATTATAGTGGCATTAACTAGCATCTTAAATTATTCTGTCTGAAATAGTATATATATTTGTATATATATAAATATATATAATTAATTATATATATTAATCGTTTATGTATAATTAAACAAGAGAAGAATGTTCAAAATACTTTCCTTAAATACATATTTTTAAAATTAAATTAAATTCAATAAATATTTAGGTGTTCAGTTTACATTGCTGTAATTTCAATGAAATAACATTTGCAATTCTATAGATTCTTCAGTTATTTATTGAAAATGATTTTCATCCACGTTCGAAATTCTTATGAATAATTAATGCAGAAAATTAATATAGACTACTACCACTCATTAGATTATATTACAATATCCTATATTAAATCAAATTTCAAGCGATTACGAATTTGGTGAATTTTTAATGATGCAATGTTATTGTGATATTTAATATTTCAAAGCCGAATATTATCTAAACACATTATAATAAAATTTTGATTGGCGATTTTTTTTTAAGCCAATGAAATATTTTTTGTAAATAGAGAATTTAATTTTATCAGTTTCGAATAATTATTTACTGTATTTTATACAAAAAAATTCTTAATTTTTAAACAGTTCTTTTGTTTAAAAGTCAAGAATTGTAAATTCATACATATACGTGAAGTATATATGAAGTTTTTATATTCATTTTTGAATAACTAATGTAATATAAAACTATGCCAACATAAATTTGCCACTATTATAATATTGTACATACTATATTCTTTTAGCTTTAATATTGTTTTTTATGTAGCTTATTTCAATATTTTTCTCAAGATTTTTGTACAATTAAACATTTTTCATGTTAGGTCACTTAGATTTTTTCATACACTTACAAATATTTGATCAATTACTATACCTTAATAATATGATCTCTTTCTTCATTAATATCCTCAATTTAAAAAAATTGCTTAAAATATTCAATTTCTCATCTCTCTTGGAATGATCTTAAATTCTTCCAATAGTTTTAAATGATGTATTATAAATTTTTATAATTTTCATGAAATTTAGAAGAAGATTGCATATATTATCTCATTCTTTATCGAAGTATAATAGTTTCAGAATCCTAAACTAGATTAGCTAGAAAATTATTTGGATATATAATTTTTAATAATACTTCATGCTTCGCGCGCGGGCGCGAAATGTTATTCTGAGTTAAGAGATGAACTGGTTTCATTTCAAGTATGGTGCCCATTTTATAATGAACAGTATATAATAATAATGGTAATAATAGAAACGCCTCTCTTTTGCACGACACTGTTACAAAGCTTTCTGTACATATATATTGAATCATTTCACAATTTTAAGACACATTTCTAGTTTAATTTTTATTTGTATTTGTGCTGTTTACATATAGATGACAGATCCAAAGTAAACACGTTTTCATCATTATTTTCATTTTTTTTACTTCTTTAATTACTGTGTGTCCAAGCACTATTATATACCACAGTTTCTTCTTTTTATATTATGAAGTGTTTCTTTGACATTATTCTAGTTGTATTATATACTTTCTATTGTACTTAATACACTAAATCTTTAATCTAATATTGAAAACATTTTACTTTAAATGAATGTCAAAAAGTAATTGCAGCATTGCTTCATATCACAACGTTATTGGTTACAAATTTTTATACTTTTATTCGTTTTTTTTTTTTCAAATTATATTGAATAACTAATAAATTTAAGAAATATAACTTATTTCTTTTTCTAACATCCAATTTTAGACGTTATACGCAATGCTCATGAAATATTTTTGATCATAATGTCCTTTACTTCGTCAATCATCAGTTAAAAATATCATCAAACTTACGTATATTTAAAAATATAACTACATATTTAATTTTATCGTATTTCTAGAACTGCTCCAATAATTAAAAATACTTGCTGTGATTTTATATCAATATAATCATTAAACTAAGAAAAACCTGCATTTTCGGAAAAAATTAATCTTTTATTCATGAGATTAATACCAGTGTAGTTCATTGAATAAAACCATTTGAGTGACAATATCTAAGTAAATCCCTCACTGTTGTTATCAATAGTAATGTCATTAATAATATCTCAAACAAAATACTTTTTGTTAATTTAAGAAGTAGCACTACCGCTCTTAAACTACAGATTAAACTACTTTTCATCATTAAAGTGTGAAGAAATACAAAAACCTAAGAATGATTCCAAAAATAGTATTCCAAACAGCATTGCGCCATTAAAATATTTTGCCAAAATATTCCAATTACTTTCAAATCCCAAATTAAAAAATGGTTATTTAAACATGAAACGTGTGTATTACACTCTAAATATACAGCTTTTGGTCTTTAAATACGAATAATTCTTGGGTGATTCTTGATTGCTATTAAAGTTATAAACAATTATTGTCGATAATTTTTAATTTATTGATTTGTATTTTTTTATATATTCTTGACAAAATAGAGACTTCAGAAACATTTTTAACAGGAAAACTGTGTCTTTTTATACAAAATAACAAGAAAAATGATAAAAACATACCCTAAAGGGAGTTATCTTAAAGAAATTTTGTGGTTTCAGTTAACACAAACACAATTATTTCACGCTGTATATAAACGTGAAGGTGAATAATGAATCAAAGTTCTTCACGTATAGTAATAAGTATTAATAATATATGATAGTACTTCTTCCGGTTCCAGAACCGAAATAACGAATCATAGTCATTGTGATAACTTTGCAGATGTATAATTCAGTACGTCTCTCTTAGCCTTTCAGTAGTGTCCAAAATCACAATGTTTACCGGATGGGGAACAATCAAGGAAACATCTGGCTGATTCTCGTGCAATTTCCTTGTATTCTAACTAAACTCTCCATAAATCAATACCCTTTTGCAGTAATTCCACGTAATATATGTCTTCATTAACAAATCTCACTTTCAAGTAATTAAGTGGTGCTACAACTTAGGAAATTGCTTTAATTTACATTAGAGACTGTGGAACTTTATAAAGAATTTGTTAAAAACGCTGTGTACAATTTTGCTACGTATATTTTTTAATATCATGCAGTATATTTTTATGATTTTATTTGTACTTTTTTTCCTAAATCAAGCTTAATTAATGAGCCATAAAATTATTCCTTATTTCTTGTAAAACAACTTCGTATTTATCATTAAATAATATAACAAAAAAGTTCTGAGAAATAAAAGAACAATAAATTTCATTGCATTCTATATTGTGTATATATATATATATATATATATATCTATAGATATATATATATATATATATATATATATATATATATATATGTATATATATATATATATATATATATATATATATATATATATATATATATATATATATATATATATATATATATATATATAACCATATAACCAATAAAAATAAAATATTAGTTATTAAAAGTAAAAATTACAAATTCTATAGTTAAATTACAAATTTAATTAATCCATTCATTTCTTACAAATTAATTCCCAAATCTTTATATAACAGAATAATATATTTTTATAGATTATATTTATTAAAGTTCACGTAGTTTCATCACACTAAACTTATTTTATGCTTTTAGTGTTAGCATGTTTTATCATTATTTATAATTTAAAAACATGGAATTTTATTCAAATTCACAGTAATGCAAGTTTTAATAGAAAGAGTTAAATACTTACAGATTTAAAAAAGAATTTTAATAAACTTATGATATTTCTTCAAATAATAATATTTATTTTATTTTTCATAATAATTTTATTTCTGGAAACAAAAAAGTATAAAATATGATATTTTCTTTTTGCATAAGACAATCCAAATAAGTTTATTTTTAGTAGAAACAAAAAGTACCACTTAAAATACAAGAAAAAATTAAGTTCTTTTCAAAAGAAACTTTTCAATTGTTTTCCTCAAATTAGTTTCATCAATATTTTTCTAAATCATAGTAAAATGGAACTCAAAGTGAAAACTAAATGAACTCCTTCATTAAAAAGTGTGAAAAAAATATTAAATCTTAGATTTTTTCATAATAATATTTTTAATAAAACCTTATCTAACTTGTTTACTTCAAATATTGCAATGCTTGTTAAAATATAGAAAACTAAATATCAGATATAAACGTATATGTTATTATACGAATATTAATAAATACATTATTTTTTACTTGCTTTGCTGCAATAACTTTGCGTTTCTTTTAATTAAAATATCCTTATTCAATATTAAAACAGTAATGTTTTTATGCAAACATATTTTTATAAACTTTTTAGCAGATAAATTGTTTTTCAGTATTATATTCTCATCCCATTTCATTATATTTGCATTCTCAATTGCGAAATCTTTTTAAACTCAATTATAATTGAGCATGATTGAAAAGATGAAAATCTTAACTGGTTTTTAGTAGAATAATTAAAAATTATGTATCCAAAAATTTGTAAATAAAAGTTTTCAAGAAAATTATTCAATGTAATATGAATTTAGGAAATGCATGGAACCTGCAAATTTGTTGGCATGTTATATCTCATTAATTTTTATATAATAACAGTCTCTCGTTATCACTAAAAGATATGGAAATAAATTCATAAAGTGTATATAGTGATCATGTTCTATTTATAAAAGTATTAAGCTAATTACGAAGAATAAAATGAGAAATGTCATTGACAGCAAAAAACTGACACAAATAAGAAAAAACCAAAAGTGGTATAAATTAAATCTATTTATTTAATTTAAATATGTAATATGTTAAATAGATAAAATGTAGTATTTAATGAAAGATGTTTGTGAAACTTAAATTTACATATTTTATGATCGAATTAAAAAATATAGGAAAATTTATTTCAGTAGTACTTTGCATACTTTTTATTGAAGTTTTAAGCACCAATTTAACAATATATTATATTTTAAATCAAATAAAATCTTTGACTGTTACTCAATCTAATTGACTTAAAATATCAGTTTTGCTCTATTTATTTTTCTGGGCTTACATTTTTATCAAGCAATTTAACTCCGCGACTAAACTTTTTTTTGAGAATAGTACTTCCTGTATATTTTTTTAATCTGAATAATTTATAAGTAATGATCATTAAGAAGTAAAAACATGTTTTACTTCTTAATGATAATATTTCTTAAATAATAAGTCGTTTCATACATACTTTTGTATAGTCACAATTTTCATTAAATTTTGTTGTTAATATCAATTTAATCATTGCATTTAATAAATTGTCTTTTCTATGGGGAAGAAACACATATGATAAGTTTTACAGTAATTACAAGGTAAACAAGAAAATTATTGCCGTTTTCTTGTTGACACTGAATGATGTGAGAAGAGCTTTGCAAATTAGTGTATGCCATGGTTGAGACATAGGTCAGTCGAGAGTAGTAATATCAGTCGTTATAAAGCAGGTCCACCGCGCACATTCATCAATAGTAACTCGTACCGTGGACGAAAGAAAATGAATGTGTAGTATACACCAGAAAAGTCCCCTGCACCTAACCCAAGTTGTCGAAGGTGCTCGTTCAGAGTTGTTTGCTTTACGACTTCAAAGTGGATACACGTATCAGCTGCCGTATCAAGTCGCCGAATGTGTCAAGCGCTTATGGATAATTCTGTAAATGAATGTACGCAAGGCATTGGTTTCACAAGTTCATTTCGAGATATTTGTCCCTCAGAGATTAAGCCCATGCTGGAAAACCACAGGCCTTAGATAACGAAGCCCTGCCGACTGCCATTGAAGCGGACTGTATTCAAATGAGTGGTGAACTTAACATAAATTTTAATGTTTTCAGTGATACGAATGGATACAATCTGAACAGCTTAGGTAAGACACACCGGCTGAGGAAGTGGATTCCTCATGCGCTGTTGAATGTCCATAAGCAAAAACGTGCAGCAACCTGCTTTCCTTTGCTTTTTCACCTTCATAGCTCATCTATATTCAATTGGTTGCTGACTACTGACGAAAAGTGAATTATGTATAACACTTTCAAAAGTTTCAAACATTGATTGCCCTCCCAGAATACTGTCCCGAACAATGCAAAACTATTTATACACCCACGATGTACTAGTCGTTGAATATCCATTATCAGCTGTTATCCATGGGCCAAATGATTCTTGCGGACACGTACTCGCAGTAACTGAAACGTAGGCAACTAACCTTGTAACAGAATGAGTATGTGCTAATTAATCGCAAAGGTATACAGTTCTTGATTCATAACGTGAGATTGCATGTTCCGCTGGTAGCCAGAAATAACATACAATGACTTGATTGGAAGACTTTGTACCTCTTTTCTTATTCACCTGAATTTGCACTATCAGATTACCATTTCTAACAATTTAAATTTCTTTACCAATTAAACACACTTGCGCCAAACACCCAGAAACTTCTGTAAGCCCAAAACCCTTTGAGTTTCACCGCAGGAATATTGCACAATTGCAAACATGTTGGCAAATAGAGATTTCTTTGAGGACTAACTATAATCTTCACTTTCGATAGTCATGTCCTTCAATAAAAACGGCAAGAACTTTTTTTTTTATTTTGCTTGTATTATAAGCTAATCTTTAAAAACTATTTATTTATTACTATTTATAAGCTATTTATAAACCCATAATAATATTTAATATCATATGTAAAATAAGAGATTCAGGCATAGATCACAATTAGACAGTATCTATCCTACATGAAGTAGAGTTTGTATCATATCATAAAAAATATACGTATACTCTATTCTATTTTTCCATTAAATTTTCTTTTAAAAAGTTAAATCAGTTTGAACTGTGAGTGACTTTTCTTCATAACTTCAATAAAATATTTAATCATAATAATATTAACTTCCATTTCATTCCCATCAAAATCACGAAATAATCTCATTTCTCATGTCCATGATATTTTCAACTAGGGTGTTCGAAAGTAATGCACAAAACAATGATAATAACAATTTATTTATTTTTCCCAGTAAATATTTATTTTCTCATTCTACACACTAGATAGCAGCACTAAAGGAATTACGAATGTAATTGGATGTAGTGTATTTTATACTTGATGTCATCATGATTCAAATTTTCTTGTATAAAAGCTATGCACTTTCATGAGCGTTTTCTTGCAAATTATACAATCGTTAAATGGATATTTTGCATTCTACTCTAAAATGAAAGTAAAATAATAATTAAATTAAGACTTAAATTAAAATTATATTTCAATTTAGTTCTTAAATATTTTATATGTTTGTGAATTATTTTTACTCGCATCGATATGACATTTTTATAGATTATGCTATTATTTTAAGGAATATAAAGTAGTATGAAAACTAATACATTGTTTACTCCTAAATTTAAGATTTTACATAAATTGTTCAAAATTATGTTTCAGATATGTTATAAAAAATGAACTCACACCCACTGGTAAAATATCAGCCTTAAGTGTCGTAACTCCCGATAGAAGAGATTCATCGTTATTTTCGTGCACAGCCGTCAATGCCTTTGGAAAAGATGATACTAACATTCAAGTTCTTGTAGAAGGTACAATCACGTTAGATTTCATTCTCTTTTATCCTATATTAACCTGCCCTTATTTTATAAGTTTATAATATATCAATAATTATATATTTCATTATTCAGCATAAATATGCATTAATTATTTAAAAACTATATAATACACTCTTACACAACTCTGCAATAAGATTTTATTTTAATCAATGTCTTAATTTTAAATTTAAAAAATATTTTTATCACTTTTTTACATTATTTTCGGCATTATACTTTCCTTTAAAATCATTAAAATATTAAATGAGATTACGTAAATTCCTATCTTTAATCTACATGATTTCTGAATATATATAACTAAAACAATTGAGAAAAAAATTTCTTATGACGCTTTTGTATATATACATATATATATATATATATATATATATATATATATATATATATATATATATATATATATATATATATATATATATATATATATATATATATATATATATATATATATATATATATATATATTCTATGATTCTCAAGCATAGCGATTCTGTACACTAAATCCTAAATTAAGTATTAGAAATTATATATATATTTTTAATATTTTGCATTTGTTCTTATGTTATATTTTCCTGAAGTACTTTAACTTTTAGTCAGTGATGAATATATTCAGAATATACCTGAAAAATTTGTAAAATTAAAAAAACAATAACTTTTAATAAAATATTACAGGAAAGAATAATGCTTTATTTAAAGTTATTTTTCAAAATTGCATTTATAATTTCAAATTATATATAATAATTAATCAGGACAAAAATATTGCTCTTAACTTAATTTATTTTATCAAACTAACAAATTTATTTGTGCTTCACAAATCCAAAAGGGATATAATAAAATTTGAGCGTTATATATTCAGATTCCATGTGCCAAAATATGGCAAATGACCAACTAAATCTATACTAACTTAATGTCTTTTATCATCAAACATAAGCGTAAATAAATAATCATAATACTGGCACATAATTTTTTACGGCATAAAACGCAATTTATCTAAATATTATATCATATCATATGTTATATGTTAAATCATATCTTGTGATTTCTCTTTTAAATCTAATGTTAAATTATTGCGATTTATCTTTAACATCTAAAAGCAAAGACTACATTTGATAAAAAATCAAGGGATTAATTTGTAAGGATAAAACTTAATATCTTCATTCATAATATCTGGAAACTTCTTCGCAAAAGCTTCTAATTTCTTGAATGCTTTTTTATTTGTATATTCAGCTGAAAAATATTAATTTGTATTGATTTCTCGAATATCTTACTAATGTAAGAAAAAGTATAAAAGAAAACAATCATTGCATAAAGTTATTAAATTCGTATAATACAAATGAAATTTAAAAATTTATATTTATTAAATAATTATTTAAGTAGTATTTATCAATAATTTAATTTAATATTAAAGATTCAAATTATCTTTTGTTCATAAAGTTTTTTTTATTCATCCGAAATTAATACAAAGCATTTTGGATTCTATTCTTTTTTTACCCTAAAAATTAATATTCTCAGATTCATTTTTGCTGTAATTCATAAAAATTATTTAGAATAATATAATAAAATATTGTGTGTGTTAACTTGAAAATAACTGTAAATACTAATTTTTTTACATATAAAATATATTAAATATTCTTTTTTTCTTTAAAAAAAATTATCATTTCATATTTATAAGAATACATGTTATAAGAAATGTTCTTTTGGAAAGAGAGTTTAGTTTAATAATTGAAGGATTTATATTTTAGATATATGGGAGTTTGTTTTGAAACAGAAAATATTGAAAACATATATTACTTTAAAACAGAAAATGCTACATTATTTGTGCAAAGATAAATATGCTGGAAACTAAGGAGTTCAATAAAAGCATTTATCACTTTTTCTTACTCCAGAAGGTATCAATAATTAAAGAAATACATTATTTAAAATGCTAACTTTTAAAATAATAGCAAAATGACTTTAAAGATTTTCATCATGAAAGATAAGACAAAAACTTGAAATTACTTCTAAATAAAAAATATTAAAAATATTATATACATAAGTAACAATGCATATGATTTACAAGTAGCCGAATAAAGTAGTCGAGAAATAAAAACATGTGTTAAAATATAATTTATTTATATTTAAATTTAGAGGGAATTATTTTTATCAAATATAAACTATTTATTGCTGTAATACAGTTTATATGATGTATACTAAATTTATTTAATACCATGTTTTGTATCTTTCAGAAATTTAGAAAAATTAGCACTAATGAAAATTATTAATGTAAATATATAACGTGTTTATATTAAATGAATGTGTAACTCAATATAATACTAGATAGTACTTGATATTTAAATATTTTATCCGTTATTTTTAAGCGATGAAGTAAAAAACAAAGAAAATGAATTCAATAAATAAAATAATAAATTTTTATTCAGAATAAATGCTGTAAAATTATTCATATATGCAATTCCTTTAACACAAATTCAATAAAATTTTTACATACATTCGGCTTTACCTATTACAATTGCAATTCATATTTTTTCGGTAATCGTTAGATATTAAAATTAATTCAAAACATTTGATTGCTTACTAAATAAAACACCTCTTTAAATGAAAGTCATAATATACATATTTTAAAAATAATTATATATATATATGATTGAAATTATATATATATATATATATATATATATTATATATATATATATATATATATATATAATTGGAAATTCGCATTTATAGCTATTGAAACACAATAATGTAAAAAAATACGAAATTAAAATTAAACAATAATTAAAAACGAAGCATAGTTTCAAATTTTGAACAATATTGTACTTAATAAAAGTTTTTCTAAACCACCATACTTTTTATTAAAAGTCAATATAAATTTCCCTTCCCTAATTTTCAATCATAATACGGAATAAAAAATATTTAAACAGGACGATCAATTGCGTGTGCAATTATTATTTTTTTCATGAATGATTAATTATTTAAAACCAACTTTCCGTTATTGGAAAGTAATTAGACTTTTTTCACGGCTTTTTTTATCGACTTTTTTTCTGTTTTTACTTTATCGTTACTGCTAAGTGTTGGTTATTGTATCTAAATATTTTGTAAAGAAGATTAACTAAATAACCTCGCCCTAGTCTCTAAATATGTTTTTATTGAGAAAAATATAATCAAATTTTTCAATGCCGTATATTACTGAACACTGAGTGAGAGCGCATAGATTTTTCATAAATAAAGCAAATTTTGGAAGACTTATTCAGTTTTAATATTACATAATTAGTTTAAAGTTTCTGAAAAATGGCAACATAATGTTATTCGCTCTGACATTGTAATGCTTATCGTCGCACAATAATCACCATGTTTGTTTTTCATGTTTTTCAATTTTCGAAAAATATACTTAAACTAGATTTTAAAAAAATATTAAATTCGTTAATAAGGATGAATAGTTAATAATGAGAATAAGAGCAAAGTTTCAAAAAATATTTTTTAAAGTGAAGTATAAATAAATGGCATATCAATAATGTAAATAAAAAATGGAAAACTGCCCTAAATACACTAAATATTGGCGGCTATTTAAAAAAAATATATGTAAATAAATGTTCTGAAACTAAGCACATTTTAAACATTTTAAAATTTACTGTCATTTATATATAGAATGAAAAGCAAATTAATAAATTGTTTTGAAAGTTTTTTAAATTAGCAAAAAAAAAAGTTTTGAAGTATAAATTTATTATCATATCAATTAAAATAAAATCAAATTCATTGATTTTTTTTATAAAATATATTGAATATATTTTTAAAATTTAACTATAAATATTTTTTGAAAAATTTGTTACAGTTTTCTATGTTTGGTAAAAGCACACAGTAATCCTTGAGGAATTAGTATTAATAGTTTGAGAGACTGTAATGGAGAGAAATAGAAAATAGAATTGCACATAAGTATAAACTTGTGGTATAAAACATTTCTATTTATGCATTTTCGTGGGCCTCACAACGTCTGCTGGAACATATATAGGAAACCTGTAAATAATCTTCACCACCTTTTTCCATCATCAGTTGCCTTCGTATTTTCGAAGTGAAAGTACAGGAGAAATTATGCAGGTAAAAATGGATAGACACTTGTGTCTTTCTCACAGAGTAATGTGCTTTAAGCAAACATTCTTGTCAGAAAACTAGATGGAAAAGTTTGAAGTAGAATTTAATGTTCTATTGCAAATTTAAATTGTAATAAAATATTGCGTACGAAAGACCCAACATATTATGATCACCACAATTATTTGATATTAAGGCAATTTAGACGACACTGGAGTCATGTGATTCAGGGTTACCGGTATATTACAGTCATAGAAAATGTGGAATATTATTTCTACGATAACGCTTATGTTTTATGAGTAAGATAGATGATTTAATCTAGATTGACAGAGGGCCAAAATAATGACCTGTAAATTTGGATCAAGTGCATAAGTGTAACAACTTTTTGAAAATCATAAACTAGCGGAACAATAATGCAGAAGCCAATAGCACACAACTCAGCATAGCCATGTAGTTACACATCCACGAGTTATTAAAGAAAAAGAATATTAAAAGTTATCCAACTTGATAATATTTTGTGGTTAATCTGTGTAAATATCATGATACTTCAAATTAAATCTTAAAATCTTAATTTAAATTTTCAAGTAGATTATTGCAGAATAAATCTGTATTAGATATAAAGAAAATAAAACCAATTTTTAAAAACTTTACTTATTAATTTTATTTAAAATCAGTGCAAAACAATACTACACCACTTTTGTAAATAATATTTCTAAATAATTCTTTACGAATTCTAACACAAAGAAATCAAACCATAAAATTTTAACTCATTTAAATTACCATGGAAGCTTACAGTTAATTAACATAAATTAAATTTTGAATTTTATTCCAAGCCCTTATTTTCCATTTCGTATCAGCATGATATAAATATAATTAACGTAAGCATTATTGTTATAATGGCTTAAGTAATATCTTTGGAATGTTAAGTAGTATTTTAAATTTTCATACAACAGTTAATAATTTAAATTTAGAGTCTTCATAATTCGAATAGTATTGTTAATTCATTTGACTGATCTTACTTTTTTAACTCATTATCTTTTATGGAAAAATTTGCATTTTATACTTATATTCACCTTTTCAAAGATGCCTATACGTGTTTATGCTTCCAATTTTTTAAAACACTTTGCTTGCTCTGGTTTTTTTTTTAATCATAATGCAGTATTTCAAAGAATTGCATTTGTGAAGAAAAATGGTAAATTTTAATAGCAAATTCATCAACTGTCCCTCTTTATCTATTCAATTTTTCCGAAAACTTTATCTTAGTTTACATTAAAAGTGACAATAAAAACTTATTACTTGAGTCATTAATATTGCATAAACAGTCAGATAAATTTTTTTGGTCAATGAGACTATAATATAATATATAACAATATATAAACTGCTCAGAATTACAGATTTGTTTATCTGCTTAGTACCTGTTGCTATGTTAAAATAACAGGTATTTCAAAAGAGTTTCATAGTTAAAATAGCATATTTTATGTTATAATTGTATCATTGTTTAATTAAAGGCACAAGAATTTTATGCTATCAAAATGAGATTTAGTAAAATGATAAATTTAAAACTAATTTTTGTATATTCATGTTTACTACTGTCTTATTATTATTGTTAACTATGAAACGACATTGAATAATATGAGTACTTTTGGTAAATTTAAATAAATTTTGAGCTTAAATTTCAAGTTCTAAATTAAACCTACACTTTAAATAAATGCATAATAGCAAGTTCAACTAAATCAGCCTTAACTTAATTAGTTACATATTATTGAGATCAGTTTATCGATGCGCTCCTCTTCCTAGATACCTCAATATTAATAATAGATATTAATAATAGACATCATTAGATTATAGATTATTGTGTTCAGTTAAACTAAGGAATTTAAATCTAATACATTTTCTTATTTTATAAAGAAAAATTTTTGTAACAGTTTTAAATGTACTTTTTTATTTTTTGAAAGTTAAAAATTGTAAGGAATACAAAAATTTTATTTTTACGAAATATAAGAAAATGCCTGTTTTAGACTGAAACTGGTTTTTGAACTCTATGAATAATCCAAAAAAAAAAAATTATAACATTTACTTGACGATTATTAATTTCAAAACTGAGTTGGAACTGTTAATCAGGATTGCTTTAAAATAAAATTTACTAGTAAATTTCTTCAAATCACAAAATTTCAATTTAAAAGTCCCCTTAAAGAATGTCAATGTATGTAGGTCAATGAAAAATTACGTATAATTAATAATGAAAAAATTACGAACTATATATATATATATGTGTGTGTGTGTATGTATGTATGTATGTATGTATATATATATATATATATATATATATATATATATAAAAACAGAGAGAGAGAGAGAGAGGTGAGTTATCTGGAATCATTTCACATTTTAATACATTAATTATCTAGAAACAATTCAATAGTATGTCAATAAAAAATTGATTTGATTTTGCACAATAATATATAGTTAATCAAAACACAAGGATAATTACATCAGTTTTACTATGTTAAAAATAATTATATAATCCAAACATTTTGTGAAAATTAGATAAAATAATTATAATCACAATTTACTCAATCAATGTGCAAGCACTTATGAATTTCTTTTAAGAACTTATGTTGATTATGATATCAGTATAAAAATATAAGACAAAATGTTATTTATAAAATGCTTCAATTTATAAGTGATAATCCTTTAATATCGCTTAATTTACGATTAATTAAAAATATGATTGCATATTTTTAATTTTTGTTACTATAATACTATGTTGTTAATAAATGAATGTTTGTAAAATTATTGATTTTTTTTTCCTTAAAAATATCATTCAGGTTTTTTCAAATTTTCTATCTTTTTTACTGTAACTTTAAATTTTTGATGAATTTTGATGAAGTATTTATCAATAAAAAAGCTAATAAGTTCTTTTTAAATAATATGTCTTTATAAATTAATAATTAAAATTTTGAATTTGAGTCGGGTATTAGCGGTGAAGTTAACGTCACTTACTTCAAAGCAGTAGGGTTGGAATCCTGGTTCAGACATAGATGTTTCTTTGTTTTTCTTTATCCCTCCACTCCCAGAGTGAAGATGGCACCCAATGGGTGGCTTGCTATATAATATGCCATTACTTTCACCCTTATAGCTTTGAATGGGTATATCCTAAGAGCAGCTGGGGTTAGAAAAATGTTTGGTTTGGATATCTACATCAAATTAAATGCATTTATAAATGGGTTATAATTCAAGTGATTTCAAACTTAAATTAAATGAGCTAAATTTTTGAATAATATTATAAATTTTGAAAACAAAATGTTGTATTTACTTTTTTTGTTTAAAAAAAAAACTACTTTTAAAACAGTTAATTGCATACATGAATTAATAAAATACCAAATGTGTGACATAAATTTCAATGTGACTCATTCTAGAAATTTCTTTTAAATGTTCGAATCGAAGCTTTTTTGATTCCTATTGAAAGCAAATAAATTTAATGGTTTAAAATATAAAATATAAATGAATACTGTCCTAAATTAATTTTTAAAATGCCTAATATTTTTTCTATGTAGTTTTCCATTTATTATTTCATCCTTTGACTAACTAAATGTCTCCTATAATTTTTACTTTTATGTACATTATTCATTTTATATCTCAAGAGGTGTATATAAATGCATCTTAAAATCTTGTTCTTGAAACAAAATTCTTTTGAAACAAAAAACTAAACTATATAAAATCATCACAAGATTAAACCAAATTTTAAAACGATCACTAAATTTCTAATATTTCTAATTTCTAAAAATATTGATCACAAAAATAATTTTATAATATAGTTAAAAAAAACATAGCGTTTTGTTTTCTGTGAAATCACTTCCATCATCATATGGATATTCAAGTAGATATTAAAGTGTAAAAAAAATTATAACTTGATAAAATTTTAACATTAATATGTATTACTCGTCACTAAGTTCAATGGATTATGAAGAATATCCATGCATCTAAACTTGCAAGGAACATCAGAAAAATATTTTACACATCATCTCAAGCTATTCTTTTAGTTTGGTGAAGTAGAAACAAACAATACTTTTAACATCAAATGATAAAATATTTCAAGAAAATCTATAAGTTTTAAGCTATTCATTTATTTTATTTTCTTAGTAATTTTTGGAAATTCTTGAAGAAACTGCCATCAAGTAAAAAGAACATCCATGTTTAGAACTATTTACATAGAACTAGTTTATATAGATTATAGAACTAGCTTAATTAATCTTCGCATGATTGAACATAATTCTCATGCTTCCGTTATAATTCACATACAAATTTATAAAAATGGTGCAATACATTTAAATTTTATACCTTATTAAATGATATCACATTTATTAGTTTCTTATTATATTTATTCAATTTTATCACAAAATACTGCAATTTTTTGCAATATATATATAGAGCTCCCTCTCAAAAGAAGTTGTAAATATAACATAGGAAATTCTTAAATAAATTAAAAATTCTTAATTTCTTGAACTCTCAATAAATGACATTTTCTTGCAAAACATAATATAAAATTTGAATTTATCAGCATATTTTTTTATTCTTTAGAGGAAATTTTAATTATAATTTATATCCATTTTATCCATTTCTAAACTTAAGTAATACTTTTCCTTCATAAATTTATTTCAAAGAAAATTGCAGCCTTGGAAAGTTGTTGCACTCTATCATTTGTTTTCATATATTATGCCAAATTCAATCATTTGATGAAAGTTAACCTAACCATCAATCATTTTATTTGAAATGATTTTATGCATGAACTATGTCCCTTTAGAATAATGGTAGATGCTGTTCTGGTTATTCATTCATCTTTTCTAAGAAAGAGATAAATTACATAAAAATATTTATTTACGGAATAAAGTTCAATCATATTTCAGTTTTTAGTCGAAAATTTCATCCCGAAATAACAGCATGGGTTACATTATTGATAACAGTTGAATAAATAATAATTCAATGAAGTAATAATTTAAATAAATCTTTCATTAATTATATTTTTAATTATAAACTGTAAAATTTCATAAATGACTTGATTATTTTAATATATATACATATATATATATATATATATATATATATATATATATATATATATATATATATATATATATATATATATATATATATATATATATATATATATGTATATATATATATATATATATATATATATATATATATATATATATATATATATATATATATATATATATATATATATATATGCATAGATGTGAATGTAACATTAGCTGTTGAAACTCAGAACAAGAATAAACACAATAAAGAAATAAAGAAATTATTATATATTAAAACAAAAATTTAATCTAAAAATAAAATTTATTTAATTTTCAAGAAGTGTGAAAATATAGCTAATGATAAATCAGTATTTAAAGTGACAAGCTCTGGCAGTAATATTATTTATAAGCCTTAAAATTGAGTCAAAATTTGGATGGACTGTAAATGTATAGCTGCACATGTAAATTCAACACAATTTCATACTTTATTGGCCATAGTTATTAATGTATTGTAGCAAGTCAGATGCTTATCAATCATTGATAAACTGTTTCAATTCATGAGAAATCAGATTATGTACAGTGTAAGCCTTTGTCAAATCTTTATAATATCAAGGACGGTCAGTACAATGTCATCTACACTTAATTCTGTATTATCCTACTGAAACTTAATGCTTTGCAAGGCATCTGGTTTTAACATAACAAAAGTACAAGATTCTCTCTTCTAAGTTCCGTTAATGCTAATAAGAGTTTTCCCCAAGGGTGTATGAAAAGAACTTCCTTAACATCACTCCAGGTGATAGCTCAATATGACGATATTGAATTCTTTCCAGCAATGTGCTCCAATACCAATCTCTATGGTGATACTTGGTGAATACGATCACCGTGATTCTTGAAAAATAACCGGTGTTCCTCTGAAAAAATGATACCAAGCCATTCCTATCTCAGGTTTTGTCCTTGTTTACTTTCTTGAATATATTTATGCCTTTTAAGGTTAACCGAAGAACTGTTTTTTAAGCTGATGTTCACACTGATATAAATGTTACCAAAGTGTTGGTAACATTTATATCAGAGCGGGTTTTAGCTAGATAGGTAACATGCATAACTTTTGTCCATTAGTAAAAACGTGTCATTGCGATACAATACATTTTATTCACATTCCAAATCCACAGATTCCATATGTTGCAGATAATCACTGAATCATAATTAAAAAGAGCAGCAGCAACCTGTCACGAGTAACACAATCCCATTTAGTTGCAACTTAATCTCTATCAAACCGAAATACTTATAAGTATTTTTTCCACGGAGTACCACTATAACTCCAATGTGAGGAATGTAATTTTTAAAGTCAATTTTATATATATATATATATATATATATATATATATATATATATATATATATATATATGAGAATTTTGCTTTGCTTCAAGATTTTATATTTAAATTAAAAGTTAATTATTTACTAAAATAGTAATGTTTTTTAACGTACAATAATTAATATGAATTTTATCAGCAAACATTAGCATATTGTTATAAGATTGTCTTGTTTTTGATAATTTCTCTTAAATAAAAATAATTTGAAAGGCATATTTGATTTCAGCTTCTTTTATAAAAATATGGAGATATGAATTAATTTTTTTTCAACGCCTTTTTCAAAAATGTCATTATTGAATTTTGCTGTTAAGAATAAATCCTTCGAGAAAACTTTATCTAAAATGTATCACAATTATATACTTTATCCTTCATTGAATGACTAATTTCTTAATTTTTGTATTTCATTATCTATAATTAAGGCTTTTGTCATATGTTATTATATGCTTAATATTATATGCATAAATCGAATATTCATTCTGTTTTTAACTATTAAATTTGCCCCAAATAAATGTTTTTACTAATTGCCAAATAAATCTGCTTTAAGTTATTTCTAATTGATTTTAGCATTAATGTGCTAAAACTGCTTAAGGTTAACTGACCAGTCAAATGTTATTTGAGAGATAATATGAGAATTATGCATAATATTCATAAACATTCTTCAGTAAAATCTTTGCATCATCGGTGTACACCTAAGTATTACCACTAGTTTAGCAACACACAATCATGTGTGCATGCTACAAAATCACAAGAAATACAAATATTACATTCATAAATATTGTGAAATTTATTAAAATATTTCCTTAAACAAATTATAATGTAATTAAACTAATAAATGAAGAAATATAGAATAAAGATTTGTTCATAAATTGCATTCTTGTGCATTTGGTTTATTATAAATATCTACATAATTAAAATTAACAAAATTTTATTTTAAAATTAACGTATTTACTGGTTACATTTTTAGATAATTATTATTGGGAACTCATTATAAATACTTTGAATTTATTTTTAAGCACAGGAAAAGCTATTTTAACACTTGAATGTTATTAGGAAATTGGCTATTTGAAATATAAATTATAAATGAAATCAATTATTTAAATCAGATTTTTTAAGGATACCGATTGATCTGACTTGATTTTAATATGACATCGTTATATGTGAAGTATGTTATCTCTTACTCCATTAATTTGAACAATTAATAAATAAAGTATTTTATGGTAATAACAAGCAAATATTTTCAAAAAAGATATTTCACTTTTAAAAATTTAATAAAAAATATATTTTTATAAAATATTAAAGTATTTAAAATTGCTATTTACAAAATTTATTTGTTTCATTGTATTTGTTATTTCAAAACGTTAAGAATTTTAAGTTTTATAAAAGAAATATATCAAAATTATAAAAATACAAATAAAAATACAATTACTCTTTATATTTTAGATATAGTAAATTAATGATGATTATATTTAAAGAGAGAAAACGTAACCAAATTCTAAATTTATTATTTGAACAAATTACTTCTTAACTTATGCTACAGCATTGAAAAATAAACAATGCATAATGTTTGATAATTTCATTTAAAAATTGATTTGCTAAAATTACTCCAGATAGGGGTTTGCGCATCATTCTTAGAACGGAGATATATTTTTAATAAACAACGAAATATTTTTTTTGTAGAAATGAAATATTTGTACAGAAATTTGTATATAATTATGAAATGAATTTTAATCATTAAATGAAACTTAATTTTAAATCTATTCCTTAGCATTCACTTTTTTAGTTGAAAGATGAAACTTTTACTTTTAAATTAAAATCTATTTTGGAAGGATCATTTGATACAACCATCTTATGGATCATCAACTGTTGAAATGAAATTTTCATTGATCTATAATTGTTTACCTATAGTTATTATAATACATAAATAATTAAATATAAAATTATTTGTATATTGATATTTTATTTCTCTCATCGTATAAAATTACGTATATATTAGCTAGAATGACTTAAAAAATGATTTTAAATTTTATTTATTTATTTACTTGTACATCGATTAATTATATTGCAATTTTTTTAATACATTGACAAATAATAAATCAATTAATATACATATTATATAATTTAATATATTGGGAGAAAAAATGAAGGTAAAATTAAGTAACTTTTTCGGATTGTGTTCAAAATTATTGATGCATAAAAGAATTGATAAATAATTTTACTAAAATTATATCATATGCATAAACGTATATTTGAATTAATGTATACATATATATATATATATATATATATATATATATATATATATATATATATATATATATATATATATATATATATATATATATATATATATATTATTATTATTATTATTTTATTATTATTATATTATATTATTATTATATTTACATCACATAACATTTAAAAACCATCAAACAAAAGTAGCATAAAATAAGTTTGTAAGAGTTCCTCTTTTGTAGTTAGAAGAATAATATGTGTCCGTCTACAAATTCTTAATATTCCTAAGAACACAATAACACGCAATTTTAAGTAATCATGGAAGCTTTATAGGAACTTTATTATATCTTCCATTTTTAATCAAGCGCCATACACAAAAGAAGCGCTTCCGCTAAAAATTCCTCCATTTCATCTGGAGATAAATCGTAATTGGGATTGCTCATCGCGGGAGGGATTAAAATTTAATTAAGTATTTCCAGTTTGTTACCTTTTTGAATCTCACTTTACAAGCTGTTGAGAGGAAGCATGTTTACCAAGAACATACAAAACTCTCTTCAGCCATCTTCATAAAGCACTAATTTCCTGCTGCCTTTTGTAGGAGATGTCAGGCACTGCACTTGTTCCTATCGGAGCGTTACATGACCATTAAGAGAGGGGAAATACTGAAAATTACAACCATTAGTTAGAACATCGGTGAAATCCCCAAGGGAAAGTAATCTTTCATTCCGCTTTGTTATCCTAACTGCAGGTTGTTGAACATCGATACATATTAATTAGCATGGAAATGGCGATCCTAAATGAAGAGCACTTCCCTATTTCTAGTTATTAATTTTAATGCTTCCCGATAAAGTTATTTGACACGAACGAGTGATCCGCTGGAGATATTAAGATTCCAGTTTACACAACGCAGCAATTCTAATGTCCATCAGTAAATATTGAAATTATAGATACATAGACGTCCATTAAGAGCAATCATTGTAATGAGCATTCAAAACCAAAAGATTAATTCGTATATAATTTTAATTTATGGATTCGCTTTCAATCGACATTCCTTTATTGCCAATTAAAATATATGTAACAATAGTCACTCTTCAAAAATGATTGATGGTCATTGGTAAAATATCACTTGTTAAGGAATGGACTGAATTTACTATTAATGAATGATACGAATTATCTGAATCTTCAGGTTTTTAAGTTTGTATTTTTTGTAAATTGAAAATAATATTCTGTTTGAATTTTGATCTAGCATAAATTTGAAAACAATAGTAACAGTTGTTATATTTTATATTTCAAGTTTTCATGTAATCATTAGTTTTCAATATGAAAAAGTATAATATTTATTCTAAAATTAAGAAATAAAATTTAAAAAAAGCAAAGCAAAATGTTGGTGTCAACCAGGAAATAAAAGTAATATTTTTCTTCACAAAAAATAGTCATTACATGGTACGTCATATAAAAAATCAAACTAAATTTTATAAATTATTTTTCATTACTAACTGTATCTACCCAATTTACTGCATTTCATTTAACATTGCTTAAATGAATTTTTAATTTTTAAATAAATAACGACATTATTACTTAATTTAGATTTTACCAAATTATATGTTACTATAATTTGGAAATTCCTCCAGATTATAAACTGAAAAGCTATCCATTCTAGATTAACATGATAAAAACAGAAAACATGCATTAAATATTCTTTGTACTCTGCATGACAGAATAAATAAAAACAAAAACATAAAAAAGAATCAGTTATGATTGTAGTTGCAGATTAAATGTTAAAACAAAATTCACAACATTTTAAAACATAGTAACAAAATAATTGAAGACAAAGACTTCAAAATGATTGAATTACTATTTTTCTAATGATCTTTATATAACGAAATGAACATTCAACTTAAGATCACAGCTAAAAGCAAATCAAGGAATGTGTAAAGTTTGAAAACTTTCTTCAGTTTAAAAGTTATTAAATCCTGAAGTCCAGCCACGTTCCAGAGCATTTCCATGTTGTTATTTATCAGTACCCATGACAACATGCTGCTGCCGTCACTGAAAGGTAAATAACGAAAAAGATACTAAATATTACTGTTTTTAAAAAACTATTTCCTTTTAAAATGGCGAAGAAAGTTGTAGAGCAAAAATGATAATTTTAAAAGAGGAAAAAAACTATAATGCCATTTTATTGAAGTGGGAAAATATCGCAGCTGAAAGTTATCTTGCTTAGATAATACAATAAATATTAATTTAGCCAGAAATCAATCAAGTGATTAGTATTATTAAATATTTCGGTGGGCAACAAGTAAGGATTTTTATAAATTCTGCCCACTGAATCATTTAACGATACGAGGGTTGCTATTTATATTTCTGGCCTTGGCAACAGTAAGTGTTGCTAGGCGACCGAAGACGAATTTAATCGAAAGTTTGATATTTTTAAACATAAATTCAGCAGACGATTTACCATTATAGCTTTATTTGTGTTGTTGACAGTAAATTGAAAAGTTCTTCTCTGTCAAAAAATGGAATTGAATCGTGAACATTTTCGTGCCATTATTTTTCATAACTTTCGACGTGGATTGTCAAGACAAGAGTGCTTCGATGAACTTAATTATTTATACAGCGATAAAGCGCCATCCTACAGCACTGTAAAAAATTGGTATAACGAATTTAATCGGGGTCTATGTTCGATCTAGGACGAATCCCGTGCAGGTCGTCAAAAATCCGTTGTTGTGCCAGAAAAGATCAATGCTGTGCGTGAACTGATAAAGCAAGATCGTCATGTGACATACCGTGAGATAGAGGCGTCTTTGGACATTAGTATGACTAGCATCAATAAAATATTGCATGAACATTTGAGCGTAAAAAAAATTTGTTCGCGTTGGATCCTGCATAATCTGACAAACGCTCAAAGAAAGACTCGTGTCGATTGATGCAAGGAAATGTGGGAAAAATACATTCAAGGTACATCAAAGGCTGTGTATAACATCTCCACAGGAGACGAATCATGGATCTCCGCATAAGAGCCGGAAACAAAACAGCAATCAACTGTATGGGTCTTCAAGACGAGGCAAACCAACAAAAGTTGTTCGAGGAAGAAGCACATCGAAACAAATGATTGCCTGTTTCTTCGGCATTAACGGTCATGTGGCAACAGTGGCGTTAGAGCAACGCAGGACGGTCAATTCTGAATGGTACACGACCATTTGTTTGCCAGAAGTCATCGGAGAAATTCGAAAAAAAGCAGAAGAACAGGCGAATCATTCTTCATCATGACAATGCGAGCTCTCACACATCGACTCAAACAGAGGCATTTCTGACGGAGCGAAAGATCGAACTGATGGGTCATCCGCCGTACAGCCCTGATTTGGCACCCAATGACTTCTTCTTATTCCACATCAAAATAAATTACGTGGACAACGATTTTCGACCCCCGAAGAAGCGGTTGATGCATTCAAAACGCATGTTTGGAGTTACCTCAATCGGACTGGAAAAAGTGCTTTGAAAATTGGTTCAAACGCATGCAAAAGTGTATTGATCATCATGGAGAATATTTTGAAAAACAATAAAACCAATTTCGATCCTACATATTTGTTTTTTCATTATTAGGCCAGAAATATAAATAGCAACCCTCGTATATATATTAAAAACGTGATTTCAATTTTACCAATTTTTATTCATTGATATAAAATTTACGATCAATTGTTCAAAAAATTATTTAAAAAAAACATTTATTTATATAAAGTTTTACATTTTATATAAATAAATGTTTTTTTAAATATTTTTTTAATAATTTTATTTAAAATATTTCAAGATATTTCATATATTTTAAAATTTACTTTTGGTCGATGAATATATCTGTTTTTAGAAATAAATTGGAATGATTAATTTCTAAACATTTTTTAATATATCTGAAATTATTTACGCTTGAGGAAACAATTGAATAAAATAAATATCATCCATGCTTATTTATGTATGCAAAATAAAATATATTAGCATATAAGGAACATTGTTACGATTACTAGTATTGACTGTTAAATGTAAACTTTCTATAAGGCCTCAGCTGATAAAATAATTCAGTAATATATATTCAAAGATTCTGAATTACGTATTGTGCAAGTTCCTAAACTCTACTCTTCAATTCTAAGCTAAAAATAAATTCTATTGATTCAATTTTGTACTCTATTCTTCACAAGCGTTAGGTAATCAGATCTTATATATATATATATATATATATATATATATATATATATATATATATATATATATATATATATATATATATATATATATATATATATATAATCTTTTATTTACACTTTTTATTTTAAAATTGCTTTACTCTTGTAATATATTTCATTATAGATGCATTAAGAATTTTAATAGAATAAACTTAAAATTCTAAAACTTTACATCATCGCACAAATAATGCATGAATATACAATATTTGAATACTCGTACAGTACAGCATATTTATTCTTAAATTTAATAAACATATTTCGATGCTAAGGATTTTATATCTGGTGAAGCAAAATATATAACTGAAGCCAGTTTTATTGTTGTATAGAATATTGTAATATTACAAATTTTCTTTTATGTTTCTTATTATTTTTCTATGCAACTGCATTTTTCATTCGAATGTGTAAAATTAACTAATGACTTAATTAATTTGATAAAGTTAACTAATTTTATAACTGCACATTTTACAAGTCATATATTCTTAATTTATTTAAATAAGTAATTATAACAGCTGATAAACAATTATAATTACAATCATAACATCTAAAACTACTGTTTTAAATGCATATCAACAATTATTATAGGATAAAATCAGAGCCATCATATTTTTCAGTTATAAGAACTCATTAACCACAATTGTCTTCAAAACTTTATTATGAAAATAAATTATTTTAAATAGTTATGAATGATGTACCCTGTATATTAATTTTAGAGGTGCCAGATCCACCATCTGATATTTTAGCCACTGACGTCAGCAGTAGAGGTGTCACATTAAGCTGGAATGTTCCCTACACAGGAAACAGTCCAATAACAAAATACATTTTATATTGGAAATCCTCTAATGGTATACCATTATTTTTTTCTTGTAAATAATGAATTCAAAATTAACTTATATTTATATCAAATATATATATTTGCAAAAAAAGTATTTTAAATGTAATTAATTAACATAAAACTATTGCTTAATGCACTGAAATAGTGTATTCTATAGCCAAGTTTATTAAATAAGTAATTTTGTTTTTTTTAATTTATACAGATTTTTAAGAACTGTTTGTAAATTTATTTTAGTATAAATATAAGGAATAAATAAAAAAAATGAAAAAAGAAAAATAATTATAATTTCCTTCTACCTTGTTTTGATAAGAATAATTTTTTGAAATTTACAGTCTTAATTATATTTTGATTAAAATTATTCACAAAGATTAAATAAAAAAATTTACACAATCTTGATAATGATTTAAAGTTGAAACTCTTAATCTTCTAAAGATCTTTAAATGAATTTATTTCTTAAGCAGTGAAAATTCACTTCAAGACTATTCATGGATGAAATTGCTAATAACTATACTTAAAATATAGATAAGTATTTGTCTATTTAGAGAGCACATTTTTAATGTAAACTTTTTGATATTATTTGTTTTATGGTAATTTAATTTTTTTTAATTAATTATACTTTCTTTGAAATATATTCATATTATCAAATTCTAATGTATACTTTTGCATTGAAAACCCATGAACATTAATTTTTGCATTAAAAACATGTGAAATTAACTATATTAATTCATTATAAAGGTCGAAATTTCCCCCGAATTTAAATAATACTTATATTTAGTTGAATTGATTTTGTACAGTAAGGCGAAAATTTAATTAATGTATTATTGTAGATGTGTCACTATATTAAAATTGAATAGTTTCTACTTTAAAAAACATTTTAATTTTGTGTTATACCCTTTTATTTACATTTAAATAATGTAAATGATATTAAAATGTAACTACACTTGTCTAGATTTTTCCGATTTTGCGTTTGAGATATTAACAACTACTGAAGAAATATTATCGGTACTCAACTTTCTTGGTTCTCTACTAAATAAACTTAAGTAAACAAAAGTTCATTTGCTAATTGATCGATTTTCAGGTGCATCTTGGTCCTCTGAGTCGAAGAAAGTCGACATTCCTGGCTCTAACACATCAATTTCTATCTCAGGATTATCACCAATGACAACATATCAGTTTAAGCTCCAGGCAGAAAATGCTCTTGGTCGAAGTCCCTTTGGAGAAGTCATAACGATAACGACTGACGAAGAAGGTATATAATATAAATTCTTACCTCACAAATACAGAAAGAGTCTTTAATTCTGATCTATGTACTTTACACACTTATAAAATTGTTCAATCGATTTCCGATTTACTTAAAATTAAATTTACTAAGAAACATAATTGATTTTTTAATTACCACGTTTACTTAAAATTAAATTTACTAAGAAACATAATTGATTTTTTTAATTACCACGTTTACTTAAAATTAAATTTACTAAGAAACATAATTGATTTTTTAATTACCACGTTTACTTAAAATTAAATTTACTAAGAAACATAATTGATTTTTTAATTACCACATATTACAAAAATTTACACCACGTATTACAAAAATTTACACTTTTGTAATATGTGGTATATTATGAAATAAATATATTTAAATTATGTTTTTATAATGTTGTAAGCATTGACTTTATTATTATTTATTCATTTATATGCACATACATACGACATATTAACGCTTACATACATATTAGTTTATATAAAATTTCAAAAAAAAATTTTCATTGACAAGAATCTTATTACTTAAAATATGTAAAGATTGTATTTTTAATTTAGAAATATTATACAAGTTTTTAAACTATTTTATTATTGTGTTCTTATTTTACAAGATATCAGGAAAAAAACACAATTTATGATACAATAAAAAAATAATAATTAATGTACTTTATCCAATTTTTATTGGATATAATTATGAAAGAATAAATTTATATATTTTTAAGATAAGCATTGGCATCAAATGTTAATACTGCAAACATTTTCAGGTTAACAACCAAAAATTTTAATTCATATAATATAACTTTGGAAATGATTTTATTTCATGTATTTGGACTATTTATAATGTTAAGGAAAAGGATTTAAAAAAGTTGTAAAACAAAAATTTTATTTAAAAAAGTTGTAACATTTAGTTTTTTACTATATTCTCTTAGATGTACATTAATGATGAATAACATTTAAAATTAATTAAACAAGTATTGTAAAGCCTTCTATTCTTAATTTTGATGAGTATTAACATATCTTATTAATAATAGTATAATTATGCAAGGTATGCTGAAGATGGTAGTATTATTTTTTACTTGCATTAAATTTATGCAACGCTCATATTTATTAATGTTCGACAAAGTTATATTGTATACCAAAACTTCCATAGCTGAATCTAATAATTAAATCTTCTATTTATACATGTATTAAAGAAAGATTTCTTTTCAAGTACCAAGCGAGCCTCCAGTTCATGTATCTGCGGTTGCATTAAGTACGCACTCCATTCGAGTAATGTGGAAGGTAGGTAGGTAACGAATTAAGTACATTTAATTTTAAGTGACCTTTGTTCACTAATTCTATTTGATTGATTCTTTTACGAATTGTTATTGTTTTAAGAACAAAATTTCTTAAGCGAATATATATCTGATTATATTTTTTCAATAATGTCTGAAATAATACAAACATTGCTCAAACAAACCTTAGAAATTCTTAAAAAATATTTTTAAAAACAAGAAATTGAATATCAGGTGAACTGATAATTTATTAAATTTTATGAAGACACTGCCTGCTTAAAATATAAATCCATCTGATGAAATCTACAATATTATACTTAATTTTTTTTTCCTTTCTACCCCTTAAGTATTCTGAAATGATCGTATTTTTCAATCGATACATATAAATTTGTTAATTTATTTATAATACTCTCAGTTGTAAATATTTTTATGTAATTTATTTTCTGAATCAAAGCATCAAAAGGTCCTTTTGTATATCCATCTAATTATAAACTTTAATATTTTGAACTTACTTAAAACACTAGAACAATATAAGCCAGAAGGATATAAACCAAAAAGTTATAAATAATATGGTAGTATATTTTAAATTTTAAGCGATGTGATTAAATTATTAAAATTTATGTATGATTTTCTATATTCAATTATAAATTTTATTATTAAGTTATATTTATTTCATTATATATTTTATTTTATGATAAATTTATCTATAAAAAAATTAGTATAATAAATAATTGAAATAATGTGATGCAGATTGGGCCTTGTGATCGATAGAAGTTTAAACGAAGTCCTCAACATTCAATGTGCTTATTATATTTTTACAAAAAAAAATTTGAAAATTTATCTATATTTGTGAAATTAAAAATGAAATAGAACAAAAATGTAAAAACTAAACTGTACTTAAGAGTCATATCAAAATATATTGATATACCATCATTCTGATGACAAGGAAAAATCTAAATCCCTGGCGAGCAATAGGCCGCAATGAAGCCCATTAACTTTATGAACCCCTTTTTTCCAATTTTTTGAATTCATGGTCAAATTGCTTCCCTTAACTATTTTATGTGCAAATAAGATAGATGCTCCAAATTAGAGAGAAAGGTGAGTGAGAATTTTTGAAAGTATACTATTCTTTAAAAAAGGCCCATGGAGAAAAAAACGATTGTCAGTCGTAATTTAACCTTCTATAAAATTTCAAAAATTTTTCGATTTTAAATTTATCAAAGATTAAATTGAACCTGAGGTAATCGAATTTAAACATTCATTGGAATTAACTAAATATTAAATTTCAAAAGTTACTTCAAACATTCTCGATTTTAGGATTTTCCTTGGTGCTGCCATCTATCGATTTCAGATTATAATATTTTCATAGATCTTTTATTAGGAAAATAGAGTTTTTTATTTTTCACTTTTTTAAAAAATATTTATGATATTTTAAGTTAGTTTACAAATTTAATATATTGTTATACTTAAGAATGAGAAAATATTTGAAATTAAATATATTTTGGAACTTTAACTGTTGCATGTAAACATTTAAATTAAATATTTAAAAAATTTCAAATAGTAAAATACTTCATTTTATCCGCTTTGTTATTTAAATCATCAATAAAAAAAATTAACTGAGAATTACAGTTCAAAATTCTTATTTTTCTAAAAACTAATATCTGTATATGAGTTTATGGGACTGAATTTCATTAAAACTTACATTTTAATCTAACAAACACAAATTTTTTCAAGTAATGTATTCCGACTTACTTTCTTCGTATCAATTCGTAAATTGGTATTAATGTTTTCTATGTGCATTTGAACTTTGAATTTAATTGAAAAAAGAATAAAAATTGATTTGCTAGTGGGAATCATTGGTTTCATTATTCGTAAAACAAATATTTTCATGATACATAATAAGTTTACACTATAATAAGAGAAGATATAACTTAAATAATTAAATATTTCAAAACATGTGTGTGTCTATACATAATAGATCCATAAAATTATGCTTCAATGGTATTTCATTATTTTCTAGAATTATCTTTCTTCTTTTAAATAAAGATTTCTTTTTTACTGCATTAACAACAATAATATAATTTCTTTCGTTTATTGAAACTATATCCTATGTATCATGATCATTAGGATACATAGGAAATCATTTTATCAATCATCAAATAGAAAATATTTTTTTTAAAAAAAAGTTTTCAAAAATTTCAAAGTCAAATGAAAAAAAAAACATATTTTAGGTTAAATTATATTTAAAGTAATTGTCTGCCTTTGGGAATTTATTTATTTCTTATACTGAATCTAATAAAACAATGAAGTTAACGAAAGAAAACTTATGATTTAATGTAAGAATGGAAGATAAATAGAAACTTAAACTCTGTAGGGGGCGCTGTAAAATAGGAATTTTTATTTATTGCTTCGTTTGATTACTTGCTTCATTCTTATTTATTATTTTTGTTTTTAACATTTGCCCCGCGATTTTTTTTTTTTTTTTTTTTTTTTTTTGCTGAATATTTTAAAAGTGGGTATCTATTATTCACATTCATCCAAATATTTATTAAAATCAAATTATCATGATAATTTTTCATTCCATTGTTATTGATTTTTGTGCGAAAGTAAATTTTACTAATATATTCCTTTGCGAAAAAAATCATTCATTTAAAAATACCTATAGAATATCCATTTTTTACCATTTTCATTGATCGTGGAAATGTTATTTTTATCTTTATGAAAAAACTAATATAAAATAAATCATTAATTTCAATATAAAATCATTAATTTTAAAAATTAAGAAACATTTTAAATTTAAACAAGAAAATAAAGTAAATAAATTTTAATTAAAAAATTTGAATTGAGTTCATGCACTTTTATACCTTAACAGTAAATTTTTAGAAAAATTTTACTATTTTATCTAACTATTATAGAATTCGCACGTAACTGTATAACATCAAATTTTAGAAATTTAAAATTAAAACTTACTTAATGTTAAAAAAAATTATACACATTTTTAAGAAATAAGGAGATATTACTAAATTAAAGACAAGATATAAAAACTAAATTAATTTATTGTTACATGCGCATTCAAATAAAAATATCAGTTTACATATGGTATGTAAAATTGATAAGGAATAATCAGGTATAATATAAATATGGTAAAAGTTAAAATTCAATAAACTAAAGTATGAATTTTTAATTAAAATTCCTTATAATAATATGCACAATTTTCCAAAAATTAGGAAATGGTGTGTATACCGAAATAATGTAAACAATAACAATTAAAAGTCAGCTGTTAAATAAGTCTGTAGATTTTAATTCCACCAAAAATATTACATTTATTCCATTTGGAATTTATAATATTAAAATATCACTATCATATAAGAACTCATATAATTACCTTTATAATCATTTATTATTATTGTCAACAAACATGTTTTCTAAAATATTTTGTATATTAAAGAAATGAAACTGTCATCGTTTGAAAATGCACGTTTTCTAAGATTAATTTCTCATTCTAAACAATTTACTGATTTCTTTTATAATTCAAAATAGTAAGTACTTAACTACTTACTATTTTGAATTATAAAAGAAATTAGTATAAAACAAATAAGCTTTTTATTTTAAACCTTAATCTTTTTTTTTAAATAAAACTGCAAAATTAAAAACACCAATTATTAAACAAAGAATAGAATTAAATAAATTGAAATCACTAAAGAAGCTTATATTCATCTTAAATTTTTCTTTGAATCGGAGTAATGCAGTTTTTCTCCTCTAAATAAAAAAAAAATTTTAAGCTCCATTCATTTATTTCATACAAACATACTTTGACAAACAATAAATGCTTGTAGCCCTTATCTGGTTTAATAGGAACAAAGAAATAAGTTCCTTAAAGAGCACAAAATAATTTATTACAATTTAGGGTACAACTTGAGCACAACACAGATACATATACTACAAATAAAACAAAATTACATCTAAACATAAAAAGTTAAAGGGATAGGGAAAACTTGAGAGTCGTATGAATATACGTCTCATTCCTACGGTTGCTGGAGAGGGACTGGCTTCCTTGTTGATGATGTCACGGGAGGTGTTGTAGAGAGAGGGCGCTACAGACTCCCTCTCTGGCTCCGCCGACGTCCCGGCAAGGAGACAGGATTAAGAATAGGAAGCTTCTGAGGTTGTCGACATGGTCTTCCTCTACTTTTCAAAGGGTATACTTGCCCTTTATCGCAAGATGATTGATGATAGGACTTCAACATACTAGTATGGTAAGAACCGAGTTCTTGATCAGCAGGATCTGCAACATAATATGCATTTGATGATCTATTCATTAATATGATATAAGGTCCTTCACGCTTGGGCAGGAATTTTTTTACTTGTTTTGGTTTTGGACTTGCTTACGGGATATAAAGTGATCCAAACTTTATCGCCTGGTTGTTAATAAACGGGTCTATGCCTTTTGTCAAATTACTCCTTTCAGGCATCTTGTTTTTACTCTACACGCTCTCTAATTATGGGTGTAAGGCGTGAAAATTCTTTCTAATAAGGTGTTATCTCTGCGACGAAGTTATCGTTATTAATGATAGCTCTAATATCATGATGGACATCATCTGTGGTTCGAAGCTCTTTTTCGAACTGAAGGTAAGCTGACGTATGACCTGTAGAATCACATTTTGCGGTGTTTAAAGCAAAACGTATCATGGGTAATTTGTCCTCGCAAGTATCATGCGATTCACCAACTCGAGTTGCTAATTTGGATTTTAGGTATCGATTTTTTCGTTCAGCAGGATTTGCTTGAGGATGGTATAAAGGTATAAGATCTTGCTTTAACCCAGGATTTTACAAGTTTGTTGCATTGATGCATTGCAAGAGTACTGACGAATTGTACACCGTTGTCACTGATTAGTCTTCTAGGTAAGCCATGGAGTAATAAGACTTTTTCTATCAATATTTTAGAGCAATTGATAGCTGGGTCATCTTTTAAGGCAAAAGGTTCGACCCATCTTGTACTGGTATCTTCAACATGAAATATCCATTTTTTCCCAGTTGGGGTCTCTGGGAGAGGACCAAATAAGTCTATGGCCAACGACTCAAATCTTTGTGAATAAATAGGCGTTCTGAGTAATCCATCAGGTTTCTGGTAGTTAGCTTTGTACCGGTAACATTCAGCACAATCTCTTACGTATTCGGTGATAAACTTTCTCATGCCAGGAAAGAAATACCTAGAAGCAATTTTATGATACGTATTCTCAACTCCACAATGTCTTGCAGTGGGAGAATGATGATATTGCTGTAGGACACGTTCTCACGCATGACAAGGGACAACTAGCTGTGATTCTTCTGATTCTGTTTCAGGCGAATATCGATACAGTATTCCCTGATTCATCAGATAACCTCTACTAGTCCAATTTACATAATTTTCATCTTTCCGTCTGCTTTCAAAGCAGTCTATGATCTTTCTTACATTCTCGTCCTTCAATTGTTCTTCGAGAATGTCTTTAGTTTTTCAAGGATGGTAAATCTATGGAAATAGTGTTCAAGTTATAAAGAGATTTGTCCTCTGTATCAAATGGTCTGTACAGAAGATCTGCAATTAAATTAGATCTTCCTATAGTGTAAAGAATTTTCGGGTGATATGACTGGATTTGAAGAGCCCATCGAGCTAAGCGTCCGGATGGCGATTTAAAACTCATAAGCCACTTCAAGGGTTGGTGATCTGATGCAATAATGATTTCTTGATTTTCCATATAGGCACGGAACTTCTCAAATGCCCATACCACCGCTTGTGCTTCTTTTTCGGTAGTTCAATAATTTCTTTCTGCCGAATTGAGTAGTCGACTGGCATACTCAATCACATGTTCTTCCGGTCTTTCTCCTTGGATAAGGACTGCTCCTAGAGCGTAATTACTCGCATCAGTTTTTATGAGGAATGGTTTAGATCCATCTGGCTGAGACAACACAGGGGGTGAGATCAGCCGTCTTTTTAATTCTTCAAATGCTATTTGCTGTGTATCACCCCATGCACAGTGTTTATTCTTTTTAGTTAAGTCACTAAGGGGCCTAGTAACTTCAGAAAAATGGGGGACAAATCTACGGAACCAGGAAGAAGTCTGTTGGAAGGACTGAACTTCTGTAGCACATTTTGGTGTTGGGAATTTTTTGAATAGCAGATACTTTGTCAGCCTCCACTTCTACACCCTTTTCATTTATCCAATGATTTAAATACTTCACTCTGTCACAAGAAAAATTGCATTTGCTTCTATT
This sequence comes from Latrodectus elegans, assembly GCA_030067965.1. NCBI lineage: Eukaryota > Metazoa > Arthropoda > Arachnida > Araneae > Theridiidae > Latrodectus > Latrodectus elegans. The sequence continues at coordinate 106,092,494 of CM057813.1, read as the reverse complement.
AGTATTCAATTTAAATATAGAAAGTCTTCCAAACACTTTTCATAAATCTGATAAATGTTCATCAAAAGTTTCTGATAAGATAATGATATCGTCAAGGTATGACAATGCAAATTTATCTTAGAGACCAGATTCCGGAATAGTCGTGGAGTTTAACTTGTGGTAATCAACACACACTCTGATAGTACCATTTGGTTTAGGTACTAATACCACAGGACTTGCATAAGGAGGTTCACATTCCTCAATTATTCCTTTTGTTAGTAAGGAATCTAGCTCTTTTTTCAACAACTATTTCTTTGCAGGTGTCATTCTATATGGAGGATCAGCAACAAGTAAGCTATTTCCAGTCTGGATTCTATGTTCAATAAAAGGAGTAGGTTCTCCCCCTGGCTTGAAGTTATTTTCAAATTTTTCCAGCAATAAAATTTGTTTGTGTCGTTGTTCTCTTCTCAAGTGCTTTCCTTCATCATTCCTCAATTTCACGAAATTAGAGGTTTCTGAAATTTCAGCAAATATATCAGGAGTAGTTCATTTCTGCGACATTATTACTCTTGCAGTATTTACGGTTTCGAATGATTCATGATAAAATGGGTAACGTCTGTGTGGATATTCACTAAAATGCCAAGTGCCATCCTGGATCTTAAGTACAGGCCTGGAGAAAGTCAGTGCCAAGCAATATTCTGTTGTCTTTAGCGTTTGGTAACGCAATAAATTTCATGCGAACTTTCTTTCCCTCTACAATAAGATTTACGTTTATTGTCAAAACAGGAACATTTCTTTCTTTTCCATTGTAATATTCTTCTTTTGAAATTTCAAACCTTTCTCTTTCAATAAAGTATAAAATCTCTCTCCCGCAATGGAATTTGATGCACCTGTGTCGGCACAAAAACCTGTTTTTTCACCACAAACAGTTAAAAAAATTGAGCTGGACAATGAATCTGAAGATTGTGCGGTATACAACTTTACACCATTAACAATTGTTTAAGCCTCTTATTTTAGTTTGTTGCACTTTGGACACTTAGACTGAATAAAACCAGGATTAGCACATCCTTAGCAATGAACAGAAAATCTTCTTTCAGGCTTGTCTTTAGTAAATTTTGGACTTTCATAGTTGGAATTTTTGATTTTGTCATTTTCCCTAGAGTTAGGAAGCTTATAGTATCTCTCTGAAGCAGATTTAACATAGTCTTTGGAGTTTGGCTTCTTAGAAAAGAAAGAGGAATTTTTCTTCATTCCCAGTCTTACATTTTTATAACTTTCAAGCTTTTCTGCAAGTTCTAAAGGATCATTCAGCTCTAATCATTGATCAACAAAATGTTCTCTAACCGCTGGAGGTGTTCTTTTCTTTAAGTGGTCAACTATGGTTAAGTCTTGCAATTTCTCAAAAGTGATGATATTCAACTCTTTTACCCATCCTTCAAAATACGATTTAATTTCAAAAAAGAAGTCTTTCCATGTTACTTCTGCACTCTTTCTATGTTGCGAGAACATTTGCCGAAACCTATCTGATGTAAGTCTATAACGCTTCAAGAGAATGTCTTTCGACTTTGAGTAGTCTTTAACATCTTCTTCATTTTCTCTGGCAATTAATTGATTTATTTCAGCTGACAATGAGCCTATCAAGTACGGCATCCAATTCATTTCAGGTATATTCACTAATTTTAATTGACGTTCAAATACTGTCAGATAGAGTCCTATTTCATCTTTATTGGGATTAAATTTTGGGAGAATTCGATTCAGATCCCAAATTGTTTTCTCTGTTTCACTGGCTGGAACTGTAGCAGTGGAGGAAAGTACCTTCTGAGCTTCCAGTTGAAGTTTTAATCATTGCAATTCATACGCTCTCTCTTCTTCAATGCGTAGTTGTTCCTCTTCCTTTTCTTTTGTTTGTTTTTCTTCCTTAACAGCAATTCTTTCGAATTCAGCTTGTTTTTCGTTTTCAAGCCGTTCCTCTATTATATTAGTTAGCGTATTTTTCACGAATTCTTCCTCATAATCTTTTGATTTGGTTATAATAGCTTTCAGTTGAATTACTTTCAGATTATCTGCTACCCCTAGACGAATTTCTATAGCGAGGTTTCTCAAATCCTCTTTTTTCCCTTTCCCAAGGAATTACATTTTTGCATGTGTTTTATTTTTAATAGTTCTGAAGAGTTATTTTCAACTTATTTTACAATGCTGATTTTTAATATGTAGTTCTTTATTTTAGTTAAAACCAAATTTAAACACCATCAGTCTTAAGTACAATATTATGTTAAAATATAAACCTTTTAACTTTAAATATAAATGAAGCTTAACCTATTATTATTTATTCAAACATTAATTTCAAATAAAATGAACTCTTTAATTATTGTAAAGAAACTTGAAATATTCATATGATACTCACCATCATAAAATAATCAAATCAATTTTATTATATTAATCTTATTAAATTTATAATAATTCACTCTTATTATATCCTTCAAATCAAACAAAACCAAAACAAAACATTTCAAATTTCTACCATGAAACTTTTATTTTCGTTTCATTTATAACTCTTTACTTTCGCTTTACAATTACCAATAATCACTAAATATACCTTTGTTTATAAATTATATTTTATCAATACTTTGATTCCACATTCAATAAATCAAAATATATTACTTAAGATAATTTAATCATATGCATTCAAAGAATATTTTATATATAAATAACAAAAATGTTTTATTGACTTTTTATTTCCTTAACTTTAAAGTTCTACAAATTTCTAAAATATCAGTTCTGATTCCTTTTACCAAAATATTAATAATTATTTTGTTATCTTAATATATAACCTTAAATACACATAAAAGCAATATATTTTCATTCTTTATTCAGTGAAACCACTTACTAAAAGAATAAAATACAAATATTCTAAACAGAAAGTACATGATGAAAAAAATAAAATAAAAATAAGCATTAATATATACTGAACTCGTAGCATTCATAGATAATGAATGGCCAGACAGAGAGGCGTTTATGAAAGCAATAACAACGGTCGTTTGCGGCGCCTTGTTTCGAATTTTAAATCAAAACTTAAGTATCATCACATGAAAATGCACAGTCACCAGACAATTAAATTCTGTTAGACACTCAATTTTAAAACACTATCTAACTGTAAAGAAGATATTTTTAAATATTCAGAATTAAGAAATTTAATATTCAGAAGTAATATATATATTATTTATTGTTCATAATATTCTTTACACATAATTCATGCACATATACTATAATACTTAACATAATAATAAAAATAATGCTTCTTTTAATTCAATACTCTAATACAAAGTATTATGTTTTTAATAAGTTTTGAAACATATCTGCCACATCAAACAAATAACTATACTCACAAATAATAATACTGTTCTGAATTCAAGAACATAAAATAATAACACTTTTATCGAAACGCAACAACTTATAAAGAAACTTTTTATACAGTTTTATATTCATAAGTGCTTAAACATTAATACTCATTAATTACTTCCTTAATTGCAATTCTTCACAATTAATTAGGAGATATTAGAAATATAATACAGTAACAGAAACTTATCTGGAATTCTCAAATCGAAAACGGGATATTCCAATTGAAGGAGACACTCCAATTGAACCACAATCTCGGATGAGATTAGATTTGTCATGAATCCATAAACCACAACACATCAGGAGGTAACCTGTAAAATTTTTGAGTTCCCCTCCAACAACAAAATTTAAAATTCTGTGTAGACTTTTTTAACAGCGAAAAGAAACTCAAACTCGGGTCTCACGTTGGGCAGCTAATATTTTATATTGTAGCACTCATCTGGTTTAATAGGTGCAAAGAAATAAGTTCCTTAAGCTCAAAACATTTATTACAATTTAGGATACAACTTAAGCACAACACAGATACATATACTACAAATAAAACAAAATTTCATCTAAACATAAAAAGTTAAAAGGATAGGGTAAACATGAGAGTCATACGGATACGTATCTCATTCCGACGGTTGCTGAAAGTGGACTCACTTCCTTGTTGATGATGTCACGGGTGGTGTTGTCGACAGGGAGCGCTAAATGCTTCATATATTAAGCAAACTATTTTTATTCACATGAATTTTAAATTTTGCATCATCTAATTTTAAACTTTTACTTTAATATTTTGGAATCATTTTATATATTACACATATTTATAATGACGAATTTTGAAAGATATAAATAACTCATTTTGTAAGACAAACAGCAGAAATCATGTGAATTAGGATAATATTTAAATATCGATAACTGCATTTCATACTGTGGGAATATGAAAATAGCTTTTAGATATTACTTTAAAAAGAAAAGAGTGTTATCCTGATTTATATATCCATTAATCTTACATCTTATTCTACATATAATCATTAATATTATTGATTGTACAAAAAGATAAAAGTATATATTCTTATAAATTGATTAAAATGAAAAAGCTATCAGTTCAAGTATCAAAATATGTATTTTTACTATATCTTCTCCGTAACAAATTAGGAATAATTACAAAGTGAATGTGCAATTATTGCAATGTACTATTATTACATTGTTTTTGCCACTGATAAAAATAAATAATAATAAATGCAATACGTTACATTTGTAAGAAAGTGCATTCTTAAAAAAATATCATGCGAAAAATATCTGGTAATGAGTGTGATTTACACGTTCATCTATGACTGTGATTTATAAATGCATTCTAAACTACACTGCAACGAGTTCTGAATCATGTTCTACTCAATATTTGTATAAAATTACTTTTTAATTGCTTTCTTCAAGCTATGACTTTCACTGATATCACTACAATTTCCATTTTTAATATTCTTAAATTTTACTCTTAATATATATTCTTAAATTTTCAAATAAGTTTTTGGTGATGTTACTTTCCAACCAACTGTAATTTGAGTTTCTCTACATTGTAATAATAATAATATTGCAAATATGTTTAGTTAATCAATAGGAAAACATTCAAATCTCCCTGCATTGAAGACATGTTTTATAATTATTTTGGAAATATAGTGTTTTAGTATATATTAAATAGAATTTAAAACTCAATAATTCACGAAAATATGTATTATTGAAATGCGACAATGCAATATATATATATATATATATATATATATATATATATATATATATATATATATATATATATATATATATATATAAAGTAATAAATACATTATTGTAAAGCAATACATATAACAAATAATATGTATTAAAGGAAATTTAACTACCACAAAAGAAGCTGAAGAGAGACATTTCAGTGTAAATTAGATATAACGTAAAAAACAAGAAAACTAGTAAGAAAAAATTTGAAAATCATGAGAAGAATAAAACAATATACAATACAAAGAATAGGAGTAAATCATAGGAACTGTGTATTTTCATCAGGAGAGAGATTGTCGTCTATTCAAATTAAACACTCTTTTTTGACATGCTCAAACGACATATGTTTAAATATTCTTCAAGCGATTCCCTCGATGATTGTTTCTATTAAAATAAAGAATAAAGATATTTATATCAAAAACTAAAGTAAAATATGTATATCAAAAAGTAAACAAACTCACAGTAGAAGGAACAATAGATTTAGTTTCAAACACCTATACCAGCAAATAAGAATTTATTTAAATATTGGAATAAAGTTAAAGTTGAAGAAAGTGAATTTAAAAATGGCATACAGATATAGTTGTCAACAAAAATTAAATTCAAAAGTTAAAGTAATTTAGAAACATGCAGTGAATTTAAAATCAAATTGTGTTTAAAGAGATTTAAGGTTAAATTATGCTTAAAGATATTTAAAATGATTTAAAATGAAATTAGGTGCTTTTGGAATTCTTGTAAGAACTTCAATGCTTGGGTGGTAATACTGTAGTTGTAAAAAATAAGAGTTACTTCAATTTTACAAGTGATTCCCGATTTCTTACATATTTCAAAATAAAACCAGTTGGAATGCTGTTGTTTTGAGATGAGCAATAAGACGTTTTGTTTGATTTGTCATGAAGTTTTGATTATTGCAGATATTGTAATTGCGATTTAGTTCATTAAATGTAATATTCCTATATATATATATATATATATATATATATATATATATATATATATATATATATATATATATATATATATATATATATATATATATATATATATATATATATATATATATATATATATATATATATATATATATATATATATATATTTTAAAGAAATAATGGAGCTTCAGTACATTAGTTTATTGACCTTATAATTAAATTGATTCATTTTGGTTCCAAAAAATTGGTGTCTTCCTATGTGGCTACGTAAGGCTCTTTTTCAGAATTTGCAAATTAATCAAAAGTTAACTTATTAATGAAGCTAACCATTGATTTTGCTTTTCACATTTGTAAAAAGAAATTAATTACTAAAATTTATGAATTTGGAGAATAAAAAATCCTGGTTCTGTAATAGAATTTAAGCAAAATTCAAAAATTAACATTTCCTGCATTATTTTCTATAATTAGGTTTTCTATCAATTATTTTTCATACAAAATTTGAATAGTAGTGTGATTACTAATCCATACTATTATAGTTTTCTCAATCGGAAGAGAAGAGGTTGATTGATCCTTATTTTAGTAAGACGTTATTCAACCATCTTGGCATAAAAACATAAATCAGTAACTAAATGATGATATATCACAAAATTAGTCCGTGCTATATCAAACGATATACTATAGCTTTATTGATCACTGAATTTGACATATTTTGCCATTTTGTTCCTGAAATCCTGCTTACATTCGAGAAAACAATAATTGTAACTTTTAGTTATATCATTTTTGAGTAAGTTTAGATGAAAAATTCATTTCAGAATACTTTAGCTTCACCATTTGTTATAATGTTCGAAAAGAGGTAACCATAGAAATTAAGAATGATTCATATATATAATGGTAACAAACATAATTAATTCCCAATTATTTAGATGTAAAAGAAAAAAATTCTATTGGTGTTATGGAATATCTTTTTCCAGCTTCTTATTCGTGGGAATTGGTCAGGTTTTGCTTACATTTAGGACCGACAATCTCTCTAATGCCACACCATATCACTTTCTTCCGCAATATTTTTTTTCAATTACAGTACAAGTTACTAACGTATAATGAATTTTGAGAAATTGTATCTCATATTATTTTGATATGATGTAAACGTTGTTTTTAATAATTTTTTTCAATAATACTTTTAAATAACTATGTAAGCTCTTTCTAAGTAGCCAATAAATAGAAAGTCTTGTTGTATTACAAGAACATTTATCAGAGAGAGAATTAGGGTGATGTCTATACTTTTATTAAAATTCTCTATATAAATAGAAAGTGAACATGTATGTATATTTAGTATGCATGTATGTATCCGCTATTTAATGAAAGGGACTCTTATTCTTATATATTAACTAATACAGTAATTTTTAAAATCAAAATTAAACTTTTTAAGGATAAGCATGTGATACACTTTATATATAATGAACTGCTCGATATCAATAATAGCTCAAATTCAAAAATTTAATGTAACCAAATTTGATTATATGAAATTCAATACGAAAAACATCGCAGAGTTGACATCGAAATATAAAATATTCTACAAATATGTTTTCATATTTTGAAAATAATTTAAATAATTTAATAATAAATTCATAAAATTTTGAATGGAAAGTATTTTTTATAAATTACTTACGGAATACTGCAAAATAATCCTTTTTCAAGTTCATATTTTCAAATTATATTCCCCGTTTTCTCACTCTCTCTTTCTCTCTAATAAAAATAAAATATTACATATATATGTACGTATGTGTGTATGTATATTACGTAAAGTAACAATAACTGATTGCGCACTTAAAACTGCGATAGTTTACGCCTTATTTTTCAATATACACTATAATTTCGGTATTTATGTAATAACAGTAACAACAAACTTTGAATTAAATTAGCTAACAACACTTTTACTATGTTATAATAATCTGGATGTTAAAAATCAAATTTGTATGATATGATCTAAAAACAAATAAATTAGAATTAAAATTTTATGCATGGATTCTGTAGCCGTATATATTATTACAATTATTTTAAAAGGTTTTGAAGTGTAACTCACAGCAAAGAATTTCATAAAATTATAGTTGATTTGTTTGACTTAAATGTAGTATTTCATTAAATCCCATGTGAAATGTGTGGATTTTGCTTATCATATATGTTCCATAGACATATTTTACACATGAAGGCTAATTTAAACCAAATGTACACTTTAAACAGTGTGTGTGAGTGTGTGTGTGTGTGTGTGTGTGTGTGTGTGTGTGTGTGTGTGTGTGTGTGTGTGTGTGTACTACGGAATGGTATTTAATTAAAGTTTTTTTTATTTTATTTTATTTTTATTTTCCATTTAAACTATATCTGGGATAATTTATTTAATTCTTTAGAACAAAATAAGTAAATATAAATAAAATTGATGTTAATTATAAATTACGCAATTTATTTTCTTGTAACAACTATACGAAAACAATTCTTATTGAAATAAGAAATAATATATTGTTGGCAGTTAAAAGGAAAAAAACACATACTATATCAAATATTAGCAGGAATGAGAAAATTTTAACGAAAAATAATTCATAAAGCTTAGTAAAAAAATCAGTTTCCATTTTTTTATGCTTTTATTGCATTTTTTTACTTTTAAAATTATTCTCATTGAATTTAACTAAATTTCTGTACCTTAAATGTTTTTTTTTTATTTTTTTTTAGTTCTTTTAATATATTCAACATTACTTGATAAACTGTATTATTTTTTGTTCAATAGGATCAATATTTATTTATTTGAATAAAATAGAAAATATTTGCTTGAATATTTGATTGCGTTTAGTAAGAAACCTGTTATAATTTGTTTGTATATCTAGAATTTGAAAGAATATATGCCTTTGCATTTAATTATTTATGCACATATTCTAAATTGTATGTTTCATTGACTGATATCTCATTGCGAGCTTGCAATGAGATATCAGTCAATGAAAATAATTTCTAATATAAATGAGTCGAGAACGAGGAAGAGTTATAAAAAAAAAATATAAAATTACAAAAACATAAAATGATATTTATAACAAATAATTTAAATTTCATGAGGTATACATATGAAATTAAAATTATTTGTTCAAACTATGAAATTACACAAGCAAACTTTGTTCATTCACATTGCATTATTACGTAAAATACACCAATTTTAATATAACATAAAATAAGAAATATAATTTTGAAAAGAGATTTGATGAGTTTTATAATGTAATTATGCAAATAAAATGGAAATATTTTATATGATGGTGCTTTTTTTTTCTTTTATGATAAAAAAACAACTTTTATTCTATTTTGTTTCCAATGAAAATTCTATTACCTTTGAGTAATTATTTATGAAATGTACTTAATGTTCATAAGTATTTCATAGATAAAACTAAGAAAAATAAATCTGGAGTAATATTTTATTTAAAAATAAAAGCAAAATACCGCATTTACTTACCTTTGACATTAAGATTGCAAACTTAGTTGGAAGTTTTTTTGGTTTCATTGGTTTATTTGGAGGTTATAACCTTTGAAAATTACATACGTAATGCAATTTTGCTCCAAAAAAGTGTGCTGCTCTTAAAATTTTTAATTTATAAAAACAATCATTATTTTCGTATTTTATGATAGCATAATTTGGAAGTTATGCAGCAATTTATTTAAATGTTTAAAATTTTAATTGATTGAATCTTCCTTTTATCTATAAGATTTCGGGTAAAATTGTATTGTTTAGCTCTACCCTAATTGTTTAATAATACAATCCATTCAGTTTAAATATTACTTAAAACATTTCTTAATTTAGTAATAAAGATGGTAAATTGCACTATATTAATACATATACTAAAATCTAAAAAGTATCGATTTTCCAATCAGTCACTCTATATAAGTATTTATTATATACGTATTTTTTTCTCGATTCAATTAGTAAAACTTATAAATGCATTAAATGTCTTATATCATTATTATGAGTTTGCCAAATAATACTGGAATCTAAGCATAATGTTTTTATTTTAGCCTCCGCCCCCAGCAAGCACACATGGCAAAATAAGGGGATATTACGTTGGGCACAAAATCCGCAGTTCTCAAGATCATTATATTTACAAGACAATAGAAGAAAGTGAATTTGACTCCACTTTGGAATGTACAATCACAAATTTAAGAAGGGCAACAGAATATAGTATAACTGTCCAGGCCTTCAACAATAGGGGAGCTGGACCACCTTCCAAGGATACATTTGTCAAAACGCATGAAAACGGTAAATTAGGATACCATTTGTATATATAATAAAGAAAAAATTCAAACAAATGTAATGTGATAATAAGTTTATCTTTTATGCATACAAACTGCATTTAAAAAATGCAATTTACTGTTAATTCATATGTATTATTTTAGTCATAATTACTATCTAGAAGATTTTGACATAAAAAATATATATATATTACGTAATTAATATATAATGGAACTTATTAATAAATACTTAATAAGAAAATTTCTATTAATTTCTTTTATTTGGAGTGTGTAAACAATTAGAATTTGTTCTGTGACTTATATAACATTTATTTCAGATCCACCTCCGTCACCAGTATTAAGAATTGTTTCTTCAACAGCATCAGCAGTCATTTTGACTTGGGATGTATCTAATGAAGAAAGCACTTACATAAAAGGTATTATTGCATAGAAATGTGAAATAAATAAGTTACTTTTTAGGAAATATTTATGTCCTATAAAAATATGCCTGACATTTTAAACTAATTTAAATATTAAATATGTATACCAAAATTTAAAACGATGGAAAGTAATAAATTTTTTTTCGTTTCTGGACAAATTTATGTATTTCATAAATATGTCTAGACATTATTTAAAATTATGAATGCTATGATATATTATATTTTAAAACAAGTAAAAATTTTAAGGGCAATATTTTTATTTTTACATTTATAAAATATTAATATTAAATGTGTTTTTTAAAAAATGGGAAAAATGTTCTACTTGGATAAATTTGAAAATAAATAATTTTTATAATTTTATCTCAAGTTAGTTAAGTGACTTTTAATATGCGCATGTGCTACAAAGAAACGTGTGTTTTCATAATCACTTGCAAAAAAAAAAAAAAAAAAAAAAAAAACTTTGCTGTCCTATTTAAATTTCATAAGATTTTATTGCTACTACTTCATATAATAATTTCAGTGACATTTCTTAGAAATGGTTAAGTGCAGAAAAGTGTATCTTTGTACCTAAAAGTAGTTTATAATTTATGTTCATGTTGTCTTCTTAAATGCATTTATTTTAACATTCATTTTTACCGATTTCATTTTACTTAAAACATAAATCAAATGGATTGAAAGTCAAAATATTTCACTCATACATATACAGTTGTAGAAATTTTAGTTTATATATTGCTTATTAGAAGAAGGTTAGTGACTATACACAATATACTCTATTATAAAATTTAATCATTCATGCATCAAACCTTTTAGTTTTTAAACTTTCCTGTAGATGGCGCCAGCAAATAAATTAGAGATAAGCTTTGAAATTTAACTTTCAATGTAGTATTTTTATACAACCAAATATTTTAGTCAAGATATATTTATAGTTATTAAAAATAAGTTAAAACTTTCTACAACATTAAAACTAACTAACTACAAGTTAAAACTAACATACATTTTTTATTGTTTTTAAAAAAAATTTCGAAAAACTACTTTAAATGAAGTAAATGAATACTTCAGAAACAGCATTTCATTATTTTTTTTCAAACCAATGATACTATGACTTAAAATTTCTCAACAGAAAAATCTTAATTTATTAAGAAACGATGTGACATCTAATGTTATATCAGATTTATTGTTAATAAAGACTTATATCCAAAGCGATTAATTTTATTAAAATTAAAACAAAATGTAAAAGAACTAATTTTAAATTCTAAATAAGTGCTCAAGTCTCTTTACAACAATTGATCAATAGTTGTAAGGAGTTGATCAGTATTAAAGAAACTCCGAATAAATATTTCATTTGTGTGGTATCTATAACTTTTCCAATATTTATCGATTTTTTCCCAGTATATGTGCAGACACGCCGGAGAGAATTAATTTTGTGGGCACTGAACACGCCTTTCAACCACATTTTAGATACGATTACTCAAAAAAATTGTCACACAATAAAACGTAAAAGGAATCTAGATTTTATTAGATTCTTCTGTTAAAGTATAGTCATAGACAGACCATACACAATTTAAAAAAGCATCTTAGTCAATTAATATTTAAAATTGAACTGATAGTTTTTTTTTCTTTTATGTCATTGTAATGCCTAGGCTGAAAGTAAAATTTCTTGTTAAAACCATGGTTTTTGCGTTCATTAATTGATTCATATATTTGAGAAAAATATACTTCAACAATTTTTTTGGTTTTAAATCAAACAAGTCGATTTTCCATGGTCATCATCAGAAATTAAGATCATAAGTCTGAAATCGTTTTTAACAGATTCTATCTACTTGCACAGGACTCGAATCAATTTAAACTAATATGGAACTCTAGTTTTGACGATATTGGAACCATTAATGTTTTATGAACAAACAGCTTCCCTATTTTAATGTTTTTTGGATTTAAAATTGAACAGATCGATTCATGGATTCATCACTAGAAATGTATGTGATGTGTTTAAAGTCACTGGAATATGGTTAAGCAGCTTGCATCAACGTAAGCATAGCTCAAACCAAATCGAAATCACTTGTGAAAGCTGTATGAATGACTCTGAAGAGGATTATTGGAGCTCTAACGAATTTCAAGCGAATATGAAAATGCACTAGAAGAAATGGTGAACCTGAATATCGAGCAAGAGAACATAGGCCATAAATTAATTTTTTTTAAATAATAACAATTTTAGGTAATTTTAAAAAAGATATTTTAGGAATTTTTAAATTCTGAACTCCAAATATTAATAACAATAAGATATTTCGTAATTTTGAAAAACCATTAGGAACATAAAAAAGCGATGTAAACCGTATTTAAAGAAAAAATTCACTTAAGGAAAACGCATTTCTAATTTACAATGCGATTTCAAATTCTTTCTAAAATGTATTTTATTCATACTAAATATCTACTGTTAGGAATTTAAGTTATAAAAGTGCAAATAGTAAACTACCAAAGATTCTTTTTCTTATTTTTATAAACCATATCCTTAATTATTTTTGTTTCCTACCTTGGAAAAAGCGATTTGTGTAACAGTTTGTTGTTTGTTCAAACTCTTAAAACAACAAAATTCTTTAGATTATTTTTAATAAAAACATTTCTGATACAAATTAATAAAAATTTCTTGAGGAACATAGTAATTTATCATTTAACATTAAAGCATTTTATTATTTTTCAATTCTGTGTCATCTTGTTTATCCACGTTAATTTGGATCATAGAAAATAATCTAAAGAAAAGGTTCTATAATAACATTTTACACACATTCTTGTAATAAGAGATTTTCAAAGACGATTTTTATAATTTTGTTCTTTATTAAATTTTACCTTAAATTTCTCACTTATATGATGAATACCAGGAGCACATAAAAGTTATTCCGTTGGATCTCCTTCATCAAACTATTAACAAGATTGACAATTGAATAGAAAAACTATTGACAAGCTTTGCATCACATTAACCTAAATTAAAGTAAGATTTCAATATAGATTATCATCATTCATTTCATTGCTAAAAGTTTAGGTCAACTCATATTGCAACAATTCTTGCTCATCTAATATAATTGGGATGAAATGAAAAAAGAGATTTGGATAACAAAATGACAATTTTCAAGCTTCACATTGCATCATCATAAATCGGAATTAGAATTGAAATTAAAACGTCTTTTTTCTATCACACATTCATTTTAATGGAGAAATAAAGCAATATATATTGTGGAGCATATAATATTATTTCCTTTATTCGTTATAAATTTCAGATGCTAAGAAGAAAGGCTTAATAAATATTGTAGCAAAAGGCATCTTATTTTTAAAAAAGTTATAATCAATTTACAAATTAAGAAATCTGTGTGTAGGACTTAATAAATGGTTTTTATGAATTTGAATTTTTTAGACTATTTTAAGTGAATTGAAAGTATGCTCTCCAAAATTTCAACAAAATTTGTGGAGACTTAAGAATCCACAAATATTTTCCCAGTGTAAGTTTGATTTTTAAACAAAATTTTTTTTTTTTTGTGAATGATTAAAATTTAATAGAAATTTCAGTTTACTGATAAGAATTAGATAAAGTAAAAAATTTTGCAAAGATTGAAATGAAATAAATATATATAAATATTATATCGCATTAAATTAATGTCGTTTTAAAATATTATTTAAGTTTATAATTTTATAATAATTTTAAAACAGTTTAAATTCGGGTAAAATAAGTAATATAATTTGTTTAAAAATTTATTATGGTATGATTAAGTAAAAATTCTAGTTATAGTTATAATATTTTTCCCCAAAGTAAAATATAAAAAATTCTATTTCACAATTAATAAAAATTAATCTTAGGAATAAGTTCTTAAAATGGAAAAATATATATATGCTTCATTTTGTTTCTAAAAATTAAAAATAGTCATACGTTTCTGAATATTTTCTTTTATATAAGAAACACACGAGTTTTACAATATCCCAATTTTCCAACTCAAAATTTCATTTATTATGCCCTGCATCAATATAAACACTTTGGTACAAGCTATTTGTGATCTTTCAATCACAAGAGAAAAAGTCTAAGAAGAAAAACATTTCTTTTCCGAAAAGATTCCGATGATTTAAACATACGCAAGATTGATTATAAATCTAACAGTTTTCTTATTTTTAACTTTTTTATTTTTATTTTTTTACTTTAAAGAAAGTTATGACCTTATTATTTAGCATAAGTTTTCATGTTCTTTCCATACATCATAAATTGTTTCAAATTTACAATATTTGTTAACAAGATATTTCTTTATAATATACGTTTGTGAATTAATTCAAAAGATGGCAGCACCAGCAAAGGAACTAAAAAAATTGAAACTGAAAGTTGTTGCAGTTCATTTAATAAGTATCTAGTTTGCACATTGATAATTTTATTGCCTTCATAATTTATTTAACTTTAACTTAATTAGGAAATTCTTATAATAAAACCATTGCAGATACTTAAAATATTACTTAAAATCAACAATATATTTTAAAGTAATTTTTCAATCAACTTTTTCAGGAAAAAAAGATAAATAAATAAAAATAAAATTACATAAAATAAGGCCTTTTGAAATTCGAATTCATGCAGATCATTATATTATGCAATATTTTTACTATCGCTGAGCATTTATTTATTTATTTTCATTAGTCACTAAATTTATGATACTAGTCATCATTCAACAGAAGATATTTAAATCAATACTGCTTCGAACTTTCATAAAAGGCTGACACCAAAGATATCTTTTTTACAAAGTGATTTCTCCCCTATTGAGAGAATATATTTTTTATTTATTAAAAAATATACATAAATATTAGTATAGTAAAATTGATTTTTAAAGAATTTGTCTGGATGTTTTCATAACAATTTCTTTTTCCAGTTTTACAAACAGAGAAAGACTAATTCCTACTTTATGTTTTTCTTTATAGGAATTATTTCATTTAAATTAGTTACTCTAGAAACAAAATATTAACAGTGTAAAAAAATAACTTTTGAAATTGAAGACTCTGTATAAAATTAATCATACGAGGCTAACTCTTAATAGAATTTGAACACCTGTTCTAAAAAAGTACTAAATTTTTCATTAAAAAGCTTTAATTTCATTATAAATAATTAATAAGATGCCAATAATATTATAATTTTTAAGAGAGCAAAAAGAGTTTTCTTTAAGAATTAAAAATATAAGGGAAATATAATTTATCTTAAAATTTCAAGTTGAAAGCCGTATTTTAATTTAACAATTATTATTCAAATCTGATCAATTATTAAACAGAATGTTGGACAATTAAACAGAATGTTGGTCTTTTTACAATAAATTTGAAGACGAAATTGAAAAAATGTAACTTTAACATTTTATACTATTAATTAAGTTAATATTAATTATTTTATTCTGCTATAAAAAAACTTATATCTCTCAAGAAAAATGTAAGAGACTAAACACTTAAAACATTTTCCCTTTTTTTGTGTTTGCATTTTTCTTCAATCGCAATAAATTTTTACATTACGTTTAGAAAAACCAACCCATTTACTTAAGTTAAACATCATTAAACAATGATATTGAGTAGTCATTCTAATGTTAGATGTCATATTTGTTGTGTCACATCCATGCTAAACATAATTTCATTGAATTGAATTAATAAATATAATTTTTAAATTTATTTCCTCTAAACATAATAAATTGATTTCCTAATTTTAATAAATTGATTTCCTAAACATCATGTTACTAAATTTATTCCTTAAATTAAATTTTAATAAATCAGTCTTCTAAACATAACTTTAATAAATTGATCAAACAAACAAGTATAAATATAAGCTACTTACATATAATTGTTTGTCAGGTCAATAATTGTGTCAAATTGTCATTATATGTTGAAATCTGTTAGAATATCAAAATTCACAAATAAAAATATATTAAATACAATGAAAAATTAAGTGATCTTAGAGGGAAAATATATTAAATATAATAAAAAAATAAATGATCTTAGAGGAAAAAAAATTTTTTTTTAAATTAATATTGAAAATATCTACATATAAATTAATATAAAACTAAACCGGTTTTAATTAAATTATAATTGTTTTTATTATTTGGTTGATTATTATTTTACTATTTGGCATAAACTTTTCATTTGAATTAAATAAAAGGCTTACACCCTCATAGCGATCGTGCCTTGATAATAAACTCAATAATATAAAATTATGTTAATAAAAAACAGATAAATATCTTTCAAATTTAACTAATAGTAGGAAATAAACTAGTTTACCTTAATTTACTGAACACATACTGGTTGTTTTTTTGTTGCAGTTATATCATGGATACATCATTTAAGTATAAGTATGATATATCCCTCCAAGAGATTTCTCGCCATATCCAGCATCCTTTGTTTTGATTATAGTGTTGCTAATTTAAATTTTCTTTCCTTTTAGTTTTTTTCTTTTTTTTTAATTTTTTGCCAGGTTTGGTTTTTTTTTCATTTTTGCATCATGTATATGGTTTTTCTTTAAGTTGCAACTGAGCTTGAATTTTTTTGTTCAGTGTTTCAATTCGGCAAACTTTGACAAATTTCCCATTCCAAAAAACATGCGTTCAGCTTGAAAAAGTAGCAAAGTTGCCAATTTCGGGGATATATCTTAATATTTCCATCACTTTATTACAACTCTCTTTACTTTGAAATATCCGTGAAGTCAGATAACATTTTAACTGCGACAATAATTAATTACGACATCGTCTCAAAACGATGTCGTAAATACAAGTTGTTGACAAGTTTGCTGCTTGCCATCACATGGCATTCTTTAAGCTGCAGAAAACAAGGTGAAGTTCACCATCGGAGGGCTTGAGAACATTGTTCAAATTCATTTTACTAATAAAACGATTTCTTATAAAAGGGCAAAAATATTGGTTTAAAAAGCTACTTTCCCTAGATTCAGTCGTTTAACACGTTGACAATAGAACAGAAAAAAAGTGAAACGAAATGAAAAACACAAAACAGATCATCCATTTATAATAAGTTTAATTCGGCAAGGACGATTTAAATTTTTAAAAATTTGATTAATTAGTATTCATTATTAATATATAATTTCAATATTTGCAAACAATCTCTTTCAAATCTTAAGACAATCTTTTTGTTTACACCCATATTAAACTTTTTTATTCATTTTCTTAATCATATTTTAGTAAAGTGAATATTTTTAGTTATAGCAATATATATAAATGTAAAAAGTCAATATTTTATTTTTAATATTACGTTGTAAGCACTAAAATATATAATATGTAAACATGACTAATTTAATAACTAATGATGCATTTAGAGCTTCCTCACGATGAAACTACAATTGCTAATTAAAGATTGACTAGTAATTTTACATAATTAATTAAATAAATTGAATTGTAGTAGGAACAATCCTTTATTTTGATTAACTCATGAAACTGATTATCATGGTGTCCTTTATAGTATGCGATCTATTGTTACTGCATTAATATGACTTTTCACAATGAATTTTGTTTATTCTGCAGGATATAAATTATTTTATCGAGCAGAACTGCCAGAGTGGGATGAAGTAGAGATTCCGGACCCCTCTCAGACGTCGTACACCCTACGATCTCTCAGCTGTGGCACAAAATATCAGTTTCACATCATAGCGTACAACGATATCGGACGAAGTGATCCCAGTGACGTCATTACCCTGACAACACAAGGTGGATGTAAGTATCATCGTTTTACTTCCACGATTCCACAAAGGTAAAATTTAACGTAAGACAATCTCTATATTGCAGATATCCATAAAATATATACTTATATGGTTAAAAGCATGATAATGTGGCCAGTTTTATTACTTAACTGATATTTTATTTAAAAAATATGCAAATTTAAATGGCATATTCGCATAGGTAAACACATTTTAAAAAATAATTAAAATATTTTTTGTAAACATATTTTAATTTTTACTTTAATAATTGCATTGCAATATAATAAATATAAAAGCATTTTCCTGAAACTAATATCCAAGTTCACTTACGATAATACTTAAAATTCTAAAAAAAATTAAATTTTCTTTTATTATTTTTTGCAGTATTTTCTTGTAATAATTTTTTATACTTACATAAATGAAAATGATTCATGTGAATTATTAAAACAATTTAATCAAAAAATAAATGTTACGAATAAATTCCCGATATTATCTCATTTACTAGAACTTACAAAATGTTGTAAAATATTCATATTTGGAATATTTTAAATTAGAGATTTCATTGATATTTTTTCAAAACTTATAATTTCTATCAATTAAATTGCGATAAAATTTTTGGTAATTTTACAAACAATATGAATTTTTTAGTTAAATTTTGCATTAAAAAATCTATCATATTTTTCATTAAAGTTTTATAATAAAATAAGATTTTCCAATAAAAATTGAATTCCTGTGTAGGAAATACAGTATTTTAAATATCCAAAAATATAATGACCTACTGAATTTTAACTGTCATCCAAGTTCCAATTTGTTTTTCATACTTTTACTTTGGAGTCGATATTGTGGTTTACTCAGAATTATTTGTTACCCTTTTAAAGTCTCTCACAATTTCAAGATCACGTAAAATCATTCCAAAGATAATCTTACAAAATTTGGAAACTGAGATTATTATATGATATGGAGAAAAGAACCTTATAAAGTTACTTCCAATCCTGAATGACTTTTCCAATCATAAACTGAGAAGCTAATTTGGGGGAGGAGAAATAATGGCATTTTAAATATTATTGGTTATAGCTATATTATCCTTGTTTCCATTTACATTCATTGGTTTTCGCTTGCAACAAATTGTAAGTACACTCAATCTCTCATTTATTATTATTTTTTTTTTTTAGTTTTTAAAGCAGTATATGAAAAAAATAACTTTTTCTAATTCTGATTTGGTGCATAGGTTGAGTGTACCAAACATTAAATCCCCAATAATAAAATTATCGATTTCATAAAATTAGTGATACTGAAATTTTTCACAAAGTAGACAAGAAATGGAAGTCGCCTTTTGTTTTTAATTTGACCAAACCTTGATGGAGCCTTAAGTTAAATTTGCTTTAGAATCTGTTCGTTTTAGAATCTTATTTTAGAATAGATTTTTGAAACTGTAGAAGATTGCAATCCTTTTAAAGGAATATTCCTTACGTGGAAAATTATATTTCAAGGTTTAATAGAAAAACTCAAATCGTGAAATTATTGTAAATTTTTTTTTAAACATAATGACTTTCAGACCTATGTATAACTTAATTTATACCATTTTTGATTTTGTTCTTTTTAAGATGATCTTGCTTGATGAGAATCTCACTTATTATGGTAAGTATTTGTAGTTTATCCGGTTGTTATAGTGAATACATTTCTTTCAACACCTTTCGCAATTATATAATTGCATACACCTTTAAATTAACTTTAAAATATTTTCCTGACATTCAATAAAAGTAGAAACACTTTATGTGCTAGCAGCTGTATTTATATTTGGACTATTAATTACTGGTAAAGAGTCTACCACTAACTTTAGGAAAATTGGTTATTGGGTGATCGATCTCACTTGACTTTAAATAATTTATTTAATTAATCTTAATTATTCTGAATAAATTGTATAAAATTCATTATTTTTTTGATTACAAAAATGATTATTTTTTCTTGTAAATTTCAGCAAGGTATTTTATTTTCATGACAAAATTATAAATAGAAAAATAAAATCTATTCTTTATGAAAAATTTAAGTTTTATTTTAATACTCTATGATTACATTAATTAATTTATAATCTTTAATATTTGTAACAATACTTTAATGCATGTGATACATGGAATAATTTCATATTTGAAACAACATTAAATTATTGCTGCTATAGCGGGCAAAGGAAATTTCCAGACTACATATTACTGCTAAATGTTTGGAATATACAATGTATTTTCGGTTTAATTTGCAATAAAATTATTTAATAGCAATAAATTTAAATTATGGAATATAGTTTGTAAACAGTGAAATAAATATAAACTATGATACATTTATTTTAAGCCTGATTTATTGTGGTTAACTTTTACATTTTCATTTATTCTACATTTAATATGGATAATGGTATAAAATATGGTCATTTTTAGTATTATTTTTTCAAACCGTAGAAAACTATGAATAATTAAAGATATATCCAAATAAATGTGAAATTATATTTCAAAATGTGAACAATCAAATGAAAATATTAGTTTAAATAAATTTTAATTGTTAATTTTACCTAATTTATTGCATTTTTAAAACTGGTGCTTTTAATGGAAAAATCATATTTTTAAAGTAGTATGAAATGTAATATAATAAGATATATAAATATATTAGTAATTGAAAATTTCTGTTAAGGCAATTTATTCAAGTACAGCTTATTAAATGTAATGTGAATATTTAATAATAATGTTTGCTTCCTTTCTTTATAATTTGTAACATTTCTTAATTAGTCATTAATATTTTAATGCTAATAATTTTTAAAACTTAATAAATATGAAAAAATTTATTATTATAAATAATAAAAGGCTATTAATTAAAAATCTTACGAAGATTTAAAGATCCAATTGTACTTTACCAATATTCATTTATAAAAAAGAAATGATTACTTGTTTAGTAAGTAAATCATTTTAAGACTAATGCTCACCAAATACATTCAATCATTTATATGTGTAAAGCTAAAGTATTATTTAACAGATTTTAAAATAATATCTAATTTAACTATCGTGAATATGTATCCGTAGAACAATGAATACGCGTGAAAAAAAATCTAGTGGTCTGTAGAAAGTAAAATAAAATGGTAAAAAATAAATACTAACTGGGTTGTTCACAAATTCTTACGAAGAAAATTTGCAATTAGAAAACGATTTAAAAAATTAAGCAAATTACGGATACTTACTACTGTCGCCATCTAGGTGCAATGAAATATACAAACACACAATGGGTACATAAAAAATATTTTAAGTTTACAAATATTTTAGAAGATTAAAATTTGCAAACATCTATTAGCTAATTTTATGCTAAAATACAAGACGAAATTTAGAATAAAATTCATTAATTCAGTTTTACTTTTCATTTTGAAATACTGCTCTTCTCGGTTCAGATATTATTTTCAAATGTAATATTTATGAAAATATTTTTGTTAATTTTCATAATATATTTTAACCATTATAAAAATATATTCACAGAAGAAAATAACTATCTGAAGACCAAGAAAATTCAATCTAATATTAATCAAAATATTGCTATTATTAATAAAAATCGCAATAACGCAATTAAAGAAACAAATTTAAATTCAAACATGTTTTTTTTTCTTCTTTTTTTAAGTAAGAAAGAAAATTTTTATTTTATAAAAGCCTACATAAATAGTTTAAATTTTTTTATCATTTTCTTTAAGTTAATCTTCATCAATGAGATTGTATAAGTGAATAATTATATCTGTAGGAATCGCTTACTTTACAAGTTATATTAAATTAAAGAAAAGGTCAAATAAATAACATTTTAAAATAAATTTCCTTTAATTCTTCACAATGGCAATGTTACCAAATCTTAATACTTTTTAGTGTTGAGGCTAAAAATAAGTATCAATTCTATTCTAAATGTAAAACTAAAGATATTTGTCACTATGTATGCACTCAGATAATATTTGAATATTTTAAAAGACATCCTTCTAAGGTATTTGAGGGGTTGAATTTAATAATACTTTCTTCTATTTGATGTTTATTTTTATCTAATTTTTTCTCTTGAGTATATTATTGAAGTCATTTTCAGAAGAATTTTAGAAGTTATTTTTATTGATTTTTATCTTTATAAATGTATAAATGCTTCTTGAAAATGCGAAAGTATGCATAATATATTAATATTTTGAAAATTTCTTCTATTAAGTTATTTGCGTATTATTTAATTTATTAATATATTTTTATCTATTTTATTTTATTTCTAATTGATTTTAATATTAAAATTAGTTTATAAAATAAAAAAATGTTTAAAAATGAATTTATTTTTTAATAGGAGAAACAGTAAATAGTAAATAGTAGATTCAGTCTAAAATATTTATTGACAAGGAATATCATTCTCTAAAATAACCTCAATGATGAAATAGCTGAATAAATTATCTAGGTGTATAAATATTGAATCTCATCATATTTTACATAAATATTGCAACTTTGTTACTATCATGAACTAAGAAAAATATCATTAATTTAACTTTGTAAATACTGAAAATTAAAAAATTATTTTTTTAATAATTATAATATTTTTGCATATATTTAAAAGTAATTCAAATTATTTGAAATTAGAAATTTAATTTAGAATTTAATAATTTAATAATTAATTAATTTTTAATTCAAATTAGAAATATAATAATACTATATATTCTAAAATAATTTATTTATTATAATATACATTTTTAACACAGCTTCTATTTTGTTTTCAAAGAAAATACAAATGGATTTTTAAAGTTATGAAAATATTTATTAATGCATACTAACTTATATTTTATGATATTCTAAGTACTTAATTACAAATAGCAGAAGATTAAGAAGAGAAAATATGTCTTCATAGATGTTCTGCAAAAATTGTATTTAAAAAAGTATAATAATTTAAGTAGAAGCAGAAAATACTGAAAACTCTCACCAAATAAATATGCTTTGAAAAATTGCTCTATGTGATTTATATCATTAATTTTAAATTTTATAAAATTATCTCAAATTAATAGTTATTGAATAAATGTTGTTTAAAATAAAAGTTTTTAAATCATTACATTAATTTTGTATTACATATTAAAACTAAATGAAAGAATAAATAAAATTGCATAATCATTTTGGAAGAAATAATATGAAAATTCGCATTTCTCTTATCTTCGTAGTTCTGTTCATAGATAGAAGCACAATCAAAGAATGTAGAAAAAATTATGTTCTATTTTTAGTATAAGAAAGTCTAGACGCTATTTCTTCTTTCAATTTTTTATTATCTAAAAATATTTTAACATAGTCAACTTTTAATAATAATAAAATTTATTCAGAAGGGCTAAATAGCTTAACTATATATCATCCTTAAAGTTTACTTTATAGGATCAATTCGATACTGTGCACTTTCGATTTTATGATCATCTAATTTACCTACACACATAAATCCGATTATCTTTGGACTAAATCCACATCTGTTTTACACAATTGAATCTCTTGTAGATCCCAATTGTTTTAATATTTTCACTGTATATTTTGGTAGATGATGTCAGTGTCATTGTAAAATCCAGAAAATTCTATAATGCAATACATAGAATTAAAAAAGAAAAATCTACAAATATTACTACGAGACTATATAATTGAAATCAAAATCAATAAATGACCAATTGCCTTTTTTATTTATTTATTTATTATTATTTTTTTTGCAAATTTCATGATGTACAAATTTGATAATAAAATAACATTGCTGGCCTTATAATGGTAACATTAGAGGAATAAATATAATGTCAGAGTTTCCAAAACAAAATTCTGACAGGGACTTAATTGGATTCCCTAATATAAGAAATTTCAACAATTGAATGTTAATTGGCAGCAATTGTGACATGAAAATTGATTTTCAAAATAAAATTTCATTATATTACTTTAAAATCGTAAGCTAAAAATTTTAAACTAAAGTATGGAATAGTAAATTCAATTTTATACTAAAAATTAAGTTTTCATGTCTAAATTTAAAGCTAGCTTGGAAAAACCGGATCTCATTATGTTCCCAAGTAACTAGTAAACGACAAAGAAATTAAAATTAAGAAAGTATATATATATATATATATATATATATATATATATATATATAAATATATATATATATATATATATATATATTATATATATATATATATATATATATATATATATATATATATATATATATATATATTTATATATATATATATATATATATATATATATATATATATATATATATATATATATATATTTATATATATATATATATATATATATATATATATATATATATATATATATAAATATATATAGATAGATAGATAGATAGATATAGATATATAAATTGAAACCCATGTTATTGATGATATTGATTAAGCCTAGTTCTAGATTTATTACAATAAATTATTATAAAAAATTAACCTCATATTTTCTTTATTTGACAAGCATTTATAAACTACATATTTTAAGTTTTATATTTTCTAATAAGTATTCTCATAAATTGTGCAAATTAAATTTTTAGTAATTTTGTTAAGCTTGAGATAAGAATACGAAAAGAAATATTCGAAATCATGGTACTTAAAAGCAGAAATTACTTGAAATCGTGTGCAGTTCCGGATCACAAATAAATATGTCCTGCCATTTTTCTCATCTATCGCAATTCGGTGGACTGAAATAAACCGTACTGTTTTTGAGGTCACTATTTCCAGCTTTTCTCGAACTACCACAAACATAAAATTAATTTTCTGGCAACTTTTTAACACTTTACTTCTATTTTGAACTAGATATTTAAGAAAAAACATTAATTATTAGAAAGTCAATTCTACTTTTCTCTTTGATTTTCATTATATAGACAATAGATGGCAGCATAATCGGAGGTAGGAAATACTGTTAAAAGCTTTGTCTTATTTTGAGGGAATATGTAGGAATTTTTCCCCAAGTGTTAGATATATTATGAATATATGAGTATAAAATCAGCCTGAAATTATGAACTACATTCATAAGATTGCAATATTTTAATTGTTTGTAATCCTTTAAGTTTAGATTATATTGCGCGCATGATTAATTGAACAACAATAATAAAAAAAAATAATAAATAAAAACTCTAAATTAAACCGACAATTTGACAATTTCTGAAAATGAATATTTCGTATTTAATTAAGATTTTAAAGATTTATTTTATTTTAAATTGTTTTTAACAGAAAATTTACGAAAAGGTTTAAAATCATAACTTAATTTTATATTTTCGTATTTTTATATTTTAAAATGATAATTGGATACAATTTCAAAACATTATTCATTAAAAAAAGATAATTACTTGTATTTAATGTTGTTATTTTAATTTTGTATAGTTGAAATACTTTAAAATTATAATTTTATTCAGAATATTTCTTATAGTTAATTTTTTCAAAACTACTTGGAAAAAATTAAATATTATATATTTAATTTTTTCCTACTTGGAAAACTACTTGGAAAAAATTAAATATTATATATTTAATTTTTTCCAAATATTTTCGTCAAAATAATTTATTAATTGCGTATTTTTAATTATCTATATGCGAAATTCTCTGTTGAATCTAGAATCTTAAGTACATAATATGGGTCTTTACACCTTTAAGAAAGTTTCTAAAAAATTATGTATCTAAATTTCTCCCTCCTCTTTATTTGTTTTTATTATGAAATTACATTTCATTCCTAAAATTTGATTTTGTTAGAAAAGTTAATAAGAAACTACTTCAAACTGGATAAATTAGATTACTTTATTTCTCTTATGTAATTGCATTTATTTTCTCTAAGTAATTGTGAAAAATGCGAAGCATTTCCAAAAGTTTTGACTATATTTGATTTTTTTTCAATGTTATTAGTATTCACTGGATACTATTACAGCTTCGTTTTGTCTGTTGCTCTTCCTCATGGATAAAAATCTCAGTATCATTTCATGAGGAAAAGTAAGAATTAAACATTGATTATTTAAATGCTTTAGTTAAATTTATGTATTAAATTTATCAGACATCATTTATATTGCAGTTAAAAGTAGTCATATTTGAAGTGTTTTATAAATTATCCTTAATTGAACATATCTAATTAATATTTTTTTTATTAAATTGAGTATTTTTCATAAAAAGCAACATGAAAATTTTAAAGTTGTTTTTGACAATGTTTCTAGAATATTATGTTGCAATCTTATAAAAATTAAATTTGTTAATACATACAATATTAACCAAAAAATACAGTAATCAATGAAAAAAAATAATAAATATTCAAAACCGATTATTATGTACTTTAGAGGATATAATTATATATATATATATATATATATATATATATATATATATATATCACATATTATTAAAATATATATCATATAATACATTAATTCCTAATAAATAGCTATATTTCTCAGTAATTCATTATATATTTATGCGAGGGGGAGTGGTCAAGTCTTAATTTAATTAAGTTAACTATTATATAGCCTAATATTTAAAATTAACACATATTTATAAATACAACTATGTACAAGTTCGGGATATTTAAAATTAATCGTCTTAATGATAATAACATAAAATGAAGTTTAAAGTTTTTTAGGGGAAAGGAGCAGTCGTCTTGCTGCTATCAAACGCAACGTCTTACAGCATTTCCGTCTTTCAGAGTTTTCTTTCCACATATAATATATTACTTCTTAATAGTAATATATATATATATATATATATATATATATATATATATATATATATATATAAGAGGGAAGAAAACCGAATAGCAATTCGCTGGATAAGTTGTTTCACTTCTTGAGCACCTTCCAAAGTTAGCACTTGAAATAATGACGTCGGCTATTAAGAAAAGTACCACAGTTCGGCCGTTCAGGAATCGGCTGGCCCTTTAGAAGACACTGCAAATATATTAAAAAGTCAAACAGCAAAACAGGGAAAAAACAAACAAAACAGGATAATTCCCTGAAAAGAAACAGATTTTTTATTTAACTTCTTATCGACTTAGATCTGAAATAAAGAAATGAGTCAGTTTATTTTTTAGCTTCATTTTTGTCATTTCGACTTCACACTATCCTTCAGAAATTCGACTTTAATTGAACTCTAACTTGCATAACTTCCTCGTCTTTTGGCATATTATACTAGAGTTTAAGAAATTCAGCACAAATTGTGGTACAGTTAGGTACTTTATGTGTGAATTCCTTCTATAATTACATAAAAGGTCTTACCTCCTTTAACTTTAATAACTCTGTATGGTCCTAAGCATATTGGTGTTAGTTTTAAGTGTCGTCCAAACTGAGCTCTCTTAACTGCAACCAAATCGTTATCTCCATAAGATTGTGGTTATTTTCTTCTCAAATTATACGTTTTCCTGTTGTCTTCTTGGATCTTGAAAATTTGTTGTTTAGCATGCTTACTAAGTTCATCTCTTTAAGCTTCAAAATTAGCTTGAAATTCCATTTCAATCATTTCCTTGAGCTTACTAAGATCTGCAGCGTTCATCTACTTCAAACTTAAAAGGTGTGAATTAATCGCCTTCTATAGTTGAATTAATCGTCTTCTTGAATTAATCGTCTTGAATTAATTGTCCTCTGTAGTTCGCTCATAAATTTATATCACTGAGCTAGATTTTCTAAAGATAGCTTTGAAAGAACTGATATGATAGTTTGGTTGATACTTTCAACTTGTGCAAAGATCTTGGCAGACAAGTAATTATTAAATGATGTTTAATATTATCTTTGCAACAATAGTCTTCAAATTCGCCAAGGTTGAAAACTGCACCTTTATCAGAAATTATTTGAAAGGGATTTCCAAAGACTCATTTTAGAGTTTCTAATTTTGAAATAATCTCAGCAGACGTTGTGGTCTTCGTAGGGAAAATCCAAACAAACTTAGTAAATGAGTCAATGATTGTTAAAACATACTTATAATTTTTCTGTGTGCTTTCGAAAGGTCCTAAATGAACAATTTGGTGTGTGTATAGTGGTACGTCATTTTTATGCAATGGGTGTAATAAGCCTTCCTTCTTTTCTCTTTTGTGATTCACAAAAATACAGTGAACGCAGTTAGATTTGATATTTTTCACTTTCAGTCTCAGTTTGGGAATGAAATATTGGTCCTCAATGCTTTTTTCTGTATATTTGATTCCAGTATGTCCCTTTTCATGCGCACTTCTAATAATTTCCGTCGGCATATTTCTTTCACAACCATTTCTTGGCACAACCATTAATACCTTACCATCAACAAATTTCTAAAGAATTCCGTTTTTATCAAAATAATCCTCAAAAGTTGAGAGTTTTAATAATTCTTTGATCTTTTTTATTTCATCATCATTATCTTGGCCTGATTTTAATTTCAGTATGATATTATCTCTTGAGATGCAAAATATGTTTACAGGGGATCTGCTTATTGCGTCGACATGAGCTATTGTTGTACCGGAACGATGCTCAATATTATAACAAAATTCTTTAAGCAATAAAACATAGCGAGCAACACAAGTTGACAAATCTCCTTTTTGCATAGTCTTTTCGAATGCGGAACAGTCAGTGAAAGTTTCAAATGGAATTGGGAATGAAAGTTCAAATGGAATTCTTAATACGTAAACACGGAATCTTTTTAACATTTCAATAATTTGCAAGAGCTTCAAGTTCGTAACTGGAATACTTCGTTTAGGCATCTGTTGTCTTTTTACTCATGAAATAGGTAGGATGGAAATTTTTATCATTTGGTGATTTCTGTAATAAATTAGCTTCCTATCCTTCTAAGCTGGCGTCACAATGCAGTTCAGTTTAGTAATTTGAGTTGTATATATTTAACATAGGTTTTTCAGCTAAAATTAACTTTAATTGATTAAAGGAGTTTCTTTCCTCTTCATCAAATTTAAATTTCCGATCTTTCTTCAAAAGATCACTCAACAATCTTGTAATAATGGAATATTTTGGGATAAATTTCCTGAAATATCCAGTCATTCCTAAAAAAAATTATGGACCTGTTACAAATCACGTGGCTTAGGAAAATGAAGCACAGCTTTGGTTTTCATAGTAGATGGAACAATTTTCTCTTCTTCGATGACATGACTTAAAAATTCAATGCGCTGCTTCAAAATTTTCTAAAATTTATTTCTAGTCTTTATTCGCTCGTAAGATTTAAAACTTATTGAAGTCGTTTGACTCCTTTTCAGTTGATTATATCTACAAAATAATTATATGGTCTATGTAAGGTAAAAGAACACCATCGTTAACCAATGGTCAGAAAATACTGTTAATAAATCTTTGAAAAACGGTTTAAGAATTACTTAGTCCAAAAGGAACCTTAGGAAATCGGTACTGGCCTTCATGAGTAACAAATGAAGTGTATTTTCTACTATCCTTGTTTACATCTATGTGGAAAAACCCGCTTTTGAGGTCAATTGTACTAAACACACACATGATTACTGCAATCTATCCAATATATCTCGAATCAATGGGAGGGGAAATCTTTTACAATTACTTTATTTAATCCCCGATAATCTATGCACAAACGAGGTATTCCATCTTTTTTTCTTTACGATTACTATTGGGCTACAATATTCTGAAGAACTGGATTTTATCATACCTTGTTCTAACCATTCATCTATTTGAGTTTCAGCAACATTTTTCTCTGAAAATAGTAATCTACGGGGTTGATGAAATATAGGATCATTACTTTTTAATAAAATTTTTAATTAGGCATTAGTTGATTTTGTTTTACGCAGTACATGACTCGGAACTAATTGTTGCAACTTATATTTAAAAATTTTTGAAATATTAGATTCAATGTTCAACTCAACTTCATTAAATGTTAAATTAACAGGTAGACTAGATAAGGTATTAATTTCTTTTACACATTCATATTTATTTTTAATCTTAATTCCGTTTTCATTAATTAATAAATCACCCATCATTAGTACATTAATTCTTATGATGGAATCATAAGTTATAGCTTTATTTTTAACCACATAAATATCCTCTTCACACTTAAAATCATCCATTTTAATATTTCCCTAAACATAGCCTTACGACTTCATTACACATTTACTAGCGGAAATAACTCAACAACATTTAATTTATCAAAGACAGATTTACGAACCAAAGTTACTTGGCGTCCAGTATCTATTATTGCATCAACATTCAAATTATTAATCATCATACCATTCAGTTTTGGTTTTTAATTAACATTCATTATAGCTACTTCATGTTTAGAATTAGTTTCTGGACACAATGAAGCTTTATGTCCATAACTATTACATTAAAAACACCTTTCTCTTTATGTTCACAAAATTTAGAAATATGAGTTTTTCACAACAATTAAAACAAATTTTATTTTTACGATCATCAAAATCACTGTGTTTTATTTTTCCAAAACCTTATTTTATTTATACTTTCGTTTTTAGAATTAACCCTATTATTATATTCATATTTTGATTTCGTTTTATCAAAAGCATTATATTTATCAAAAGAATTGCGTTTTGTCTTCGTTTAATCGAAAGCAGTTTTACTTTTAACGGAATCACTTTTTATAGCTTCATAGACTTTGGGTTTTTCTTTAAGCTCACTTAAATTCTTACATCTATACAAAATAATTTTGTTTTTCTGTCTATCATTTATTCTATTAATAACATAATGCATTAAAACAGATTCTTCAATTTTACCGCAGTTGCGCAACTCCTTCATTTTTAAAAATTACTCTTGAACAGATTCAGAATCACGCATTTTCCTTTTACGCAAAAGGTCATGTAAATTAGCAGAACTTATTTCAAATGAAAATTCGTCAATCAAGGATCGTCTCAATTTTTGAGAAGAACTAATTTGTGGTTTTGTTCAAATGAACAATGGAGCATTTTCTCCCAACGACCTTTTAGCCATGACAAATTTTTGTAAGTCTGATAAATTAAATAATTTCGACATGTTCTCAAAATGATCTATCCAATTAATTATATTTTCATGTGATTCTGCACTTAACTTAGTAATCGTGCCTTCGATATGTCATGATTAATATTAACATTTGAAATAACAGGATGTGCATAAAAGTCATTTTCACCAACATTATCACTTTCTTTATAATAGTCTCTCTCTCTCTCTCAGTTGCACTTTTCTTTTTACCTATATTGCATTGCATTAAGAAATCATTTTTACTTCTTTCGTTTTCCATTTCACTTTCTGAGTCAGTAGTTTTCGAATCCTCTTTAGTGTTTTGAGCTAAAAGTTCAAGGTCACATAATAGAGACAAAATTCTTTCTGCGAGCTCTGCTTTAGATCCTTGAAAAGCAATACTTTAAATGTTCGATGCACTAACAAGCTTGCCAAGCAAAAACGCATTGTTTACATTTTTTAATTTGTTTCGATAACCATTGCTTTCAATATTAATTTCAGAACTATCAAAATTTCTAATTCTTTTACGATTTAATCCATCTCTATCATGATAAAATATCAATCTGTGCAAACTTTTTATTTTATCTGCTTAGAAGTTTTTCAATGCAACGCTTAATTCTTTTATATCGTTTAATATCATTTTGTACCATGAAAAATATTGATGTACCTCTTCAAAGATGTTCGATGAGGATCCATGGTTTTCTGTGGTTTCAAACCAATCCTTCACTCTCTTTCTCAAATCAAAATAATCCCAAAAATGCAAAGTATGCCATAACCGTTTCAATCCCGCTTCTGAGTTTTGTGGGACGGGGAGTGGACAAGGCGTAATTTAATTAATTAACTATTCTTATATATAGCTTAATTATTAATTAACACATATTTACAAATACAACTGTGTGCAAATTTGGGGTATTTGCAATTAATCGTCTTAATGATAATAACATGAAATGAAGTTTAAAGATTTTTTTTTTGGGGGGGGGGCGGGGAGAAGGAGCAGTCGTCTTTCTGCTATCAAATGCAACGTTTTACAGCGTTTCTGTTTTTCGGCTTTCTTCCGCTAGCTGGAGAAGTTGTTGCGCTTCTCGAGCCCCTTCCAAAGTGGGCACTTGAAATAATGACGTCGGCTATTAATAAGTGAGCCACAAGCACACATATATATAAATGGATGGTATAATCGACACGTATGCATTTATTATGAATTAGTCGAGCTTTTGATTGTTTTCATTTATATGGAAAGAGGATGGGTAAATAAGTCACAAAATGTGTTCATGTAATAATTGAGTGACCATGTGCTTTTATTATTTTGGATAAACTTTTATTTCTTCAGGAAATTTCTTGGCCAAATAAAGGAACAGATAAATTATTTTTCAATGAATCAATAGATGGCAGCATTAACTCTCCTCAGATTTAAAAGTTTATTCAAATTGTTTTCTGCGATTAAGACATATGTTGATAAACTTTAGAATAGTTTCTTTTTTTTATAAATTGCATATGTAATTCAGTTTGCCTTCAATGCAATTTTCCAAATAAATCTTATCTTATAAAATAAAGAATATTTTGCATGATCATGTTATTGATTCTTTACACATTAATTTCGAAATTTAATTTAGATGTAAGTAAATAAAATATATTTTTTTTCAAGATACATGCACTTATTTGTTATTTTATTTATTATCTGAAAAATATTTGCTATAAAATATTTTCCTCAATAGTTTAATGTATGTATAAAGCAAGGAATATCTACCTTTTATTACTGACTACTAAGCACTTTGTAGGATATAATTATATTTATTGTAAATTTATTGAAATATTTATAATATATTTGCGATATGTAGCAAGCTATTGATAATAGAAAAACTATTTAAAAGTAATTATAAATAGCTCAAGTAAATATATAACCAGATATAATCACAATAATAATAAAATAATAAAAGTAATTGCAAACATCTACCGTAAATAACTACAGAGAGATATTTTCCGTTTGTATTCAAATGAAATCACAGAAAAATTGGTATTCAAAGTGTTACACTGATTCAAATTTTAAATAAGATACATTTAATTTATTTATAATTTAGTTAACTTCATTATGCTTTTTTTTAAAAATAGTTTCGAATTCATTTATTCATATATTAATGCATATATTTAAAATTCTTAAATAATTTTTTCAAAAAATTTTATTTTATTATTTTTTTATTTAAATGAAATGACATTAAATCTATTTTTTGATTTTTCTCTTTGATGCAGTCATAAGACTTTTTGTCCTATTTTAAATATTATTGAAAGAATAATAATAAATTTTCTTTTATTGATTCCTAATAAATTAAAAAATAAAACTAATTTCACATCAGTCTGAAAACAAATTTTACCCTGTAAAACAATTTTTTAAGAAAAATTATTTCAGTAGGTGCAAAATTAAATACTCTAAATTAAAGAAATTTATTGAAAATTTCTGATGAAAGAATCATAAAGTGATATTTTTTAAAATTTAAAGAACGTAAAAAATAAGAGAATCTTATTTTAAATAAAGAATCTCCAGAGAGCAGAGCATATAAAACTTTGTTACAAACATGTTTTTTTTCAATGTATCGTAAGTAGCTACTTTAATACTAACCTTTTTTCCTCTTTTTTTCTTTATCTATTATCTTTTTTTTTCTTATAATTTTTAATCTTATTATCTATAATAATATATTTTATAGAAGGTATTTTTATCGAATAATCTTTCTTCCAAATCTTTTCATACGAACTTTTTTTAAACGTACTTATTTTTCACAAAGATGTTAAATTTGACAACGTGTCGCGGTCAGTTAAACGAATGAAGGTAAGAATTTAATATCACAACCGATTATATATATATATATAGATAAGTGTATGTATGTATGTATATATATATATTGTTTTAATGAAGGATTTTTAATAGATTGTGTGTTATATTTACGTGGCATGAAAAAATGATATTGGAAAACTCTCAATTGCACTCCCTGACTGACATGCATGTATGCAAGAGGCAGATGTGCAAAAATCTATCCTTCGTTGCTAAACAGTAACTGAGATCGATGCGAGGACTTTACGCTTCAAATAATACTGTTCTTCCACTAACCCGCAGTGAGGATTTAATAACAAGTTTTTTTTAAAAAATCATGTTTTATTTAATTGTTCAGTGATTTAACCATTAAATCTGTTTTCTTATTTGCCCTTTAAAATTATTTTTAATTGTTAATATGAAATTAACTTTTGTTAAAATAATTTTCCATTGAAAAAACTCTTATTTTATGTACTAGTCAAATGTAGTAAAATCTCATATTTGCTAAGCTCACAGTGACCGAATATTAGGATAGCGAGCTTCAAAGCATAAGTTCTTGGACTCGATTTTGAACAATATATAGTGGATGCTGCGTCTTTTGCATGAACGTCAACCAGATCGTGTGCTTCGGAATTTTTTAGGACTTCCTTTCGTGCGACAAATGAATGCAATATACGACTAAAAGTTCTCCCAGAAGCTCATTTACGCAGTAGAAATTAAAATGTTTTTTTCAACGGCATTCAACGGTTAGGTGATCATGCGATATTGGAATAAAAAAAAAATCTCCTAAATGCTTACAAAAAAAAAAAAAAAAGTGATTTTTTTTCATTTTTTTGGGAGCAAAATAAATCCAGAGTTTGCAAAAACAGATGAAATTATATCATTAAGTATATGTATATATATATATATATATATATATATAAAATACGATATAGTTTCAATTTTGATTTTAACACCTATATTCGGGATACATAAATCACGCTTGATTTTTATTTACTATATGATCTCATATAGCATATTCTCAATTATATATATATATATATATATATTCTTCCAATTTCCATTTACTTATATAAATTCAGTTCAGAATTATATTGAAATTTTATTTATATGGCTGAAAGACACATTGATTTAGTAAATACATGAAACATACATATTTGCGAAATTTCGAAATTAAGAAACCCTCTCCCTATTTTTGAGGTGCAATTTAAAATTTTTTGGAATTTCTATGTATACAAGGCTTATTACACAAGGAATGTAAACAAGTATACTTAATATATACAATATATACTTATTATACAAGGAATATTATTCAATGTATATTTCTCCTAAAAGTTAAACAATGCAAATCTAGTCACATGCAATGAAACATGATACGAGGGTCAGTCTGAAATTTTTGAGATACAACTATGTTCTTAAATTCATATTTACAAAATTTTAGGTGTGTTTAAAGTAGTTTATGTGAAGATGCATTGTCATTTTGAAGCATTAGTCCCCTGACATTCAGTTCTTGTAGAATTTCATTTAGTGGTATAACAGTTTGCTGTTACTGTCCTTCCAACTTAATGGCTTTGACCATTCCCTTACTTGTGAAGAAAAAGGCATACATCACTTTTTTCAGTGCACGTTGTTTTTTCGCCATTATCGGAGTGGGATCATCTTCAAAGACTCATACTTTGCTTTCTTGACATGTTGGAACGTCAAAAGACAGTATGTACGTTTCATCACCTGTTACAATTTTAGAAATGATGTGGTGGCCAACATCATTTAGCAATTTAAGAGTTTCTTTACTGATTCTGACACGCTCCTCTTTTTGGTGCTCAGTTAGATTATGCGGATCCCAGTGACAAACTACTTTTTTCAAATGTAATTCTTCATGAATGATTTTGTGTATGGCTGCGGATCCAATGTTAAGTTCCTTCTGAATCATTTGGTAGGTACAGCGATTATCATCCATTAACATTTTTCGTATGGCAGACACATTATCCGGGATTACTGCCGACGGCGGCCTTCCTATGTGTTCTTCATCTTGAAGAAAATTGCAACCTCTTTTAAATTCTCTAAACCACTTGAATACAGTAGCAAGAGCTGAAGATTCATCAGCAAATGCTAATTGCAACCGTTGAACACATTTTTCTTGATTTAATCCTGTTTTAAAATCGTAGAAAATCATAGTACAAGAATGTTCTCGCGTCATCTCTATTTTCTCTTCTGCTCAAAATTTTTTCTACGCTAAACAAGTTGAATTAAGTAAGTAAAATATCGTGTTCTGTATTATAATATTTTGTATTTTAAAATTAAACCGTTATTTTTAGTGTGCAAATTCTCGTCTTCGCATATTTCAAAAATTTCAGAGTAACCCTTGTATGATCTACAGAAAGAAACAAATTTTCAATTTTCATTCCATGATTTCTTATTGTTTGTAAATAGTAATATGTTTGTTTGATATATCTCTACAACAAACCCTAAATTTAATATATTCGTTCATACACTAACTTCAATACATCTGATTTTTACATTATTTTCCAGTAAATTTCGCAAAAAGAACATATAATAATAAAAATTTTTGATGAAGAATATTTCCAGAAGTCTTTATAAATGATAATAAGAGAAATACGGAATATGATATATACATGATATTTATTTTATAAAGTCAATTTTGTACATTTTGTACATTTTATAAAGTCAATTACATCTCATTTGGGAAAAAGAAACTAAAAGTATTTAATATTTTTCACTTATAATTTTTTTAACAAGCCTGACTTATGTTTGGAAAAAAAATTTAAGCAACAATTTATATTAATATTTTAGTAAATTCACTGCCTTCTTCTTTTAATGTTTACACTTCTGAATTTGTTTCATAAAAGCTTCAAAATTCGAATTATTAAATTTTATAAATAATATTGTATGTAAAGAAAATTGAATAAAAATGTTTCGTCTTTTTTAATTTTTCAATTTTCATATACATTTAGCGATTTTTGTTGACTACATATTTTACAATAAATAAAACATGTGATGGAAAATGTTCAAAGTACTATATTTATGTTTTGAAATAGGCTATTAAGTAAATATTTTCTATGTATTTTCTTGCTAGTGTTATCACATTAATATCATTTCTCGATTATAAACTTTAAATATTAAGTACTGCATAATCTTATTTTTAAATTGATTTCTTACCGCATATTGATAAAGAATCAGAAATATTTGAAGTTTCTTAATTATTATTTTTGTATTTTGAGCATTTTCATACGATATTTTAAATTTTCTTTAAAATAATTTTAGTCAACTATACGGTGTTAAAATTTAAAATATTTTTCTTTATCAAGTAAGCTGAACTAACTTTTCTCTTTAGTGAATTTTTAAGACTTTTTCTACATGGATCTAATTTTCATTGTTTAAGGCAATGGAGTGAAAAGAAATAATTTAATAAAATATGTAAATATTCAATAATCTGATTTGTAAGCAAATATTTACATTTTAACAAAATTATTTTGATGCAATCATGCTTATAACGTTATTTTTAATGATCTAAAAATTATATGTAATCTTAATTTGAAACATTTATGAATAAGAAATGCATCTTCTTTATTTTAGCACCCATTGCTCCAGAAAAACTTTCCTTAATGAAAATCAACTCAACGTTCGTGGTTTTGAGATTGAAGACATGGAAAACTGGAGGCTGCCCCATTGCTTTTTTCGTTGTTCAATACAAGGTCAAGGGACAAAGGGAATGGGTATTGGTCTCCAGCAACCTTGATCCAAGGAATGAAGAATTTGTAGTGACGGGTCTTGAACCAGCCACGAAATATAACTTGTTGATGTCTGCACATAATGAAGCTGGAGCAACAGAAGCTGAATATGTATTTGCTACTCTCACAGTAACAGGAGGTATTTATAGTAATTTTTACTTACATATCTGAAGAGTGATTCCCACCAGTATATTGTAGAGTTTAAAAGAAATATCATAAGACCATAACAGTTTCACATACAGTCACATATAATGAGCCTCAGTTGTAGACACAAATAATTTGTTTTTCATAGACATTTTTTTCGTTAAAAATAAGCTTGTAACAATTGTTCCAGATGTTTATATTTGCAACGTAAAATAAATGCATTTTATCTCAGAAGCATTGGAGTATTTTTTAAAGTAAAATTAAATCATTAACAAAAGACATTTTTTGATTAAAGGAAAATATTGATTAGATTATTGAGTAAGAAGTTATAAATTATTATATATGTGTTCTTTTGTATTTAAGTTATATTTCTCTCAATACATTTGTTTCATACATTTGTATATACATTTGTATCATACTCAATACATTTGTATAATTTTTTCTATTTTGTGAGGATAAAAGTCATCAATTTTAAAGCTTATTTGATTTCGTTTTCGATATGTTGAGAAAATTTGCTTCTTAAACTTGTTTAGCAGCCTTCAATGCACAGATTTTCAGTTCTTCATTTTTAATCAATTCTTACTCAAATTAGAAGTATAAAGTATAACATTTTGACTTTACGAACCAATGTTATCAGCCAAAACGTAGTTTGAATACGTTCTTTAATCATGGTTTCAATCATTGGCAGGATTACACATGGGAGTTGATTCTTCAGTGAAGTATTGAAATATGAAGTAAAATTAATTATTCACAATTTATATGTAATATTGCTGTAAAAAACAAGGATAAGAACTGATCACATGAGTTATTTCATTGTATCTCAATAATGAAATAATTCATGTAATCATCATAAATACACGATGATGAAATTGATGAAAAATACTTGTTTTTAATGATTTTGAGTATTTTTCTGATTTTTGAATGTTTATACCGCGCGTCTTTTAAAACATTCTCGAATATATTAATTATTTCCAAAAAAATATGTGATCCCTCATTTATTAACTTACTGTTAAATCTTGGATTAAAAAGTTTATTAGTTTTTAATTTTCCAAAAGGTAAATATATGAAATCATATCAACTAAGAAAAAGAAATGTAATTAAAATTACATGATGTTTCGCCAACACTAGAAAACTATTTACCAAATATAATTAGTCATTTATTTATTATATTTTTATTTAAATAGTATTTTTTATGTTAAAATTATGAATTTTTTTACCTCTAAGTTTAATTATTGTTATGAATAAATTTCATCACAAAAATAGCACTAATTTCGACATTTCTTTTAAAAACTAACCTTTTTGCCTTATTTGCCCATTGAATTTAGCTTCGTAACAAATGAAGCGATTTGATTTCAATTGGATGGCATTTGCACTAACCTCCTGATCAATGAGATTTTACATACGAAATTATTTATGAATTCAGAAATAACAAAGAAGTTTTTTGTTTTATGTATGTAATCAGAAATATCACTTACATGACACTGAATTTTAAGGTATTTATCAAGTACAATAATTTATTTGGCTAACAATCATTTAATTTGTTATTGAATACTCAAGAATAATTTCAGTATTATCTCGTTTCTGTTATGGGGATTTTATCCGCTATTTTCAGGAAACTTTTGAATTCGTTAATCAATATTTTTTTAAGTAGAGTATCAATAACAATAAAATATGATTGATCTAAATTAAATATAATTGCATGACATTTGCAATGGAATTTTTTTTCGAAAATTTAATTTTACTTACCTTATTAGCAACAGGAAAAATAGCAAAATATTCAGCAACATTCCTAAGCAATTTATCAACAAAAATATCATTTATTGAGAAGAAGCATATAATTAATGATGTCTCTAAAAATAAAATAGAATAAAATGACAGTACAATCTACAGCCTATTGAGAAAGACAACTATACAAGACATCTCTACAAGATCCGCAATGCAGACAAAACAATTAATGCTTGCATTTCCTTCGACTGTATATTAATCAGTAACCATTATAAGCATTTTCAGTTAAAAATTCAAAGTCTTATAAATATAATTCAGCATTTAATATTTTATGTGAATCTACTTTTAATGTACTAAAAGAATCATTATATAAAAAGTTACTATCGCAGGTTAAAAGGATTACCATTAGTTTGAAATAATGTATAAATGTTTTTCCTTTAATTTTTAAATATTTATAGTTTCTTTTATGAATCTCCATTAACATTATTACTGTAAGCAAACGAAATTGCTATTTTTAAGTAAATACATTTTATCACTTTTGATTTTGGAAGAATCATACAAGGTTATGTTTAAAATCGATTTATTTCAATACATCATTTAAGAGAGGAAAGAATTTTAGTAACCAAAAAATAATCGATTTAAATATTTTTTTTAGGTTGAATTCTTGATATGCAAGTGTAACTAGCTAATATATATTAAATTAAAAAGTAATAAAAAAAGAAAGACATTTTTGACAAGGTTTATAAATTAGTTAAATTAGTTTTTCAACAAAAAATATAAAAAGTCAAGTAAGCAAAAAAAAAAAAAAAAAAAAACTATACATTGCACACAACTCTCAATGATAAAAAGCTAAAATTATGGAATTAATTATATTTCATTTGCAAATTAATGTATCAGAAATTACTACAAATTAAGTAAATATAACAACCTGCGCACAAATTATATTCTAATTTTCAATGACTTTGAAAGAAGGACATTTTTTTAAAAATTCGTATGTTAGATTTCTCATTTTTACATGCACTTTGGTCATAAATATTTTTTGAAAACAAATCACGAATATCTTAATATTTAAAACTTGTTGCAATGTAATTTTAACATAAAAATTAGATTGCTTTTTCATTCCTACTTACGTATTAGTGATTGACGAATAAAATTTATAAACACTTATCACGATTTATCTTAGAAAAGCAACTCTCTTCCCGTTTGGATTTATGAAAATTAGTGCTAATGCATCATTCACTGAGGGGAAAGTTTTGAAATCGCCACTGTTGAAGCGCTGGTGATGGATATTGTGTTTTTATATTAAATTCTTGGCGTTATTTTAAAACTTGGCGAAATGAAAGAAAAATATGTATCTATTTTTTTAAAGCTTTAAAGAATTATGCTGTGATTGGAATCTGCTTCTTAATTAAAAAAATTAATTAATTTCCTTTCCGAGCAGTATTATTTCCTTCCATCATATTACATTTAAATTGCTTTAAATTGGAGAATGCATTTTTAATGCAATGTTGTCAGAACTTTGTTTGATGAAACACAAATTGTAAAAATATCATTTTTAAATTTGTAAAATGCACCTGAATGGAATACTAAAATATAATGAAAATTATTTACGAATATATAAATCGATTGTTTGTGTTATTATGTATTATGGTTTTCTTTATTAACTGTATAAGAATTTATCTCATTAAATTAAATTATTTATAAATTCCAAATTGTACCTCTGCTTATATACAATAATTTATACTTGTACTACTATTTTAAGTACATTTTCTTTTTAACATTATGCATTTATAGGTTTGTACCTATTGTTTGCATATTTTTAGTCCTGCATACGCATTAATAAAAATAATATAAAATCAATTTTAATAACATCAGATTCATTTATAATACAATTATATATTAATATTATTGAAGTGACAATTTTTAAATCAAGGTAATTTTTGTCAAATTAAAAAGGAAATCAGTGACAATAAAGAAATTAACAATTACAATTTTATCAAAATCATTTAAAATTATTTAAAAATTTAATAGAAGTAACTATTTATATTGCAAGGAAATAAATCATATTATATATGAATAATACATAAAATTTTTTGACTTAAGTTAAATTAAAATTCAGTTTAAAATACAATTTTCGCATAAAAGTCGATTAAAATGAAAAACGTTGCCTCAAATAAAAAAAATATATGCTTTTGTTCGTTTGTTTGTATTAAAAATTTTATTTAATGAAACCACCAAAATTTTGTTTCCGAGAGTTAAAAATAATCTTTCCAGAACATCTTACAAATTACGTGCAGAAATTAGTTATAAATTTTTTATCGAAAGAGAATTTCGTTGGTTATTATATTTGACACTGGCTATTACATTTTATAATTCATTGGTTATTATATTTAATAAACAACATCCGCTATTACACAAGTATTAAGGTAAAACGATTTTTTACGTATTTTTAAAATTATTTTTAAGTTTACTTTTAGTTACTTATTCAAATGTTGCCATTTTTTCATATATTACTACATTTGTAAAATAAAATTGAAGATTATATATTAAGGTGTAAGTTTAGACTATATTTTTATAAATGCTTTCAAACAATATGCCAATGAAAAAATTTATTAACATTTATTATTGATAAGTAATTTAAGCAATTGATATTTCTGTTCATATATTATACGCATACAGTTCTTTCAACAATTGTTTTTTTTAAATTTAGTTATTTATACTTAAGATAAATCAAAATTTTCAAACACAAAACAAAATTAGTAATATAAACTTTTTTTTAAGACATAAATGTGCTTTGTTATTATTTGATTGAATGAAATAAGAGAAAATAATTAGTTAGAATCATTGCAATGTCTAAAATATAAAAAAGTTTTGTATTATTTTTAAAGATTTATTAAAATTTATTATGAATCTTTAACGGCTTCATATTGAAAATTTTTTTCAACAGTTTAGTATAGAATAATCAATATTTATAAATATCAAACATAACAGTGTAAGCATTTATTTATATTTATTCAATAATATAGTTTGCTTTATTAAACACATGAGAAATATGCTTGATAGTTGTAAAGAAATCTATTTATTTAAAGGTATTATTTACAAAAAACTTATTCAAAACGTGCTTGCAATTAGTAGTAATTTGTTTTTATAAATATAAACGAAAATTTAAATATGAAAATTAAGAACGGGAAAAAGAGCTTTTGTTATGATTATATTTCCTCACGGTTGTATTTATAATTTACAATTATTATTTAACTTTATGAAAAAAAACTTTTGAAGGATTATTTGACTTTCAAATGATGTTATTATGTGGACTCTTGTCAAATGACTACTAGTTTAACAAAACAGAAAAAAAAAATGTCATGAAATTCTTCAAAGGGGTGAAAATAGCTAATATTATCATTTGCAAAATTTCTGTTGTTACATACGACGTTTGGTCAAGTCAACCTCTCTATACTGTTGGCTAAGTGAATTTAAGTCAGTAGAGTGCGTCTATCACTTAACCGAAGCAGCAAGAAGGTCAAGCTACGATTTTGATCTAAACATCTCCGATAGATGGCACCTCCAGAAGATCCACTCTCTGGATTTTTGATATTGATCTGAAAGGGAAGGAGATTCTCTCCGGACCATTACACTCATGGTAACTACTCAACGACCGATCACAGGACTTTCTTTTCCACAGATTTTAAGAAAACATATATCGCACATACACTCGATGGGTCTTTTGCGGCATTGGAAATCGAACCCAACCCTCCCGGAAGACATTTGATATAAAAACGAATGCCTTATATTTTGCAGATTGTTAGTGCAATTGTTAAGACTATACACAGCTTACGTGAATTTTGGCTCATTATTATTTTTCTCTCAGTTGGAGATTTTATATTTATGATAATACTGTTTTTAACTGTAAGTGGCAGCTAAATGATTTTTACAGTGAACTGTATTATATCCAAAATCTACAAAAGCTTCCTGAAATTAATGGCTTCTTAACATGTGTTTGTATAAAATTCGGAGAAAAATAGTGTTTTCTGTCTCAAATTCGATGTATTATCTTCTAAGTTTCACCTCAGTACTATTTGTTTAATTATTCTTCGCCACATGTTGTACGATTTTTATAAACTTTAAGTTGCTTTGGTAACTTTTGTAATTACTAATGTTTAAGATTTAATGTGCTTTTCTCTTCTCAGTGTCCCTAATTACAGATATTAGAAACAAAAAAAATTAAATTTTTCTGTTTCCAATGTCTATAATTGTTATTTCATACGTGATCTTATTTTAAAAGCAATCATTACATTGTACTAGTGTTGCTTAATACTCGTTAAATAATTTACTAATATGTCATATTGTTTTAGAAAACATCTGGACAAAATTTACTTAAATTATTTAAAAATAAATTTTTAATTTTATTTAGGGACAATTGCACCAGCAGTGGCTGAAAGAGAAGTCGGTCCATCTTTTTACAGAAATCTTTCAGTGCTGGTTCCAATTGTGTGTGCCATTGTTGTGCTAC
Source organism: Latrodectus elegans (assembly GCA_030067965.1). Lineage (NCBI taxonomy): Eukaryota > Metazoa > Arthropoda > Arachnida > Araneae > Theridiidae > Latrodectus > Latrodectus elegans. Next base: position 106,048,226 of record CM057813.1, on the reverse strand, counting down.
TTGTCATAACCCTTGTCATATTAGTGGTCTGTTTGAAGAAAAACAGAAACCCAGATTATGCTACGCCATCGCAGAATCAAGGTATTTGTTTTTACATTTTAACTATTGAATGTTAGTTAAACCTTTTTATTTCTATGGTTATAATATCAAACTTATATTTGTATTATTTTCTCCACTCTCAGCTACTGATTCATTATGAAGAATGATAATATTGGGCTGAAATATTGGGACAATATTTTAAAACTAAACTTTCTTTTTACATTTGTATATACTGGGAAAATTCGGCAATTTTATGGCCAAGGCAGGTAATAAAATGTACATACAATATTTTTAAAGAAATTGCGATTGTAAAAATAACTATATTTTTTAATTAGATAGTTTTGTTCATAGCCCTGTCTAGAATTGAAAATAGGAACTCATACGTAGATCAGTTAAGTAAAATTAAAATAGGAGTAAAATGTCTGAAAATTTCCTTTAAGTTTAAAGTTATAAAATATTTAAGCCAAAACTTCTTCTATTCACTTTTTAATGTATTTCCGATCTGCGGTATATTGAGAAAAGATTAAACCCAGTAGACAAATATTCGGTTTACATATAAAATAGAGATTTTATTTATATAGGTATGCAAGAAAAATATTTCTAGTTACCAATGTATTTCATTATTTATTTTGATGCAGTATGATATTTTGTGTCATGACAACATTAAACTGTTAATGAACAATATCATAATAGCGACAGTAAATATTTCAAAAGAATGTAATTTATTTAAAAAATACATTTATCTCTAATTGTGACAAATGTCTCAATGTCAATTTTATCTGACAAATTAGTTATGCTGATGACATTTTAAAAATATGTTTGTCTTAAATATAAAGATTCAGTATAGTAACTATCTTCATTGTTTAAGATTAAATACCTAAAGTATATATGAGTCTTTAAAGCTTGTTATTAATTTTAAATTCAATCAAATAAAATTTGATCCAACTATCAAGTTTGTTTTTCTTATTTTGATTCTTACACAATTCGCTGCATTAAGTAATGCACACATACAAAAGAAGTCAGTTTGGTTTTCAGCTTAAGTTTTGTTTTTAACATTTATTTGTTTTGAAAAATTACTTCAAAACAATAAAAAAAAAGTTATGAATTAAGAAAAATTTACATTGTGTGTGGTTTTTCATGTTACATTTATATTCAGTTTGAAATATGAGTAATAATTTAGTCATCATGTTGAAATTATTATATATAAATAACACGCAAACTTCTTATAGCAAATTTCAATCTTATTTTAAGATACTACATTTTGTTAGAATAAACTTTAACGGTATATTCCTCTGTGATTATTAATATTGAATAGCAAACAAAACATTTTTCTAACCTTATTTTCAAAATAAAGAATTTTGCATAATGATTGCATTCTAAAGAGGAAAAAATAACATATAGTTTAAGGAAATCAGAAGCATTGAAAACTATTTTTGTAATTTTCAGAAAAGAAAATTTAAACACACAGAAAGGATTTTGTTGATTTTAAATGCAAGCGAAATCTAAAATTGTGAAATATTTATTTGTAGATTTTGTTTTATTTGAAATTTCTCGAAGGAATAAATAATATCATAAGAATGAGGTAAAAAAAAAAAGAAGCAGTAACTTCCCTCACCTACATTAAATTTAGCATTTCTTAAACCCTTAGAGTACGGATTATGAGCATGCAAAGTAAAATGAAATAAATTTTAAAATATGGGAAACACTGTTGGCGAGCAAATAGTGTAAGATTTGCATAGAAAAATATATTAAACAAAACGCGTTCTGCGAAAAGCTCGTGAGTTGCGAGAAAGTAAAGAGCGCTTTTATCATATAATTTTCCCCCCTCAAGAAACTTCGTATAAATAATAAATTTTACCCTGTTTTCTGCTTGAAGTAGAATAAATATTGTAAAAAACATGTGTTCCTCCTATTTGAAACACAGAGGATGAATTTTTATGTCTGAATTTAAGCCAAGAAAATATTATTTTATGCAAAATTTCTTTGCAACACCGTTTTCTAACTCAGTTTTAGTATTCAGAAATATTTACGAAGGAACTTCTCCTTCGCAATATTATTTAAAAGAATTAAGATTTTTTTAAAGTCATAAATATTTAATTGCATTTTATTTCTTCGTGATGTTTTGCATACATATTGAGGTGTAAAAAAGATGTTTTAATACTTTTCATAATTTTCTAGCCTATCATGACATAAATATCATAAATATCTCGGTGTGCTGCTTAAAAGAATTAAGAATATTTTAGACATGAATACATAATTTTATTTTGCATACATTTTGAACTGTTAATAAGATTCATATTTTCATGTTATTTATAACTTTATACTTTACCATGATATAAATATCATATATAAAGAAAAAAACAATATGCTGATATACTTAAACTTAAAAGCATACGAATTTATATCGAAGCTATTTTCACAACCTAAAATAAACCATCAGAAATGAAATATCGCTTACTTAACCGATCTAATAATTGAAAGATTTGGTTTCTTTTTATGGTTTTTGTAAGGCCAAATTATAGATATGAGAAGTAATTTAATCCGGATGTACAGATAAAAGTGGATACCGAACAATTACACACTTCGTCTTTGAGAAATGCTTGAAGTGGGAATATACTCTAGAACTGTTGAGTTGAAGGTTAAATTTCTAATTTTCATGGATAAATACATTTTTAATTATTTTAACAAGCCTCATGAAAGAATATTTTTTATGATTAAAATTAAAGATAAAAATTGTCAAAATTAAAATGAATTATCATTTTTATTTTGCCAACTTTGTCTCTTCTTTTTAAAAATTATTTCATTTATTTTGTATATTTTTTAGTCTAATATTTATTTTTTATTACTTTTGCTGATAAACTATTTTTCTCTTTTTTATTACTATCTATCATTTCAATTTTCTCCAAATTTTTTTGAAGATGTATTTTTAAATATTATGTGTTATAAGGAGATGTAGTTATAAATAGATATTTTTATATACTATCTGTTATAAGGAGACTTATTTATAACCAAACATTTCTTTGTAAGATCAAGTTTTTCATTTTCTTCCAATGATTATCCATAAAAAATGCCACGACTATTAAGAATTTAGAATACGAATCTTTAACAGTGTTTATATTTAATCTATAATACATAATTTCCTTTCTTTTAAGGAAATATAAATATATTGATATGTTTGCAAAATGCTCTCGAACTGTAAGAAAATCTGTCAAAATGCTATTAACAATATTAAATTTAAGGATATCAAAGTTATTTATACCAGATAAAGAGTTTCTACAGCAAGAACATACAGCCGTCGATCTGGTAAATTTAGGTCTTAAGATTCTCGTGTAGACTGTTATTTTGCCTATCTTATTTGATGCAAGTCAAACAAAGGCTCTTAATACTGATATTCAGTAAAATTTGAATGTGTTCGAAAAAAAATCAGAATTTTCTAAGTTTTAGGACAAAAAAGAGGATGTTTGAAAACTAGATACAACTTTGACATTGTTTTACAGATTTCATAGGCAGCCATAGATAATACTGGTCATCTGAAGTAATATTTTGAGATAGCTTGACAATCTCTGGATGACCTAAGAAACAATTGAATTAAGATAGCCAGTTTTAAAAATCTTATGCGATCGATCTTAAGTCTGAAGAAAGAAGACCTCCAATTAAATAGTTGGGCTGCCTAGTGATAGGACACTTCAGACCCCAAGTTCGCTTCCAACAACTGTTGGAGAGCAAAAGATAGATGTTGACGTTTTGCCTTCTCGTCTGTTGCGGTGTTTTCATGGGAATTTTCTGGGTTTCCTCGTTTGCGACACATTAATACTGCCCACCACCACTAAAATGCTCTTGGAAGATAATTTACTTGGCGTATGCTGAAATTCCTTTCAACAGCCTAAGCCATAAGGCTTGGCCTGACGCGTGTCTCAAAACTAGATAGTTGGATCACATTAAAAAGGACCTAAGGTAAATGTCAAGAATCAGAGGGAGAGGAGTTAAGAATAGACAAACTTTGCAAAACGCGCCTAAATGAGACAGCCAAGTCCTATAAGAAACTGTCGCACTTTTATAGAAGAAAGAAAATTTAAGATATTATCTTCAGATTATATTTATTTTGGAGATACTGAAGGAATAAATTATCAAATTTTGAATTCCTTGCACAAAATGTATTGTTTAAAATATTTATAGTTATTAATAAAATTGCTTTTAAAATTTTATTTAATAACTCATCATTGCTATGTATTTAATAACTTAGTATTAATTATGTACAACATTTCTTTTAGTGAGGACGCCCATGAATATTTAAGTTTATTTAAATGCTCTTCTCATATTATTAAAGCTTTAATTTTATACATTATAAACTGATTATAAGATATACATTAAAATCAATGAATTTGATAATCATAGTGATGCATCTCATACGCTTTAACTAATTACTGAAATTTCAATGGTTACACATTTCTATATAGGATAAAATAAAATCCTACCACAACAATTTTGTTTCTGGCCTCATTAACTCATTTTGATATCTTTTAACATATTTATGTCTAGACATACCTATTTAAAATAAGCTTAAAACCAATACTTTATCTTGGAGAATACTTATCAGCTGTATAACTGTTGAAAGCAGAAAGTGGTGATACTATAAGCTAATTTGGAGAATCTTGGTTAAAGTATATTCTATTCGAGAATCTATTTATGTTTAAAGTAAATAGCATCAACCGACTGAATACTGAAAAATAGACAAGCTTATTAAATGTTTAAAATTTTAAGTAACATAAAGAATATAACCATTGAATTTACCACCTAAATAACCTAAGCCGAAGTAATTTTTTCGAAGCGTCAGCATTGGTATTATGAAGTGGATGGCAACAGTTTGTTACTTCGTTTTTTTATTTCATCCCTTTAATAAAATTGACTGCTTCTTTCAATATAAAAAATTATTTCCCGTTCTAAAAAAAAGTCAATTTGAATTTTACGTATAAATGTTTCTAGGATCTAAAAAATTCTTTCCACGTAATAGACATTATGATGCTCGAACCTGATTTGTATTTGACAAATGGAGAAAAGTATTATATTTCCTTTCCCTAAAGATTTGTTATTTTTGACTAGATGATTTGATACGGGGTAACTGACAGCATAACGACTGAAAACTGTTTAAAGGCTATTTAATGTCCACTACATAAATTCCTTTCTGGTAGGACTTTGTATACACAATGTATCATGTTCATGTTTAGCAAGGAAGAAAATCCAGAAGGTTTCCAAGCACCCACCTGGACTGACATGCATGCATAAATACAGAGCGGTGCAGGCGAGCCCCTAACTATACATTTAGGTTAGTAGGTTTATAATACTCGCCCATCACCAAATGCTTCGTCATTTTGAATCATTGTCAGGGGATGAAGTCATGCCTAAGCTGGCACCCTTCTCTCCACATCCACACCACACCAGTGAAAGGACACTACTCGTCACATACTAACGTGTACACATCTCCAACACATGAAGCTCCAGCAACCCAGTGAGGGAGAACACGTGGTCATCCTATTATTCACTACCCGCTGCAAATGATGTTTTATTTCGCTGATCTCAACGGGCATAATTCTTTATGTATATTATAATATTCAAATACGAGCATAATCGCTTATAATTAATTCAAAATAATGGTCAAAATATCACCCCAGTAAATTACTTCATTAATTTATAAGCCATCATTTTATAAGCGCATTTATAATACTTTGCTTAATCAGCATACCAGCATATATAAAGTTATTGTATTTCTTCAATCTATTAAATAGGTAATATGAAATTAGTATGATTGTTTATATTTTATTTGTTGAGAAATTCTCTTGAACGTTAATAATGCTTCACAGGAGAAGACGCATTGGTTCATCATGAAACATTCCAATGAATGTATAGTCCAGAACTCACCTGTAATTAAAACTTTAATTTGAAACTATGTTAATGGTTCATAATCTGCTGCTCTCTGGAAAGTAAACGAATTTAATGCATCTCCAATAATTTATAGTTATTAAACTTGGTACAGACTTTTCCTTCAGTGGTAAAAAAAAGAAAATACTTGCCATATATTTTTACTGTATTGTTCTAAATACATTAAGGTCTGCCAGCTTGTGAATGCTTTTAGGTTTTTTTTATGATTTTGGTACCTAGAGAGGAAACTTATATATATTTTATATCGACAAATATTATTTAAATTACAATAGCCGTTTTCCAGTTATAATAAGATATTTTTTCTTAAAAATATATAGTGCAAATATAATAAAGAGTTGATAATATTAGTGTATATTTAATGCAAACACATATCTTAGTACTGTCTTATACTGCAATCAATTTATTGACGAAAAATTGAGATACGAATAAGTAATAAAATTTGCAAGCAATTTTCTACTATTTCAATGCTTAATTTTTCTCTTGAGAGTTATATTAAAGTACATTATTTTATATTAATTATTAAAAATGTAACATTTGCTTCAATTTATCGTTTTTCTATCTAAATCTTTTAAAGGCTTGTTCAATAATCACTAGATGTGTGTGTTATGTATATAAAATAATATTTTACTTTGCTTAATTTCAATTTATTTGCTAAAGTGTTATTATTTGTTATTTGAATAACAAAAATCATTAAAAATAATTAATGTATAAAGAAAATTATCAAATCATTAACACCGCTAAATTAAAAATGCTCTTAAAATACTAATTAGAAATTGCATTATAAAATACAGCTGTACTTAGTTAGCTACAATTAAATTCATCTAGATAAAACAAATTGAAAAATGAATTTTTAATTAATATTTGTATTTAAATCAATTAGTGACGAATTTTTGCTTGGTAATGTATCATGATTTTAAAGTATATTAAACGAGAAATTACTAATAAATGTAATAATTTAGAAAAGTATATTTTAAGAATCTAAATTTCTTTAAAAATGTATATAAAGAAAAATAGATTTTTTAAAATAATTGAAAGTAAATTCGTTAGCAATGGAAGAAACGTATTCAAGTAAAATACTAAGCTTGAAATATATAATGTTATGGTAAAATGATAAAAATTACTGTTTCTTAATTATAATTCAAATAATTTTTAGCTTACAATGAATATGTTTTTACATTTTCTCTGAGCAATACCAAATTTCTCTTGAAATGAATGACACTTATTTTGTTATTTGTAAGTAAATTTTAAAAGCGAAATTATGAATTTATTTGTTATTATATTTCAAATAACTAATTTGTTATCTTAAATAATATATTTCTTATAGCTTAATAATCTAACACATTTGTATTTTTTGCTAAAAATTAATTTAATATTTTTAGATAAGAAATGAAATGTATGGTAATAGAAAAAATATTCTCAATAAACTTATTACTATATTTTACAAATTTTAAATGCTACTTAAATATGACAGGATTTTACATTCTAATTTAGTGATGAATAATATGTACGAATTAGATATGTTTTTCGTACTTATTTCAAACTTATTTTTACATCTAAACATTCATTCCAATCATTTAAAAAATTCTCAGAATATGTAAGAAAGAATAGAAAGAAATGTAATAGGAACTATGAACTTATTATTTTTTGACGTAAAAACGAACTATAACGATTATATAAAAATGAAACTTTTTCAGAATATCTATCAATATGTTTAACAAAAATCAAAGCCAATTTGAATATGATAGGATTTTTGCATTCTAATCTAGGATGAAATAACGTCTGCGTATATTTATATATATACACCTATTTCGTAATCTAAAACATTCATTCAATTCATTAAAAAAATAAATAAACAAATAAATAAATATAAATAAGATTGAACTAAAACAGAAAATAATATAATTAATTGTGTAAGTGTGTAATCATTTTTTATTTAATGTAAATATATCTTTAAAGATTGTTACTATCTTGGAATGAGCCTTTTTTAATCATTCGAAGTTTATAGCTTTAGATACATAACTTGTAAGTGCAATGAAAGTTTTTACGTATTTAAAACTTTTCAAATAATATATTATTCTGTTCTACCTATCACTGTTTCTAAAACATATTATTTCTTAAGAACATCGCCAAGAACAAAAGGGAGACAATATATCCATGGCCTCAGTGGGTAAGAAAGTGTATGAAACACCACGAGAAACGCTTTATTATCCCTCCCCTTATGCCACCACCAGGATATCCATGTACTCGGCGGACAGCGAGTCTTCTTCTGGCCAGACGAATAGTCTTCAGAGACCGAGTGGAATGCATCGAGCAGAACACACTTACGACGTGCCTTTTCCTCAGAAGGTGAGACTCGTGCCATCATGAAATTCTCATTGTAAAAGATTTATTTAATAAGCAAGAATAGCCTTTTAATTTTTCAATAAGCATAATCGTGTCACGAAGTTTAAACAATGACAAAAATGAATGATCCAATTGAGTTTGGAAAATATATCACATCTGCAGAGCTGTTAGCTGAAAGGCTATTGTTCTGAATTTTACCCTAATCTTTCATTTGATTGATTCTAACTTTATGTGGGTGATAACCATGATATGAAATAAACTTTAACTTGTAGTTCCCGATTGAATAAATCCTGATGTACCAAAAATTGTTGCAACTAAATTTAGCATTTTTAAAACAATGTCAAATTATTTCCATATTATCTGTTTTAAATTAACATCATTTTAATTTATTATTTGTTTCATTTTGAGGCCATACAATAATAATAGAATAAGAATTTAATGAACAAATTAGAATGTTGTAAATCTTTCTTTTAATTTTCATTCTTAATAAAGTTTTTATTGTAGGCTTATTTGAAATTATTTCACTGAAGTATTTAATCACTTACAATGCTTAGTTTTACAGTCATTATTTATTTTTCAACTTATCATGCAAATAAAAAATGTAAATAATATTCGAAACATACTGAATCCAAGCATAATGTAAACAATATTTTGTTGAATTCTGAAAAGCACAAACAGCAACACATATAACAAAAAATACAGTTAATTGACTCATTTTTATTTAAAAAATTAAGTCTTTTATGAAACAAATTTTATTTTGAAGAAACTTTTTTCAAATGGAAACAACATCCATTTACTTTTGCGAAATATATTAATAAACACGATATATTCTCAATTAATATATTGAAAGTTACTGACTTCTTATAAAGTGATGTTAACTTTTTTTTATAAAGGAAACAATATTTTTATATCAAAAATAAAATTTAATTTTATTATCTTTCTATTGTGACTGTGCAACTATTGGAATTTAAGTTTATACTTTAGATTCACTTAAATAACTGCTCGAAATAATTAAACGATTTTGTAAGTCTTTTTTGAAATAACGGTGTAAGTATTTTGAGGCATATAATGGAAGAAGAGAGTTGCAAATGCAAATTTTTCTCATTTTCTAGTTTCTCAGTATTCAAATTTTGGGTTTGTGGTCGAAGATGTGATATATTAGTGACTGCGAATGAAATATGGCTTTCAATATCATGTAAAACAAAACGAAGAATAGCAATTGACATTCAGTATACCCATTGTTTCCATAAATGCTATATTTAAACAAAGACATTTAACAAAATCAGACGCTTGAAGATTAATTGGCCGGTTAGAGAGAGGCCAAACAATTCGAAGTAGCAAAAGGCTTTGGGGTTTCATTAAATGTGATTTCCAAAATGTGAAACCGTTTTCTCTGGAGACTGGAAATGCAGGCTGAAGATCTGACAGGCAATTGGTATGGTTGTAGACGTGCAAAAAAACCAAATGAAAACCTTTATTTTAAGTTAACGACTAAGAGACACCGAGGTATGAATGCCACTCTTCTTCGTCAACATATTATTAATTACCATAGTTTCGACGCAAACTGCTCAAAATCACCTTCACTCTGTAGGATTTTATGCTCGTTTGCCAATGATGTATGCCAGGTTAATATCAAAGCACCATTGTGCCAGCAAAGAATGGGCAACAGAGCATAAGAACTAGAAAAATAAGTGTCATAAAGCTCCTTTTTTTACAAGTCATGTTTTTCTCTTCATCTTGATAATAAGAAAATTTTCTTGAAAAAGAAACGTGACACTAGAGACAAGAATGCAGTTATGCTCGAAATGTTAAATTTGGTGGTAGGGTTGTGATGGGCTATGCTATAATCACCAGTGCTGTGTGAATCGATTTCCATATCATTCGAAATTGAATTCCGACCTGTCGGCAATGTAGGAATATAGCAATAATTGGTGACGAATTCGTATTAGTGGACGACAACTGTAGACCACACAGTACTAACTAGGTGATTAATTTCCTTTTGAAGGAAACAATCCTACAAATGAATAGCCGAGGTATTCTCTGGATATGAACCCAATAAAAGAAGTTTGGGGCATTCTAGGCAGACGAGTTACTGGACTCCATCCATTCTCCTTATTTCTCGAATGATAAAAGAGATATTCTTGAGGATTTAGAATATCCAGTCCCTAATAAATAGCCTCATTAACTCGATGTCTCATAGATGTTCAGTGTTTTGGTAGTCACAGGTAACCATACCCCCTATTGCAATGGTTTTATTTTAAAGAAAATCATTTTATCCTAAAATAAAACCTTTCTTTATTTCTCATCAGAATAAATTAGGTTTTTTTTCCTTTTGTACTTGAATGTTAAATAAAACATTTTTCGGTCAAACAAATATCGTTTTATTCTTATAGTCTAGTACATCTGTCCATAGCATATCAGTCAATCGAGCAGTTCCCCAGGTGCAAGAACAGTCCACAACCTCAGTGTCTTTATAGCCTAAGTTTATTACATCGATTTGTAATATTCTTTGCATGTCATTATCTTCAACTTTCTTATTATTGTAGTTAAGAAATTTATTCATAGTAAACGATATTCGTGAGTCAAAAGAGATTATCGCAGAAAACTCTTCAATTACTCTTTTAGATAGGTATATTTCTTAATACAACTGGCATTGATGTTCCTCTGAATTAGCCTATCCTAATAGTTCAAGAAACCAACTTCAGCCGATTCTTAAATAAAAATTTATCTATTAATTTTATTTAATTAGGATGTAGGTTTTATAATTTATTTCACCTTTTTGGATACTCCTAATCTTATTTCGATTGCTACTTTAATATTTACATCACAGTGAAGAATGTTTTCGCATTTCCTTGAAGAATTATTTTTTTAACGATCTGTTATGATATAAAAATAAAGATTCTCTGAAACAAAGTCACTTATTATTTATAATTTATATAAAAACTGTTTTTATGATTTTTTAAATTTTATTGAAGTATAGAGATTTTATATAAATACATTTGTTCTTGGTATATATATAAAAACATTTGCAATTTTCGCACTTTTAAATAAGTATTTAAGATGCTACTACACGTGTAATCAACATTATAACTATTGAATTTTTTGTAATGGTATTTAGTATTCTTATGATGCTAAGCCTTATTGGGTCTAGAACCATTATATATTTAATTTGACGATGCATTAAAGGCAATTTAATATCTACTCAGTTTTATTCACTAAATTAAAATACGCCAATGTAATTTTGCTTAATTTCTAATTCCTTGACTATATTCATTTATGGTGTTGCAGGTTTAATAAATGGAAAATTATATTTTCAAGTAATTTAGAAGTAAATATTTTTATATTCACTTTAAATTTTGTATCATTAAATGAAAATTAAAATGATTTTACATCATCTGTTAATTAAGAATTGCTTTCCTTTTTAAATTTAAAATAAAAAAGCAAACTTTATGTTTGCTCGTTTCAGAAGGAAAATAATTAAATAACTTTTCTAATATAAAGTTTTTCACATTACATATCAACTATATTTAAATTGTTGTTATTGTATTCTGAGTTTTAAAAAAAAGGAATGGATAATTATAACAAATAAAATGTAACAAAAAATGAGAATTCCATAATTTTTATATCATCAAATAAACGCTTATAGTAATCTTTAAAATATTCCGCAAAACGTATTTGTTAATTAAATGAAAGTAAATTTGACAATAGGGATAATTATTTAATTAAAAAAGGGGATGGCGTGAAAATGATTAAGAAAAAATAAAATAAATTAAAATTGGAATTAAAAAATGTAAATGAACTATATGTTTTATTTTTTGTTTATGCTTGAGTAAAAAGGAAAAAGAATACGAATGTCCCATAATTTAATTCCTGTTTTCTTCTAGTTTCGGGGCCCTTCCACATACTGTGCCATGACGCATGATTACCAACAGTTATTTACAGAATCTGGATTACATCACTTTGTTGGTAAGCATGCATATGCATAAAGATATAAAATTTGTTAGTTAATCTGTATTACTGAGTTAAATTCAAAGTAAAATGCTTTTAATATATATTTATCTCTCTATGGTGCTATTCTTGCTTAAATATGTTATGTGTGCATTGTTTACTTCATCAATATATGTATTTCAGTATTAAAAAGACATGAATATTCATTATTATTCATTATTTTTATTATTTTATCAGAATTATTATAATATCCTCGACTTTCCCAAATTACATAGATTTTAAGAAATATTAATTTTCGATAAAAATTTCATCATATATAATGTATAAAATCTAGGTAATAATAAAATAAGTTTATATCTTAATGTATAGAAGATACTAAATTTGACTCATTGTGAATATTTATATTCTTATTTAGTTACTTTTAACTTTTAATTTGATATCGTTAGATTTTAAAAAATGTTTAATAATGTATAGTTGAAAAATTAAAAATAGATTAAAGTTTGTCTTGATAAAAGTATTAAGAATTTTTTCAAGACAAAATTTAATCTATTTGTGATAGAAATAGATTTAACAGGGATATCACCATTCACATCATTGTGTACCTATTGTATCTTATTTTTACCGAGGAAACTTTAAATTTATCTTTTACAGCGAAACCAACATACCTACGTGCTTAAGTAAGGTTGGATGTAAATACTGGAATTTTTCACTTTTGCTATATTTTTCTTCATTATCTTCTTATACGAGTATTTTCCCCTACTTTTTCTGAAACATTCTTTAACTGACAGCATAAGAAGTGTTTTTAAAATCTTTTTTTAAAAATACATTTGGTGATATAATATTCAAAAGTAAATGACTTTAACTAAAGCTGGTTTATGGTTTATAAATAAGAATTTAGAAATGGAATAGTATAACATAAAAGTATGCAACTGTGAAGTTTACTTGTTATAAAAATTATGAAATCGACTGGAAAGGAAATCAATGTAAAGAGTAATGCTTATGTTTCGGAAAATGTTTTTCATGAATATTTTGTCAGGGCTCTTATAACAAGCTATAAATCTATTTCGTTTTCAGAAGTTGGGATCTAAATAATATTTTCGAAAATAATGTAAAAATTCCGAGGTGCCTTTTGTAAGAAATTCACTTCTAAAATTAATAAATATATTTTTAATGAATAAATATCAGTCTTTCTCATTACACAAAATTTTTAAAATATTCTATTAACGTTAAGCCATAAAATATCGAAGTAAAGTGTTTAAATGCTGAAACATAAAAAGATCGAATAATGTTTAACAAACTAAAAATAAGATAAAGAAAATAAGCGTGAAGAATATTAAAAGTACTCTTAATGCTTTTCACAATTTAGCATCAATTTTTCAGAAAACCTTTAAGTGCCATATAATTGAAACACTACAGGAAGAGAAAAAATTGTATTCTTGTAAGCACCATGAAGCCATGCAACTATTTTGTTATAAACAGCTACCAGATCATTTTAATAAATATTAGGAAAGAGAGAGAGATTTTTTTTGTCATGTAGAGAAAACACTTTAAATCAAATTAAATTTAAGACGACTTGATAAAATAGTATTATAACATGTGTTTGTTTTAATATAAACTGTTAAAAATAAAAGAAATTTTCAAGTTCATATTTCCAGAATCAAGTTGATTCATATAATTTACATATTTAACTGACACAACATAGTTAATTTGTTAAAATTTGTTAGACTCTTTTTACGAAGTTATTATGCATATATATATATATATATATATATATATATATATATATATATATATATATATATATATATATATATATATATATATATATATATATATATATATATATAAATATATATATATAGATACATATATATACATATATACATGTATATAACTTCGTAACAAGTCTAATTAGTAACTATATTATATATAGTTAGACTTGTTACGAAGTTATTATGTCAGATATTATAAAATACAATATCTGACAAATGTGATTTTATTCAATATGCAGTTAGCAACTCTTTACGAGAATATTTTCAATAAATTAAAAATTACAATAACAGATTCTATTATATGTAGATATATTTATTGCTTTTTGATAAAACATTGACCTTGAATTAGCAATTTATTTTTTAACAAACTTTGATTGTTTTTTATGTATCCACAAAAATCAAGTTATATAAATAAAAAGAACATTTTAAAACAAAGTATTTTGCATTTGTATTTTTGAAAGGATCTTTAATTGTATAATAATATTGGATATATATTTTACTTCTTTATAAAACATCTTAAACAATGAAATTTTCTGATTCTAAAAATATACAAATTTAAATTAAGTAATTCCAAATGTGTATCATTTTAATTTATAAATTTTCATTGAATATTTATTGTAGACTATTGTGTATTATTTATAAGATACATTTACGATATTATAATCTGCCATTTTTTATTTATTATTAATTAATAATATATTTTCACTAAATCAAGTAGCATTTTATATTGCAAAAATAATTATATAATATAATATTAATATTTTGATCATTTTTTCATTTTACATATTTTTAATGCTCTTTATTCTTTCTTTTGATAGAATCAGTCGACGTCGATCAGCGCCATATGATTGTGCAGCGGATGTGCTTGCAAGCCCGCGATACGAAGCAGGGTCATCAGCGTTCACCTTCACTTTATCATCAACCTCATCATCATCCACAAACAATTTTACAACATCAACATTCGTATAGAATAAACAGACATTCTGAGCCCAATTCAAGATTCGCTCATGATTACCTCTCAGATGGGTAAGAAACTTACTCATTAAATTTGTTATTATATGAGATTAAATAAGTATAATATGTATATATACTATATATATATATATATATATATATATATATATATATATATATATATATATATATATATATATATATATATATATATATATATATATATACTATATATATATATATATATATATATATATATATCTATATATATGTGTGTGTGTGTGTGTGTGTGTGTGTGTGTGCGTGTGTTTGTGTGTGTGAGAGAGAGTATCATTTCAAATATAATATATATTTAAAATAATTTTAAAATTTTATTAACTATTGAAATTTAAAATATAAAATTAATGTACTGTTGTGAAATTTTGATATTTAATATTTCTTTAAATATTTCATTTATTCACATATATTTTTATCTTTAATTGGAATGATTAATTTTTATTATATCCAAATTTAGTCTCCTTGTACATAAAATTTGTTTCAACCGAACAACTAACCTTTGAAGTTTAATCTCAAATAAAAAATATATGAGGATATTTGTACTTATTAATTTGCTGTAGAAATTATAATAAATAGTTAGCAATTTTAAAAATGCATAATTTAAAAGTATTATAAATGGCAAACAGAGTATCACTTATATAATGTCTAAGAATATATTAAATGTGTTAAAAAAATGTACAACTCAACAATGCAACTATTCGTTAATGTTGTTCAATGAAACCGGTCAAAAAAGTTTAAGAAATGATATTGATAAGATGATATGGACAAAAAAGGATATATTCAATGAATTTTTGTTCACAATATTACTTAAACAGACATTTTGTGTACATCTTCAAAATACATTCACTAAATGTCACATCAATTGGGTTCTATATTAGATGGAATTCATTGAAACGCTACTGCATAGATGGAAAAAATGCCTCATTTTTGTTAGAATTGTTTGTTATTTTCATATTCGTAAAATGCACAATTTGCAATATGTGACGTACTATATTTTCAAGAGATCTCAGGACAGAAACTAGCTAGTCAGTACAGTTAAACTTACTTGTCATGATTACAATGATAAGACCTATTCTAATTTAATTTATAGTAATTAAATTAGAATAGGTCTTATCAATCTAATTTAATTTGAAGAAATTTTATGCATCAAATATCATTGGGATCATATAATATTGTTGAATTTAATCTTAGAATTTAATACATTCAATTATTTTTTATACATGAATTTTCGTGACTTTATATGAAAAAAATGATTATATATTTTTTATATATATAATAAACCATATATAATACATTAACTTTCAACTCTCTTAAACAACAAGAAAATTTTAAATAATATTCGTTTTTCTTATACCTTATTGATATTTTGGAATTTTTTCTGCAACTTGTATTTAAGACATGAAATTTGTGCTTCGTCAAATATTTCTTTATAGTTCTTCGTCACAAATTGTCCGATAAAACATTTATAATTACAATTTTTTTTCAGTTTACTTTGACTTACATAAGTAAGTGACATTTTGAACATAACTTTTATATTTTGAAAATTATACTTCTGCAATTACGTGCACCATAAGTTCCAAACGAGACTCCTCTTTATTAAATTTGTAATTTTAATAAATGCTTCTTGGTTTCTCATCACTTAAATGATTAGCTAACAATTTGAAATGAAACTGCGGCTTACATTTCAAATTGTTGAATGAAGTAAATGTATTGTCTCTAATTCCTGGAGATACTTTTGGCTATCACCAATAAGATTAGTCCAAGATTCTTATTTATTTTTGCAATTAAATTAAGAAATACATATAGTAAATCACAATAAAATTTAGTATTTCTGTACTGTGTCAAACACTGAGATAAATGAATTTAAAGTTTTCAAATTATCTGCAAATAAGTTCCTTATATATCCAACCTTTTTCCTTAGTGCAACTAACAATTATGAACTCTTCATATGAACTTCCCAATTGTAGGGAAATTAACTAAGCTGAGATTGGTCAAATTGACTTAATTAAATTACCATTCTAAATAAATTGCCGACATGCAACATCCAAGGAAATATAACACCAAGAAAGAGTGGAAAATTTCAGGACAGACGAACCTAACCGAAAAATTCAAATGATGTGCAGCTCTCCGGAGCAGGTTGGATAATATATAAGGTAAGAAACCAGCCAAGTGAGAAATATATATGCCATTATTTCTCCTGGGAAGATAATCTTTGAAAGTTTATTCTGGTCAAAAAGGACGCTGATTTCAGAGAATGCCAAGTCATCTTCCACGGAGTCAGTTCCACCAGACAGACAAGTTTACGAGGTGGAATTGGGTTAGATGATGGGATTGAGAAGGCAGTTGGTCTTTACGGCAAATCGCAGTTGTTATACACCTGGACGAGTTCATTGGGGTCAGGCTGTGGATAAGATGTTTGGAACAAGAAACTTTTGCGAAGTACTGGTCCAGTCATAGTGATGTCACGACGCTTGGACAGATGCATCTGACGGGCTGACAAAGCACAATATCGAAATTCTACTGCATGAGCAATACACCTTGGAAGCTCCCCTATTCATCAGAATCATTCACCGACGATTGGTTGCTAGTGGCCTTCGTTCATGAGTCAGTTAAGAAGACTCCCATTGACCCCACAGAATAAATGCCAACGTCTGTAATGGTGCCGGATTACAGCGATGTGGACTATAGAAAGGCACAGGATATTCTTTTCCTATCATGTCACTCTTCTATTTCTTCAGTGATAGTTGCTGCGTATGAATGTGGCATCGACGGGCAGATAGGTCCAATTCAACAGCAAATGTAGAACGCCCAACCACCTAACATCGCATCATCGGGGTTTGGGGCACCATTGCTTACGAGTCAGTGTCACTTTCTCCTATTCAGGGTAGGATGACAGCTCAATGTTACGTGTTGATGTGCTGCGACTGGTAATACTCCTCTTTCCTGAAGAGATGCTCAATGACCTTTATAAGCAGGATAACCCATGACCGCACATTCCTTGCATCAGCCAACATGCTCTGAAGAACGTACAGTATCTTCCCTGGTCACTGTGCTAGACAGATCTTTCCCCATTCGAATATGTTTGGACGCCATTTGCACAACCTGTCACTACCTCAATCTTAAAGATTTCCGATGATGTAGTGAAGAATGGAATATGTTTGGTAGAATCATTTGAGCATGATTAAATATTAAAAGCCATTTGATAAAGGTGAGAAAATTTCATTGATGACTTTAATTGTTACACTATCTTCAGGCTCACTTGGACTGATCTACTCAATGGGACGAGGGGTTGTCATTTTATTGACAGGAGCACCCGTGCATAGGCACTCCATTCAATATTAGGAACTTAATGCCCTTAGAAAAGTGCCTTTAATGCCCTTAGTTTGATGAGCTATGGTATTAGTTTATAAAATTGTACAAATGGCTTATAAGAATATTCAGCAAGGCAATATTTATATTGTTTTCTGTATCAGTAAGATACTTTATTTACAATTTTTGTTAGTTGAATTAAAGATAATATTTAATTCTATTTTAGAAATTTTAACGGTTCCTAAGTACACATTGTGTTTAATACGATTTCGCTAACTTGTTTCGAAGTTCCTCTAAAAACCATGCATGTTTAATATGTATCTATATCTATCTATATATATATATATATATATATATATATATATATATATATATATATATATATATATATATATATATATATATATATATATATATATATATATATATATATATATATATATATATATATATATATATATATATATATATATATATACATATATATATTTAAATTTTATTAATTTCTTAACTCTTTTAGTATTTTTAAACGCTTGCAAAAATTGTTTCTATACCACTGATCACAAAAGTGAATATTACACACATTCCATATTTTTCAGACTATAAATTCTTAACTATTGTTCTTATTTATAAAGATGGTTAATTTATACCATAATATTTTGTAAATTTTTGTTAATTAATAAAATCAGGAAATGAATATTTTATTAAAAATGTCACAGTTTAGTTTTTTAAATTCTAATCGAAATTCCTAATTAATTTTTCACCATAAACTTACATTATTAAAAATTATTTCATTTTAATTTCGAAATTTTTCTAAAATCCATAATACTTTTCTTTAAAATAGAGATTTTTTTAGTCTTATTTTTCAATGCCTATATATTTTTATATCTTTTAAATTTTTACCACTTTCATAACCTAACTTTTTATATTTATTTTTGATACATATAAATATTGTTTTATTTTTAATTTTGGGTAGTTTAATAACCTTTAAAATGTAAAATTATCAGTCGTTTTTTTGTGTAAATTTTAAGTTTCAGTTTAAAGTTCATGTCCTATGTTAAAATTTTAGCTTTCAGTACCAGGTAATTTTTAAAATAAATTTTAATTTCATATGAAACTTTAATCCAAAAACCTTAACAATTTGTTAACTAAATTATTTTGCTGAGTCCTTTTCATGTTGATGTAGTTAAAAATTAAAGTGAAATCCCTTTCCACATTGCATTAACAATATATTTTCCTCTAGAATTTTTCTTGCAAAATTTAACTTAGCACTCTATTTTTAATATTTAGAAGTGTCATTTTAAAAATTGGTATAAATTTAAGTATAGATTTAATATAGACAAAAGTATAAATTTATCTTATGTATAATAAAGGGTTATCATTTTACGGCATATTTTTCTATGTAAGAGATAACTAGTTCTAGTCATTTGGAGCTCAAATGTTATAATAAAGCTACAATAAGATACTAAATTTTGAAAAGTTTAAGCAATATGTACATAAAAGATATTAATTCAAACTAATATACATTTACAAATCTGTTTTTTTATTTCTAATCCCAAATACGTTTACCAACATTATAGTAAGGTAAAACCATGAATTTTTATTTGTCTAAATTTTGACAAAGTCCCTTTTCTAGAAATGTTTTATACTTCTAACTAAGAATTGTCAACATTTCTTTCAAATCAATGTTTTTAATCAGTACGAATGCTTAAAACATTTTATTTTATAAATATTCTATGCACATTAGAAAAAATTATTTTACCTATTTTTTCTTTTGTAAAAATTTATATAAGACACTGCATTTTTTTCAGAAAAAAATGCTTCAGTAGAATAATAAAGGAGAAGAAAATGGTAATGCATGTAAAAAATAGATGGAACTTATTCTCGCATCAAAAGGTTTATTTGAATTCTTTCGAAATGATGCAACATTTTATGGCAATAGTCTTTCAAAAGGATGTGCAAGAAAAACGGCGGAACATTTTATTTCCCATTCATATTAATGAAGTTTATGCCCCTAAGAATTGTCTCTTGTCACTCATTGTTAGGAGAGGGAATAAATTTGCATTTTTGCATGAATAATTTTTCTACTTACTATTCGGGAAAAACTTCTTACAAATGAATCTTTTGTAATTCGTGCATCCAATAGCATGAAACAAAGAGAAAGGCAGGAAATATAGGGCAATGAATGAAAATATTCCTTTGAGGGCTGGTAGAAAAATATTTGTTTGCATGTTGTAGAGGTTTTGTTAAGGGTTAGATATTAATGCAGTGTATTAAGAAAACTTATTCAATCGGTTGATAAGCAAAAATTAATTAGCATTTAGATGCGAAATTTGGCAACGGAGAATATCAGTTAAAGAAGAGAAGAATATTTATTCTTAGTTTAGAAAATATTTGATTAGGAAAATTCGTTTCCATTATTCATTAAAATTTTTTTATTGTATACTGGGAAATTTAACAGATTTTTTAATATATTTTAAGTTTTAATAATTGAAACAAAGTATTTTAAATTCTAATAAATATTTACATGAAAAAAGGAAAAAAAAAAGCTTAAATTGTTTCTGAGAATTCTATTTTTAAACATTTTGCTTAAGAAATTAATTACACAAATGGAACACAACATTTAAAGAACCACAAATATATATATATATATATATATATATATATATATATATATATATATATATATATATATATATATATATATATATATATATATATATATATATATATATATATATATATATATATATATATATATATATATATATATATATATATAGATATATATATATCTTTATATATATATATTTTTATATATATATTTATATATATTTATATTTGTATATATATATATATATATATATATGTATATGTATAAATATATATATATATATGTATATGTATAAAAGCAGTTCTATATCTATGCGAATATGTGTGCGTGTATTTAGATCGACTGAAATATATTCATATACATACATTGCGGTTCAGGCTAGCCCTGGACTATACTTTAAGGTTAACAGGTTTTGGTTAATAGGTTTTAAGTACTTACTTATCATCAAACGTCTCATAATTTTGAAAATTGGTCAGGAGACTAGGTGACACCCGAGATGTTACCCTTTTCTCAATATCTACACCACATTAGTGGAAGGACTTTGGACGTCACAGAGTAACGTGCAATCCTCACCAACCCTCGGAGCTCCAACGAGGGAGAATTTGGTCACCCTTCCAGCCAGTGCGTTCGATAAACGATGTTTTCTGTATGCTCATCTTAATAGAAAGCGGCTTCAAACTATTAAACCTGTTGAGATCAAACATAATTTTATTTGAAAAACTGTGAAAATCTAATCTGTATTTCATTTGCTTTCGAAATTTGTCCAAAAATGAACTGAGAATAGTCGGAAGGCTGTGAAACATAAATAAATTTTTCTTTGTCTCTGGTTAGCTTGAAACAAAGATTAGGTTTCATTTTGGGATCTACAGCGTGTGTAAATACAATGTAAAAAATATAATTAAATCAAATTAAGTGGAATGTATATTTTTAACTCTTAAATATCATCTAATCTCATGGATCTAAAATTATCTGTATACACATATAAAAAAGTCAGATTACATCGATTTGAATTGCAATTAAATCTTTTTACCACGTATAAATTCGAAAAAAATATTTAAAACCATAAGCAAGAGAAATAAACAATTTGGAAAGTAGCTCTCTTGATATTTAAAAAAAAAAAAAAAAAAAAAAACTATAATTTAAATCTCACTATTAATATAATAACCACTATTAATTACAACGATGTAAGCAATTTAAATGATCAAACAACGTACATTTATATCTTTATGTATTTATTTTTTTATTTCAGTATAGCAAATCTCACACATAAGAATCATAGCATGCTTTTTAATTTTAAATTTTTTGACGTTAATTTTCGTCTTTCTATATTACAATTCTGGTTTTACATATAAGACATAAATAACGAATTTCAGACGTAATTAACTAACAAAAATTTATTAGCTATTCATACATAAATAACTAATAAATTTTTGTTCAATTAAATCCGACTTAATCTTAATTAAATTATAAATTTATGGGTTTTTTATATTAACATGATTAATGTTTAAGATTTATGTGTATAAACTGTTCTAGAAACGAGCTTACGATGAAAATTAACTTGAAAAAATTCAGTGATGAATGCGATTGAATTAAAGGTTGATATACTTGATCAAACTATGAGTTAAGGTCAGCATTTCCAATATTAAGTAACGATTATATCGA
Organism: Latrodectus elegans; assembly: GCA_030067965.1. Lineage (NCBI taxonomy): Eukaryota > Metazoa > Arthropoda > Arachnida > Araneae > Theridiidae > Latrodectus > Latrodectus elegans. Next base: position 106,025,591 of record CM057813.1, on the reverse strand, counting down.
GTAAGTTATTTTGGATTTAAGCTTATGATATTAAGAAATAGAAATCTAGTTATTTGAAGTGTAGTTATATAATTCTAAACACCCATATTGGAATGGCTTTCGGAGTTATTTTTATAGATAATGTGATTTTTTTAAATGCTACAAGAAGAGAATTGGAAATTTTCCAAGTACTCACTTGAATGGTTGCGTGTAAGAATCATAAATACCAATACTTATTCTCCATTATTTTGTAATGCTGATTCTGAAACTATAACCTTCTACTCCAATGTGCTTAAAAATGGCTGTCGTTTGAATTTTAGCATTTAATTTTTTGAAAATTGTTTTTGATGAAAATTACTGATGCAAAACTTTACGGCGATATTCAAATATTTCACAGGTGTTTTCAGACTACTATTCAAGAGAAATATTTCATTAAATGTAATTTATAAACTAATAGCTTACAATTGAGAGATTGTTATAATAATTCATTGAATGCCACTATAAATATTTAAATTCTGTAAAAGATAAAATATTTTACACAAATGTTTATGCACCTATGCATTTAAAAGTTAAATTATAAAGTTACTTTTAATTTTAAATGACTGTATATTAACTGTGAATGATGTATAGAAAGTTTTTTACAATTCCTTCAAATAGTTTACCCATATCACATGCGTTTCTAAGATATACCTGCTCTACAAAAGTTAAGAGAGTAAAATATAAGTTAAGCTAGGAATTAATGTTGATGAAACCTACGCAGCTAACGATGATGTGAATTAGAAATATTCTCATTGGATGAAGATATAAGGAAGTTATTCATGTTCTATTACTTTGTAATTCAACAATTTCATGGCTGTTAATTCCAACGCCAGCATGATTTTGAAATTACTATTTAACTAAAAGATTATACATTATTTTTTACTGCGAGCGAATAGGGGACGTAAATGGGCCGTAGAAAGTATTTTATAACTGAAATAATTATATATAATGTCAGGTATAGTTAGTATTGTGTTAACTCGCTTTAAAACTAGTCTCAGGAGTCAAGTATGTTCGCATACTCCCGGAAATAATCAACCAGTGGTTAACTCGACTTAATAAAGATGGGAGATAAAGGGAAATATATATTCAGCTTTGTAAAACCAGTTTAGAGAATTAAGAAAATAACAGAACAGTTAACCGCACAAGGGAAGAATACCGTGACTCGATATAGTTCTCGAGTATTTCTGTGTGTATTATTAAGTATTACATTGTGTTTCGATATTTTGAGAAGTATTATTTTGCTACTAAATAGAGAGTATTATAAAACAGCTTTAAATTTTGTAGCAAATACTGATTAAACAACTTTTATAAAAGTAAAAATTTTTCGCGAATATTTCTAAGAAAAAATATTTAAAAATTATTTACTGCAGAATGTTAAGATATTATTTTAGATTATGTTCTGTTTATTTATCAAAAAAAATCATTTGTTTCAATATATTGAAATGCACAATAATATTAAACAATTATATATTGAAATAATATTAAAATATTTATAAATAAATATAACAGAGTATATATGTTCTCTGTAATATTTATTTAATAAATATTTATTAATTTTGTAATATTGTTATATATGTTCATGGAAATTTATAACATAATTTTTTATTATTATAACAGTTACTTATATTTATTACATGATATTTTAAATAAATTTATCTAGTTACTTTAATCTAATTTTTAAATCAAAGTTATATCTATATTTTGTAGGTAATTTTCAAACAGATGTAGAATTTCAACCACTGCCATAAATATCAATAATAAATTATTTATTAATACTGAAAATGCGTGTAAAGTATGCTAAAAAGTAATTATACTGTACTTACGCTATAAAAATGTAATTAAATTGTTCCCTGTAATTTCAATACTTAGTTGAGGGATAAAGTTTGAAAGTTCTCTGAATGTTTTTCATTGTCTTTTTATCAATACCATCTTTCTATTTGTAAAAGGAATTTGGAGGCTTTATTTAAATTTATTTTAATTTAATTTATGTTGGTTAGTTGAATAAAATATTTGTAAATAAAATTAATTAAAATTTTAAGTAATACAATTTTGCATTTGTATTTCATTACTGTGAAAAACTGTGCTCTTTTAATAATATTATATTTTTAAATATGCATATAATACTTTCTTCATTTTCACGTTCTCAAAAATATTTGTTAATTAAAATTACAATTTTAAGTAAAAAATGTTTCTTTTATAATATTCATAAAATTAATTAAGATTGCTACAGTTCGGTAAAGAAGAAAAATGTGTATTTAGTGAGCAACTGTAAGTAAACGTAACTAATATAAATAATTAATTGTTAAAAGCTTAGCAATCTAATATTCCCATACTTCAATAGTTTGCTTTAACATTTTAAATATTTCAAATTCAAGCCATTATGTTAATAATCATTGAGAATCTAATATGAAAATATACATCTTGGTCGAATATCCTTTTTGTACTCGTTGGTTAGATGGGGTCGCAGATTGACAAATATTCAAGCAAATTATTTTATGAATATACAAAAACTTTTTAAAATTGTGGGAAAATAAATTGCCACTCATAGAGATATTCTGATTCGGATGAAAAGTAATTTATGAGCAAAAAATGTTCGTTTAGTACGAGTCGTAATAATAATTTTCGACGAGACATTTTCGTAATAAAAAAAATTATTATTTTGATACGATTACGCAAAAATGCCATGATTTCAAACATTAAAAATATTCCTAACTATTAATGTTAACATCTATCGTACAGAGAACACAGCAAATGAAAAGTTACCACGATTTAAGAAATGAACAACACAAGGAAAATAAATATTTTTTTAATTTAATAATCTTACTTACATAAATAAAAATCTGATTAGGTAGCAGTATCTATAAAAATATACAATAACTTAATACGTACTAATTTAAACGTATATTCTTCAGTATCTTTTCAGTTTTATATATTATGTGATTCATTGGACTCAGAATCACGGAGGAACACGTTATTTAAAATACTTGTTATTTTGTTTAATTATTTTTTCCCATTTAGGAATTCAGAGGACGATGAGAACAGCTCTAGTGGTGAGAAAGCATGTTTTCAAGGCGGTGGGAATACGACAGACAGTCATGAAATGTCAGAAGCTGAATGCGATAGAGATTATCAACAACATATGAGAAAAGGTATGTAAAGGACCAATTCTTAATGTATATAAAGAATGCTTGCACAGTTACGTAAGGAATTTTATCGGAGCCTTATACAAAATGTATCAAAATCAAGGTTAAAATTGTTTACGCTAACAATTAGATGAGATAGCAACATATCTTATTGTAGGAACAACAAGTCTTATTGCTTGCTAGAAAGAGAAGAAAATTAAAAGAGTTCGTAACAATGACATTGATATCTAATGCAGTATAAGTGAACAAACTATAAATCATGAATAATATGGGTTCCTGATGTTAAATTGAACATTTAATTAATTTTATCCCGTTGATGAACTATTCTGTATTTAAAAGTAGTTTTGCTTATTGTTTAGATTACTTAAAAACTGTATTATTTGACTAATTATACTAGCTCAAGACATATTTATGTTTGATTAATCGTAAAATTTATTGTTCCAACCAAGCGATTTAAACATATGGTAAAATTCTTGGGTATGTTTGAGATTTCTTAAATTTGCAATAATTTTTCATAATAGTGAAGCATTTAATGTAATTAATAATTCATAGAAGAGAAAAAATTGATATTTTTCATTATATTTACTATAACTATTTCATTGAACAATATACTTAAATTAATTTTAAGAATCTCTCTCTGAGATTCGGTTGCAATGAATTATTAAATTAATTTTTATCTGGATTTAAAACAAAATTTATTAATGGAAGTTAATAAAATCATCAAAATGGAATCTTTTATCTGTAAATTATAGTTAAAAAAGAAGTTAAATGAGTAATCTTTGAGTTCTCAAATAAATTTTCACTTGAAAAAAAATAAATTTTGTGTACATAATAAGTAAATTAATTGAAGTTTGGAGTAATTTTAAAAAAATTTACTTACTGAATTAAGGTTAGAAATATAATAGACGATTCGTCATCTTTTGTATTCTCGAATAACTGAATGGCTTTCATTTAAAACTGTTCTATAAAATATATATATATAATTGGGTTAGTTTCAATAGTTATTACAGAAGTTATTATTCTCACGATTACCAATTACTAAGAGAGTTTAAGAGCAGAAAATGTCCTCAAGCTATATTTATAATAGAGATCTGGGGATAGATTTAATCAGAAAACAATTTAGTTAATATTCACTATTTTTAGTTTGTGCATTTATTTAATTTCAGAGACATATAGGTTTTCATTTTCTGTTAAATGTTACATCACAAATAGAGAAAATCTCTTTTAAAATTAGAAAAGTTGCTATAAATTACAACAAAACATTTTTCTTTAAAACTTGTGTAGAATCTATTTATTTAATAGAACTTGTATCACCTAGGAATCATTTAGATTTGTCTATACTTAGAATTAGATATTATTTGTTTAACGGGTTATCTTTATTTAAGGTAAATAATAAAGTATATTCCTTATTCATTCATTACTTAAAAAACACAGTGCAAATTTACATAAAATATGACATTACAGATGTTTAATAAATAATTTCAAACGCAACAAATAAATAATAAATTAATGTAAGGAATCCTTTAACTTAATATTAAATAATATTTTTTATTATTTACATTATCAAATGTTAAATGACCAATTTTCTCGCTTTTTCCTCGACAAAATAACATAAAAATAAACATTTTTCAAAACAAATTAGTATTATGTACCACAATATTAATTAATATTTAATCGTTCTTTCAAAACAATTTTGTAACTAAAATTGTAAATAAATAATTAATTTAACGTTGAATATTTCGCAAATTGAAGTAGAGAAGTAGCAACAAAAGCAATGCAACGCAATAACATTTCACATAATCATACGTAAACACCTCAGAAGTGCAATTAGCATTTTTATTTCAATGATGGATGGCGAAATTAATTTTTACCTTCCTCCTTTTTCTAGGTTCACAGTCTCCATTTGTCAAGTTTCGGATAGGTCCACTGAACACTGACTGCGGTCTCTGTGCGGATAACGAATGATTCATGAGCACAGTTTGGAGTGAAATTTTTTCCACAATTTGACACATTTCCTGCATATTTAATATGGTTGGCTAATGAGTCAGAATACTCTGAGTGAAATATATAATTTCCAAAAGTGTTTCGAAGTTGAAGTTTAATTCTGTGTGCCAAATATATGAATTTAAAGAATTACTGTTTTATTGGAACCACTATACGTATTTAATGATGCATTATATTATTTCACTCGTTACTTTCATATTTTTCGTCCTACTTACTTAAATAATCGTTTTCCTGAATAAAATTATTTTTATTTTTTAATACATAAAAATGCATACATATCATTGAAATTATACTGTAGGAGATTTTGCGAGATTTTATATTGAGAGAGATTAATGGACTTGTAATCTAAAAAAATTAAGACAAATATTTAATATATATATATATATATATATATATATATATATATATATATATATATATATATTCAGTTATTGTATTTTATATGATTTTACACTGAAAACTCAACTAAACATAATTATTTTAATTAGTAATATGCAAATTGTATTAAGTGTACATTGTGAAAAACTTACATTCCTAGTTTTTTTTAACAATAAGATGAGAGTAAATTACAGAAAAACTGGCCAATAAACATAATGTGTGCTTCAGTTGTTTACTCATTTGAAATGTTTTTAAAAATTTTAACGTTCCTAGTAAAGTGTATAAATCTTTAAAAAATGGTATTTGAAGGTAAGAGTTTATTGATACATCGTACCAAGCGACTAAATTTCTTGTTAATAATAACAATAAATCATTATCTTCTAAATTGATTGGTCACTTATTTGAATCATATTATTTCTAATTATTGATTTTGAATATAATCAATATTGCAAGTAAAATGTTTAAATATTTAATGTGACTTTATTGTTGTTATTATTTAACGCTAAGTATTTTGAAAGTAATGTTTTTCTATATTATTACAATGTTTGTTATCTAAAATTTCTAATATCAGTTTAACTGTATAAAATTTAAAAATACCAATACCTCATAAGATATTTAAAACACTCGTTGAAACTTTGCTGTAATACTAAGCTGAAAAACTGCATTTAAAATTGTTAAAATTATTCGATAAATGTAAGAAAAAATTTTTTTTTAAATTCATGTTAAAAATTTATAGCCTTCAATATTACCTATTTTGTTATTTGTTAAAATTAATGTTCCAATTATGGATAACCTAATTCAATGTTTGAAAAAATATTTGTAATATTTAACAATTATATGCGATGAAAATTAGATCTATTTGTGATTATTAGACAATTCAGAATTTTTTATATTTATTAAAGTGAATGCATAAATCATGAAATCAGAAAGAAAGGTTGTTGTACAATTAAATAACATGTTTGCTGAAATTTGTCCATATTTATAAAGAAATTATATGAGCTTAGACATGAATAGCATTTTGAAGATGAATTTTAGTAATAAATTGTTCTTATTGAAGTTATGGTATCTAACGGATAATTCACATTATTTTCAAATAAAAATAATTTTACTAGCTCTTTCTGTGAATTACAAAACTTATAATTATGTAATATTCAAAACTTATCTTTATATTAATAATTAAATTCAATCCGACTTAAGTTTAGGTATGGCAAAAATTTTATTTTAACACTAAACATTTTATTGATTAAGATTTATATGATAATAATAAAAACTTATTTTTTTAAGAATATCAATTTTAAATTTACAGTGAAATTGTATTTATCATTTTAATTTAATATATGTAAATTTCAAAAATTATTTCCTCTCAATGATATCAAAGTATTCATTTGTATGAGATATGAAATAAAATAACCTTGCTTTGTGTGTTTAGAGATATAATATTTAAAATCATTTCACGAGTGAAAAGAAACCAGACAGCTAATAAAAGCATGCTTATTTGAAAACAAGTTATGAATTTCATCTGTGAGTGTATTCATAAACTTAATGTGTTTTAAAAAAGTCATAAAATTGTAGAATAATTCATTGTTATCTATTTCATCTTGTAAAAATAATTATTATAACTTTGTATAAAGAAAATCTTATTGTAAAATTGCATCAATCTTTGGAAAAATAAATTTGTTATTAAAATACCCACAAATTGATTGTCTTTATTGTAAAGGGCTCATAATAGAAACATTGGAAACTTCAAAGATGCCATAAAATTTAAATCTTACTCAATTTTTGTGTTTATTTTATAATCGAAGCTATTATTTTTACACATTAGATTTGTATTTATATCAAACAAAATTAATCATTGTATTCGATAAAAAACTAAATAATTTTTAATATTACAACTCAATCATAATTAATGAATACTTCAAGAGACTCAAAATTGCTAATGATGCAAAATTTCTAAATTGTTCCTCTACCTTTATATTTTAAAAACTTTTAAGCTACACATATTTCTGCTTTCTAATTATTGATAAAACACATCATCCTAGAAATATTTAGAATTGAAATAAAAATAAAAGTCTTGAGAGGAAGTTAACATGCGTCTACAGTTTTCAATCGACAACAACAGAAATAAATGTAGTTAATTAAATAGTATTTAAAATTTACTTAACTTTGCATTTAAATTTTTATTTTTGTTTCTATGACTCAAAATTTTAATTAGGTGACTTTACGACATAATTTGAGCAGACGCCAGGAAAAATTAAAGTTTCATTTAAATCACTGATGTGTGAAATGCAAGTTTTTGAAAAATCATTGACTCATTAAACTTTGGAATATTTTAGACTATATTGATTGGAATTGGAAACAGAGTAGGGTACTCTTTTGGAGGATGTAGAGCGTGGAATTGATATTAAAAATACAGATTTTTTAAAGTGTTCGAAGTAATTTACCTTTTTAATTTAAGAAATGTTTTACTCAAAAGCACCAGACTTGAAGAAGAGGAAGAATATTAAAAAAAAAAAAATTGTGAATAGATTTCTTGAAATTTTATACAATCATGTTAGATGAAAATTTCTTAAACTTTAGAAATTTTCAGCAAATGTAATTAAATATATATTTGCTAATTTTTGTTTCTTTATTAACACTTCATTTTAACGTGTATGGTCTTACTATACAAAATGAAGAGCTTACGGCTTCGAGAATATTTTTATCTATCTTTAAGCTTGCTCTTACACACATACATGAAATAAAAACTAAAATTAACTTAATAATTTTGAATAAAATATATAGTACTAAAATTGAAGTTAGTAAGAATGGGATAAGAAATATTTTGGAATTTTTTTCAGTATGAAAACAAACTCAAAAAACATTAATGAATAAAGCATCCACAACATGTAGAGATGGTTCATTCAATTAAAGCCAGTAGGAAAACAACAAGCATAAAATCTCAAAGTAAGTAAAATCAACATTTCCGTAAATAAGATGTTTAACGGATTGTACGCAGCATTACGATGTAAATATTGGAATGAACGATGTTTTTGTTGTACAAAGCGTTATAAAAGAGCTTTATTGTGAGATATTAACAGACATTATCAATTCTACTTATACTGCAAGAATAACGGTGATTCTACCTGCATGGTCTGACAAATTCTGCATGGAATCTTAAAAAATTATCGATATTAGATTCAGAACTTCCACTGTTATTATTAGCAGATTAAGGAGGAAAATAAATTTTTGCAATATTGGCAGTAACAGAAATTGATGGCAAACATTACGATGTTGAATGATTCACACTCGAGTCTATAAATTAAGAATAAAGCAAGCTGAGACAGAGAAAGAGACAAAAGCGAAACAAATTTAAATTATTTGTAAAGTCTATTTATTAAACACAAGTAAAGAAAAAAAAAGATGCTATAAATTTGATATCATTAATAAAACTTGCGAATTTTACAGTTGGAGTCAATTAAAGAAAACAACCTATTTACTATAATGAATATAACATGGTTGGTATGATATTAACACATAGTATGCCCCCAGACGATGCAATACCCGCCGTACAGCACCTAGATATGCTGAGTATCAAATTATCGATCTAATCTTGGGGAATATTACACCACTGATCAAGCAATGCTCTCCAAAGTTCCGGTAGACATGTGGTAGGGGGTTGATGGGTTTCAATTCGTTGAACGAGCATGTCCCACACATGCTCTATTGGATTGAAGTCCGGTGAGTATGCTAGCCAGCTTATATGGGTGATATTCTCTGATTCAAGGCATTCGTCTACAATGTTCACATTAAGGATGGGTGTTGTCATACATTAACAGAAATTCTGCACTCATGGTGGCCCGAAACAAACGTACTTGTTCCAGAATGATATCCTGATAGATGTGCCCTGTCATGGTTACATTCTAAACATGCAGGTTAGATCTGGAGCTCAGAATAATTCCTCTCCAAAGAAGCAATCTTGCACCACCGTAATGGTGTCGTTCAATGGTGTTCTCTTGGTGGTAACGGGTACCTGACCCTCTTCGTATGAAATTCTGGAGAGAATCACTAAAAATTAATCCATGACCCGTCGGAAAATATCACTCAAGAATACTGTTCTGGTGTCCACAATGCATACTCTCTACTCCAGGCTAACCCCAGGTGACAGTGTGTTGAGGTAAATGGAACACATCTGACACGCCCACGAGCATATAGACCAATGTGCCCCAAACGACTGAACACGATTTTCATTGAAACTTTGATACCGGTAGCTGAAGAATGCTGACGAGACAGATTTGATGATGTTCTCCGTCGGCTTCTTTAGGCAATAACTGCCAAATACCAGTCCTCTTTTGGCGTTGTAACTCGGAAGCAACCTGTGCTGTAACGTTTACTAGCATTACCATCATCCTGGAATCTTTACCAAAGCCTGGAGATGATACTCTGGGAGATTCCAGCTTCCTAGAATATTTCCAGCTGGGTGCGTCCAAATTTAGGCGGCCGATAATTCTACCACGTAAAACATCATTCGAATGATTTCTTTGTGCCATAACTATGCGGCTGTTGCACTGAAAGGCTTTTAAAGTGCGTGTGAACAATTTTATTTCTTTTCAACCGATCCTTATATACCACCCCTCTTACACTCTCGTCTTTGTGACGTACTATCAGCGCTATCTGGTGGTTCTTACCATTATCCAAGATCTTACGATTATGCCATCGTAAGCCCATCAATGACTAATTTGCTTTGCATGAATATGGTAGCAAAATACAACTGTTTTCTTATTCAAATCATGGATGCTTTAAAATTAATTACTGAACAGATGATTACTTAATATTTAAAAAGTTTTAGGATTGGGAAATGTATAATTTATTAAAAAATGACTCAAGTATGAGCAAAATATAACTTAATGTAACAAGTTTTTAAAATTGTTGTATACACTTTTTAAGTTTTCTCATAACATTTTAAAATGATTCGAAAATCACTTGAATTATTTTAAGAACTGCAGTATTCTGAATAAATAAAAGCATATTTTAAAACCCAAGCTTTGTAAATATTTTGAATTCATATCACTAAAAATCGTAATCGGGAAGAGGATGAGTTTGTTAAGAATTCCGCTGGGATATATTATGTTATTATTTCTTATTCTCTTATGACTGATGAATTCAAGCAATATCCCTAAACTAGATGAACTTCAAGAAGCCCGGTACACATGAAAGGGTTTAAGTGTGATATTATTCCAAGAGAGGGCCAAACAATTCTAAATATGTTCAGCAAATGTCCGCTAGTCTTTATATACGATACAAGCTTTAAAGCACATTCTGCTTTCGTAGAGAGAGAAGCGTTTAATTTATCTCCTATAGGTCTATAATTACTGTCAAAGAACCACGAAATGTGTTAGAAGAATTTATAGTCTTTTACTTATTTAATATAGGTGAATAGGGGATATCTCTCCATCATATTATTTGACTTTTTGAAGAATGCAATTCTTAAATGGTAACTACGGGAAATCTGGAATTTAAGTGAATACAATCCTCCATTACAAGTAGATGCCAAATTATTGGTGAAAATATTGCAGATAAATGTAACCAATTCAATAGTACTTTATGATAACATCAAATCTTTAGCTTAGATAAATCGAAATATTGTTTTCTCAATCTGTAAGGAAATAATTTTCAAGATGTTGAATCAAACTTTGACCATCAGACAAGAATTACTGATCTACAAAGTATTTTCAAATAATATAATCTCAAGTCCCTTATTAATTGCTATAAATTATCTTCTATATGTTACATTTATAAAATTTACAAAATATTGCAGGGAAAACTGGCTAAGAATAATTTTATTATTCTAAATGACACTACAGGCACTATCACCGGATTAGACTAAATGCATTTTACTACTTTCACGTTAAATTGCTTAAGTATTTCAATGACAATTCAAATCAATGGTTAAGTAATCAATGGAAAGTTATTTTTATCAAATAGAATAAGTAATGATTCTGAAAAATGGATCCTCAGATTTCTTGTGAAGGAATGAAAGTGAGAAGCAATGAATGATATCCAACAATACATACAGTATACTTAGAAACTCTATCTGGCTAAAGCGATTGTTATTCATAAAGATTCATTTTTGGTGACTTTTTAATTGCTTATGTATGTCGAAATTTTCTGTGTCAGCCATAACTAAATAATTTTCTAAAATATTTTGCTAGTCAATCTTCTAGTCTGATGCGGTTCGAAATAAGTTTCAAAATGATTTATTCAAATAACACGAATATCAATGCATTAATTACATGGAAGTTCTAAAACTTGAAGTACTGTAAGAATAAAAATACATTATATATATATATAGGAACTTATATTTATGAATGTACATGGAGAATAAAAACTATGTTATTCTGTTATTCCAGTATCTTAGTCACCACAAGTTATATTAAAACTTAGATGTTTGCGATATGTTTTCAAAACAACTCTAGTTAGAAGTTTTAATCTAAGCTGATATTTATATAGATATAATATTTGGTCTTAAAGAAGATATAATAATGCGTTTAGTAGAGTTGAAACATAGTTTTAGCTCTGATACAAAGTCTGATAAAGCTTCTTGATTGTCATTAAGTATAAGTTCCAATTAATTTATATCATAATTAAAGCATCAAAGCTCAATGTTGTTTGCAAACACCTAATTCATACCTCATGGACAAAACTTTTTACTCCTGGAAAATGTATAGCAACAGTAGTATCATTAAGTACAGAGCCTTGAGACAAACCTTGACTGAACTCATATAGATTGAGAGATACTCTTTATACAGAAAAATAACTTTCAATTACTTTATTTTGACAATAATTAGATATTTATCAAACAATATTTCTTGCAAATCATAGCAAGCCATTGGAGGAAATGTAATATTTCAAATTTGAAATCAATTCATTATCTATTGTAAAAGAATGCAATATTGCAAGATTATATATAATTAAACACCTTGTTTATGCACATATTGTTTGAAAATCTTTTAAAAAAACTGAATACTTTCAAAGGAAACAAACAGGAATTTCGTTAAAAATCAAAATAAATAAAGCATAACATATAAATAATTAATTTCAAATTTATCATCAAGATTATAGAAATTAAGCAGATGATGAATAATTATTGATTATAAAAGGCATTACCAATTAGACATTTTAAGAAGGATAAAATATTAAAAAAATTAAATAAATTTAATTACATGTAACAAATGCTATCAAAGAAAAAGGAGCAGTAACAAAAAATAAGATTATCATTGATAAAATAAAGTGTTAATAACAAAAGTGAATTATTCAAATGAAAGAAAAAAGTTATTTTAGATATTATCTTGTATGCATTTCATATCATATCATTTAATTAAATTATAAATCAAGCATAAAAAATTCTTCTGGAATATTTTTATGAAATTATTAGCAAATATCATATGTCGATGTGTAAATATCTTAATGTGAAAATGTCTTAAAACAAGAAATAAAATAAAAATCGTTAATTTCAATGACTAATTAAATATTCACTAGATAAGAATTAAGACAATCAAAAAAAGATCTGAAGACAACCAAAATCTCATCAAATATTCATAAAAATGACATGCAAACAAACTAGAAATTGGAAAAAGGATTATTTTAGTTGAGTATTCGTTTTAGAAAATATAATATTTTTCTTTTATTTCAAAAATGAAGTAAAATAATCCTTAACATATTTGAAAATAATCCTAGACATAACGAATGGTGGAAAAAAATTCTTCTGTAATATATGCATATATATATATATATATATATATATATATACATATATATATATATATATATATATATATATATATATATATATAAAGCATATATATATGTATGTGTGTGTGTGTGTGTGTGTGTGTTTGTGTAATGTATATGCCTTTTAATTTTTTGCATGAACAATAAGGTTTTATATGTGCACAATAATTTTGATCAATTCTCTGAAAATGTAGGAGCATGAAAGAGGAGCATGGTGAAAGATTTTACTAGGATATTAAGGCAATGTGTTACCTTTGTCAAAGGAGATTGCATGTGAGCATGATGGAAGACTGCTTATGGAGTTTATAAAGAACTGTTTCGAAATATAAAAATGACAAGAATGTCCAAAGTATACGTTTAAGAATGTAATTGTATAAGGATCCTATAGAAATACTTAATGATGTACTAATTTTCATGATAACCTTTGCATATAACTGACTAAAATTAATGTTTTCTTGATAAAATATAAAAATAAAAATAAGTTTTTATATTATCTAAAGGGTGAATTATGAACGTTATTTAAGTAAAATGATTTATATTGTAGATATTTGAAGTCGTATGCCAAGCTAATGTCATCTTTAAATTGAATGTGAATAATAATATGAATTTGATTGTAAAATAACTGTTGAGATTGTTGATTCTGTTTATTAAATAATTCATTGATACCATATTTATCTATTTCACGAGAATGAATCAAGAAACTTTAATAGTTTAAGAGCACTTAACATACTTCAAACGTGTAGGAAAATGATGTCATTTCCTAAGCGTTTCAAAGTTTTAGGAAAAGAAATTTTTAAGTAACAAACAATTTTGAAATATTGAAGCTAATAGCTGTTGTTAGCTTGCATGGGATCGTGCAGATTAGTAACTCATATAAAGTTCTGTATTCTTTTTCGAGTAGTAGATTCAGATAATGAAGCATAAAAATAAATATCTTACAGATAAGAGAGCCATATTATTTGATTCATAAAAGCAATTCATATGATGATGTGGAATCATTTGTAATGAGAGAATATTCATAAGACCACATTTTGACCATATGAATTCCCTACTCTTAGAAATTGCCTAATCTTGATTTCTGAAAGTTGCGGTACATTAGTTTGTAGAAGCGCATTGAGAAAAATCCAGTAAAATTGAAAACATCAAATGCATTGTGTATACTTCCTACTTATTTTAAGATATATTTGCTTACAAGAAAAATATATTGTAAATAACAGTGCTGGCATTGCTTATATATATATTTCACTACTCTTTGTCACTACAAATTTTAATATTTATAAGATGTTTTTTATTTATTTATTAAAAACTCCATAGACTTATTAAAATATAAAAAAATACCTGTTAAAGAATTTAATTTAAATACTTTTGCCATGCATTTATTATTAAAGTTTTTTAATGTAATAACAGGAAAATCTGAGATACTTTGGAAAAATAATTTAAATTTTCAAAGGGAGAAAATATCTTTATAAAAGTTAATTGACACTTGTTAAAGCAATAATATCTATCGCTGTTTTTTAAAATAACATACATCGAGTTCTACAGAAGCCTCAAAACAATGATATGGATCCTAAAGAAAATTTTCATTTCTAATTAATATAATATGCAACCTAAATTATTGTTAATTAAAAATCCATTCCAATATATTTTTGTAATAATTTAAATTAAGTAAATTAAGTAATTTAAATGCATCAAGAATTAAGTAATTTAAATGCATCAGGCTCATCTAACAAATAACGTCAAAATCGGTTCTATAATCTGCAAAAATATATTGTTGCCGCAATAAAAATGTAAAATGCATTACTAATATTGTAAATTTAAGTATAAGTTATAACTCTTTAGCATTATTAAGAAATTGATCTTTGTTAAATAAAGCAGAAAAAATATCCAAATTTATTCAATATCTTTTGTTAATTGAATAATTTAGAATAATCACTTAACTGAACGTAGAAAAAATTTTGTACATTTGAGATAAATAAACTAATGTTAGTCTGTTAATTTAGGTGATTAGGTTTAATTATATATTTCACGGAATTATATACTGCTACTATTTTATTTTAGATGCATGTTACTGTGACCATGCTTTATGATGTAGCAAACGTACATTTTATTCTGACCTTTTCAGATCAGAACTAATAATAGAATCAGATTCTGAGTCAAAACGTTTCATCTATTTTATGTTTAGACTCAGAATTTGCGTACTGTTTTATATCTCTCACTTTATTAATTTTTGAAATTGGCGAATGCAAGTTTAGAAATGGGTCCTCATTCTTTACTATATCTAATATCATGAATAATTTTAAGGAAAATAACTAATGTTCTCTATTAATAAATTCCATATTTAAATAAGCATGCAATGATTTTAATTGTCAGTATAATTATAATATATTTCAACTAGTTTAAATGACATTAATTGTTTGAATAAATACAAAGTTGTTTTTACTTTAATCGCATCGATATACTTCCTCTAGTATGTTTCAAGTAAGAAAACTTTTATTATTTTTGGTGTTAGGATATCCTAACTGCGCACACGACTAAAGTGTACAGATTCTATTTGTGTAATTATACTTTATAAAATCACAGTGCGCGTGTAGCAAATTTTATGATCTTCATTTTGTAGCATTTCCACAAGAAAATGTGGTATTTCTTAATGGGTTCTTTTTGTATATCAAAATTTAAACTACTCATGGAAAATTGATCATAATTTAACAAATAAAGATTTTCCTTTGTAACCAATTTATTAAAGTTTAGCAATATTTTAAATTAAATTGAGTAATATATTTTTTCACACGTGCAAATCTGTTAATACCCAGTAATTTTTAAAAGTCTTACATCCCTAGTGGTATTTTTAGTTTTATTCGAAGTCTTAGTTTTTTTTATTTTATTAACATTTCAAATATAATGGGCCACAATTCATGAGAATATATTCATTTTGTATATTAATTCATAGGTCTAATAAGCAAGGCTTGTTTTGAAAATAAAATTATATGTTCTAAATCCAATACTATAAAGTCATTCAGAGGGAAGAACTCTTTGAAATTTCTGTATTAATAAATCTGTGTTAAGTTAGATTTGTTCGTGGAATTAGATAATAAAATCAGAGATTTCGGAAATAGGTTGCTTCTGTTATACTTCCAACTTCAGTACACATGTTTGCCAAGTTGTCTTTCACTTTATTCTCAGATACTGCGCAGCATATTTTTCCTTTTATTAATTTCGGAAACAGTAAGTTTTAATTGTCAGAAAATAATAGATTTATTCATTGATATCTGTGTTCAATACAGAAGGATAAAAGTAACTGAAACAAACTCATTAACAGAAATTACTCAAATTTGAAGAATTAAAATCAGATCTCATATTAAATTACTACATTTATGATTATATATATATTGATTTTAATAAATACATTCAATTCTATGATTTTTCTAAGGATTATGTGGTGTTCACTTTTTTGAAGCATAGTTCTATGTTGAGGCTTCCTAAAAAGGCTAAACTAAACATTTGGATAATTACTTTTATACTTAATTATGATATTTATCTTTACCTTAATACTACAAAAATTAACTTAAGTAAATTTTAAAGCCGAAGCGTAATTTTTTTTTAAAAAGTACAAATAATAACATGAATATGTCAGAAATATTTTTAAGAAACAATATTATGTTAAAAAATCAATTATTAATATTTGGTAAGATAATTGTTAGGTTATGTTATAACCTTAATTAAAAGCATTACTAAATGTAATTGCAAACAAATAACATTAAATTAAGAAATAGCCCCTTACGAATTTGAAATTAACTATTCACATTTTTGATGTTTTATTTTACTGTTTGGAATTATATTTTTATTGCAGGATAAAATAATATATTATTTAATGTAAGTAAGTAATTGAATAATATTCACTTAACTGATTGATTCAGATCAATTTAATAATATTTAATAATAATCGCATTGAAAGATATAATTATTTTTACATTCAATATCTTTTATGAGTACTTTTATGAAAAAAGTAAATAAAAATCTTTCATAATTGTACTATTTTCAAATTTAAACCAAATAATGTCTCAAAAATGTATGAAATTTTACGCATTTTTCAAGATTTGCGTATTTTTTGTAAGAATAGATACATTTTCAAATGTATTTTTATATTTTGAATAAGTGAAAAGAAGGTATTTTATGATAATAGTTTGTGAAAAAGAGGCGAAAGTGACGTTTCCCCCAAAAAGTCATAAATAACATTGATTTATTATTTTATGTAAGTCATTTCTGAAATATGAATTATTGTTTATTTTTTATTTTATTTTTCAATACAACAATACCAAGATTGTATCGCAACGCAAAACTATAATGGTATTTCTTTTAAAGCAATGCTAAAATAATATTTATATCACTAAATTTCATAAATTTTCTGTTGTATTCATTTTATTAATTGAAAAGAAACAATAAATAATATTTCTAAAGCTTAAATTATTTAATTATTGAATAGCTAATTATTTGATGAAATATTTATAAGAGATCAAAACTAAATCAAAAATATTTATTAATTTTTCTTTCATTACAAGATTTTGGATTTTATTTTCTTTTAGTTTTTTTCAAACATTTATTTTCACATACATAATATTTAAAAATACACTAATTAACTATCTTTTTCTTTATAATTATGAGCATGTTGTAATTTTTCTGGGGTATATCATGTATGATAAAGGTTGTTAAAATACAACAGACATACTTTACATTATGGGATAAAAAAATTAATATCTTTGTTTATTTCCAATGGAGCCGTGAATTGTCAGAAATATTAAATACTACTTCTACTGTAAAATAGTTAATAAGGTGACTGGGGGTTGAGATTTCTAAATACAAGAAAGAGCTTTTGTAATTCACGGTCCATCATCTTCAGCTTCTATTTATATTATTTCACTTAATATAGTTCTTTATTATATATTTTTATTATATTTCAACCATAACTTTCATGAAATGCTTTCATTTCAGCTATAGTACACATTCAATGGCATGCTTTTCCTCTCCAATACTATTTTCTTATTACCTCGTATATGTTATCTTCTTCACAGAAAACTTTAAAAATGAAATTATTACACTCTTTCGGGTATTATAAGTTTATTGATGATTTTCTACAAATTATTTATTTCGGATCATTATATACTAGATATACTTGTTTCCCTTTCAAGATAAATTATATTATGCTTATACTAATTATTGACGATTTAAGTTTCTTTTGATTAAATTTTATTTTTTTAAGTTGCAGTAAAAATAATATTATTAATATATTTATAATGACATTATTATTATTAATTTCTTAACAAGACAATTTTAAATTGCATTTTCTTTTAGATTTTACTGTAATTAAGTAGGAACAAATTATTAGAGAATTTTATATTTCAATGAAGATGACAATAATAGATTGAAAATGCAAAATCATTGGAATTAAAACTTTTTACTCAAAATATTTAATAAAATTGTATCAAACAATCTAACAAGACAGAAAATAATATTTATAAAAATATAGTAAGAAGCCAAGTAAAAAGTGTTATTTCACACATGAAAACTTTACAAACATAATTTAAAATAGCATAGAGTGTTATGATGGAAAAGTTTGAAATTAAAAAAATTTAACTTTCAGAGATGAAATGTTTGTTTTTCATATAACAACATAAGATAAAGAAAATATTCTGTGTAGGAAAATACTTAAACTGTAAGAAGCTAGCACATTTCTGGTTTACATGTTTTTCCGTTTTGGAAAATATGCATCATTTATAACTGCATGAAGATGAAGTTTTATGTTAAAAATAACAAAACAAAACTGGAAATAGTTTGTTATGTTTACGTTTAAAAACATAAGCTAAAACGGCTTCATGTTTGAATTAAAGCCAAGAAAGTAACATTCTTCTGAATGTATGTCAAGAAAATACCTTTTGAAGTACATCATGAAGTAAGAAAATACAATATTTTATGAATATATTCTGCAACCAATGATATTAAGATATTATAAAAAATTGCTAAATTAAATCGAGAATATATTTTTATAAGTTAAGAAATATCATTTGCCATTGATAAATAAAAAAAATTTAAATAAAATTCTTTTTATTCCTAGTATAATACAATAACGAACAACTTAAAAAATCAATGAACATTAATGTAATATTACATATTTTGAAATAAAATTAAATGTCCGAAATTTAAATACGATAGACTTGCTCATATAATAATATAAAAATATTTAGTAAATAACGCTTCCTTTTTTCGGGTAGTAAAGTTGAAAATCCATTAAGAAGAAAAATTAATTGATTTTAATATAAGCGTTATTTATAATGATTTTTTTTGAAAGATTTATGCAAATATTTTTTCTGCTTAAAATTGAATTAAACTCAGAAGTATCCAGGGAAGAATTAATAAAAAATCTAAAATTATCTAGCATACAATTTATATAAGCAATGTAGATGGTATTTAATAGTATTAAAATATTTAATAATATTTAAATAATAAGTGAATGCTGAATAAAAATATATTTTTACTATAAACGAAAAAATATTAAGTTATGAAAAATATTTCCAACTATTAGTTTATATACTTTTTCATAAAAGTTTTTAAATTTTCTTCAGAAAATGTTACAGTATATTCCATATATGGTTCCACTAATTTAATTCCACGCGATTAGCATGTGACTTAACTACTAATCTAGAAAATCAATATATACGATAAAAGTTTATTATTTTTTAAATAGGAATCCAGTAATAATTTGTGAAAACTCATAAATAACGGCGTTCAATGTTGAGATATTCTGAATTCCCAAACATTACTAAATAATAAGATTAACAGGGCTGTTAAATTCTTCTCAACTCTATTCATAAGCATCAAATTTTTTTAAAACAATTTTAGTGGTAAAAATTCCAAGACTTAAATTATTCTGACATGCTAATTTTATTAAATATTTTAAGTAATTCTGTATACATAATGAATGCGGATATTGTAATGTACTAAAGATCTTAAAGCTATCAAAAACAATGATTCGAAATTAAAAAAAAATGCTTCAGAAACTATTTTAAAACAATTGACATCAGCGATATATTCAAATATTGCATGCATTCAAATTCTTGCAAAACGATATACATATTCTTAAGCAAAATTAAGAATATAGTAGTTTTTTAAAAAAATATATATAAAGAGGGTAAAATTTAGTGGCAGATCACAAGATTGCAGATTAAATTAAATTAGTTTGATTTTAGATAACCACGAATAATAATTTTAAAGCATGTAATTCAGGTTTTCTTCTTGTAAATATTTTGAGCTCTTCATGTCAATATTGCCTCCAACACAATACTTGAAGGATTGAGAGTTTTTGGATTCAATATAATTTGGCTTTAAAATAACGAGGATGGATGTTGCACTGAATTCCAAAAGAATATTCAAGATTTATTTATTTGCGACGTGAGGAGCATGCCATTGTGTCCAATGTTTGTGTCACATAAAGGAGACCCATTACCAACGAGCTGGAAGGTAAACATATTAAATGATTAAATACATCACATTGTTTCTTTCATTGTCAGGATGATTCTTAGATTGCGTTAAAAATATTTTTATATAAACTATATACTCATTTATTATTAAATGTTATTGATATTTTTATTTATTGTATATAAAATACTCAATCATATATTTAAATATTTACTTGACAAAACTCTTCCATATTATCTAAAGAAAGAAGGAGGAATCTTACAAACTCAATACATTAAATTTTCTATCTATACAAATTTCATTTTTCAAATTTAACAATAATACGTGTTATAATTTTGGTCACGTTTCTCTACAACAATGATATTACGCTTTTGTTTGTTAAATGCTGAGTATCACACAATTATATCATATAATATAAGAAGGATGAAAACAGTAATTTGCAAAATTTATAATCATTTGTAATATTAAAACATATCTTTTTTCACTTAGTACAAAATTTTTAAATGCAAAGAAAGAGTTAATTTTAAACTATTGCGACAAAATATGTACCACTTTTACATATGAGCTGAGATATACAAACTTAATATCTCAGTAGAAAAATATAAAAACGTAGAGAATTTATTTCAAGAAGGAAAAGTATTATAAAAATAATAAATGAATTTGAAAATATTGCTCATTTCACTAAATGTTAAGCAATTCTATAACATCATTGGTTTCATATGAACTCTTAATATATATTAAAATCTTAATCTCTTAACGTATGGTTATGTTTAAAATGTTTATGTATAAACATTTTGTGCTCATAAAAGATTCATACATATATGAATCAATGGTGATAATCATATTTGATTGGTATCATTATTTTGCAATTCTCTCTTTAAAATTTATAAACACAGACTATACAAAATTTCAAAGACTCTGTTTTCTTTTGACAAACTCTAGTCAAGGTTAATATTGAAAACAACGTAAAATTAATGAAATTAACTGAATGTCACTTTAAACAAATTACAATTCAAAAGTATTCCTTATAAATGAATGACTTACAATTACATTTATACATTATGAGTTTCTTTCAATAAAAATTCAATACATTTATAAATTCAGAAATTTTGTTTCTTTAAATAACACTTTTTGAAATGCAAAATGATTTTGTAAAGTGCAAAATGACTTGGAATAGTGGAATGATATTTGTAAAATTACCATGAATCTTAGACATTTGCAAACGTTATAGTGTTGTTGTTTCTATCTCCAAGGTGTCTGACGGAGTCAGACCAAATCAAGGGATCTGTTGACGGAGAGAAAATCGATGGCAAGGCATGGAGAAGTGTAGATATCGTCCCATAGTACATTCATACAATCCAGGATATGCACAGGAGAAGCTTGGTGTTCGTGGCATTTAGGACAGAGAGGGTAGATTTGGTTACACCCTACAAAAGTGAGGCATTTCAGGGGGCCAGAGGCAAGACGTGTAAGACAAGTGTTGGATTTTCTTTAACAGGAAAGAGCCAGAGAAAGTCCCGGCTTTCTACCCTTGTAGAAGTGGTAAGTCAAAGGTACCTGCCAATTTATTTTAAACTGGGCTTTTCTCAGGGAAAAGAGTTCAAGGCATGTAAGTGCTGAAAAAAAAGAAGCAGGATGACCTGAGCCCTCCTTTGCTAAAGTATCGGCTATTTCATTGCCGCCAATATCCTCGTGAGATGGAATCCATTGAAAATAGATATTATGGGGATGGGAGACAATTTTAAGCTTGTGTAGAATACAAAGGTTTGTTTGGTCTCCCAAGCAGGTCCAATTTTGCAGATGTTAAATTGAACTGCGGCCATGAATTAATATCCAGACATCACTATAATTAATTTCACTCATGATGGATTCCAATCCTATTTAATGACAATTAGTTCGCTATGGAAAAACGAACAGAAGTCGGGATTATGTTGACTGAGAGAGAATTTGTCATGAGGAGTAACGATGGAAACTCCGCTGCCAGTTTGGTGACGTATTTTGCTGCCATCAGTATAGATTTTTATGTCATTTGGTGGTGTATTATTAATGGTTTCCAATGCTAGTTGTTTTAGTAATTCAAGTAAGCAATCCCTCTTGATGACTGCCGTAGAAAGTTTGTAATTGAAGTGAACATTGGAAAGAGCCTCAGCAGGATTCAGACCACAGTGAAGGGCACGTGGTTCAACATTGTCCTCGATTAAGTGCAGTGAGTTCACAAGACTGACAAGGACTGTGCTTTTTTAATCTTTGAAACGGATTCCAGTTGCTTAGATAACTTGACGTGAGACTGCCGTGGCCATAACTGTTGAGTTTACTGTAATATTTGAACATGAAGGCTTGTCTTCTGATATAGAGAAGTTGTAAGTCTGATTCGAAAAGTACTATTCCTGAAGGATCGCTGTGATTCAAGCCAAGAATGATGCGTGCAGCTCTCAATTGAGCTTTTTTCTAATTTTTCCAGATTGGAATTAGAAGCACAATAATAGATCACTCATTAGGCCCATTTTAGAATACGGGAAGCCGTATTCTAAAATGGGCCTAATGAGTACTAGGTTGGTAGCTCCTATGGTAGTTGCATCCGCTCCCCAGTTACTACCAGCAATTTATTTCAGGAAGCGTATTCTACACCTGGATTTGAAGGTAATGTATTCGATATGTTTGTTGAATGTAAATTCCGGGTCTAGAAGGAATCCCAAGTAATTTGGATGCTTTTCGTAAGTAAGTTTTTCTGAAGATTAAGTATCAAAGAAGGTTGGTAGTGATATAAGTGCTTATCTGTAGTAAAGAAGTTGGTAATTGATTTGAATGGATTAAAACTCAACCTGAGCTCCACCGCAAACTCGGAAAGGGCTTCCAACGAACTGTTAATCCGAGACTCTATCTCAGGAATGGAGATTCCAGAGCTCCAGAGAACTATATCATCACCAAACATGGCAATGCAAGTTTCAGGAAAGATAGTCCTCTCGATACCAGTCAAATATAAGGAAAAAAAAGTTGGTCTGAGAACAGCTCCCAGGGGAAAACTTTGCCCTAGGTGAGAATTCTTTGAGAATGTTTTTTTACATTTATCCCTTATATACCTATGATGGAGTTAGTCCGAAATCCAAACCAATGTATTACCTCGGATATTAAATGTGTTATGCATTTTAATTATGAGTTTATGCTTCCAAACTCTGTCGAAAGACTTTGACAGGTCTAATATAGCCGCAACTCTGCGAGTGGTAGGTTTTATATTTTGGGAATCCCTGATGGTTTTTGCAAAAAACAAAACTTGATCAATGGTGCTGAGACCTTTTCGAAACCCATACTGTTGCTCAGGAAGAAGGATATTTCCATCCAGAAAGAAACGAAATCTGATCAAAATCATTTTCTCTATGATTTTACTAGTGGTACAATTGGTCTAAAATCCCCGGGAGGGGGGGTAAGAAATTTTTGTTTAACTTTTTAATTGGAATAATGATGGCATTTTTCCATTCCTGGGGGAGTATGCCTTTGGTCCACGAAGAGTTAAAGATGTCAAGGAGTCTTAGTTTTCTCAGGTATTCCAGGTTTTCAAGCATAAAACCATGGATACCGTCCGGGCCAGGTGATTTGCTGAGATGGAAGAAGGACATTGCCAAAAGTAGCTCATGCATAGAAAAGTAAGTTGGCATAGAAAAATCACCAAAGTCAGATCTACGACAGCCATGTACAATATTCCATGCGTTACGCAACACAGGTTTGTTCTTGTTGATGAAGTTGAACCTGCTTATTTCTTGGCAATATTTAGCAAGTCCATTGGCAGCAGATTGATCGTTCTTAAACAGTTGTCTATTATAATTTTTTACTGAATTATACTCCTCAAATCGGGGTTGCACATTGTTGATGATCTTAACTATTTTTCAAAGTTCTGTAGTGGGAGTTCTAACAATTTGATTACAAATTTCGTTCCATCTAGATATTTTTAAATGGGTATATGCTAGCTTAATTCCTGAATTAATTTTATTGATTTTAGATCTAGAACCATTCTCCTCATGCCTGGCAGTTCCAAGAAGATGCTTTCTTTCCAAGAAGAGGCTTCACAGTAGTGGAATCCTAAGTGAAATGAGAAATATAACGTTTTTCATTACCTGTAGGAATAGAAACTTTTGCTTGCTTAAGAATAAATTCTTTGAAATTTTGCCAGGAAGTGCTTAAAGAGTTATTAAGTGGCAAAGAAACTAGCTCACTATCAATTGAGTTTCTAAAAGAGGTCCAGTTGTGTCTCTTGAAGTTCCAGAATTTTTCATTGGAATTGAAGACTTTTTGTCTCTTATTGATATCTATAATGATACTCAGATGATCACTTCCAATGTTATCTAGTTTTGACCAGAAACATTGCAGGAATAACTCTGTACTGTTCATGGGTATGTTTAACGCTTCAGAGAGTTATAACTAAATGAATTGTGGGTGGATGTTCCATCATTGAGGATCATAAAATTACAGTCATCAGCCAACTAGAAAATGTCAAGACCTTTATAATTAAAACTGGAGCAACCCCAGATAGTATGTTTAGTAGTTAAATTGCCGAGAATGATGGAATATTTGTTCCATGATGTTAGAGAGACTATCGGGTAGCCGGTTTTGGATTGGTGCATGGTAAACTTTTAAAATATTTAAGGGTTTCCCTCTTCATGTTATTTTTATACCCTGGATTACAAGGTCAGAGCTTTCAAAAGCGGGGATGCTTATGCTTTGGTATTTGATGTTCCGTATAAATACAAGCATCCACCTCTCGAATTAGGTCTATCATTTCTGTAAATGTGGTATCAATTACACTTATAAGTTGTATTCATCCTTAACTTAGTTTCCTGAATGGCAATTATCTAGACATCGTTAGTTTACACATTTTTCAATAATTGATACAATTTGATCCTAGTAGCGAAAGTAGACAATCCATTAATGTTGCATTTTAGGATCTTTAGTGCTTTAAAAGTAAAGGGAGATCGTAGATGACTTTTTGAACGAAATTCTCTGTATAAATCTCGACGCGTCCCTGTTTATCCCAACCGACGGACGAAGCAGTATCAATATCATTTATCAACTGATTCCTAGGGAGGAAAAGTGCAGCTTTTATAGTCCAAAGACTAAAGCACCGTGAGGAAGAAGACTGTCTTGACTCCATGCCTGTTAGTGCTAGCTGGGAATTATGGATTGGCCTTGCGCATTGGGTGACCATACCAGGAGTAAAAACTCTCGACGTACTTCACCAACTTCTCCCAAGAACATCCCGTTATCAGGTGAAGCCACTAACAGGGTTAAGGGGAGAAACGTTATCAAACAATGTAGCGCTCACACATATTATGTATTTTCTTCTAAAAAGTCTAATATTGAAAAATTAAAAGAATTGAATTATAGAAAATGTATCTAGCAGAGGAATACGATTAACTAGTCGCTATCATATTTTATGCAGTAATTTTTAGAAACCTGACAGCGTTTTTAAATGATATTAAAAAATTAGCTGAAAAATTTTAGTTATGTTTACCCATTCTTTAAGGTATGTCAGTGTTAATTTAAAAGTTGCAAAAATATTAGTAATTTATGCTTTAAGCATGTAAATGCTAAATAACATTCAGATTTTGCATCTAAATTTCTGAGAATATACTTATTTATTGTGTCTTAATTTATGTAATATATAAAAAACAAATATAAGTGTAATACTTTAATCAAAATATAGACTTCTTTTATATATTGAATCATTTACAAGAATAAAAAAATAGAAAACTAATAAGTGTATTATATTATAGTAATGTGATTATGATATGAATACAACAAATGCAAAATTCATTGCAATTTAAAATATGTAATTACTCTGTTTTGCATGAGAAATATTAAATTTTACAATGGAAAATATTTTCTGGTTACAAAACAGAATTTGACGGAGCAAAAGTTTCAATTCTTTCCATTATTTTTTTTTCTGTTATAATTAGAGAAAATCTATATTTTATAGATGCAATTAACTACATGAAGAATAATAAGTTCTTCATCTAAATGTGTATATATATATATATATATATATATATATATATATATATATATATGATATTTTGGAAAAATAAGCTTTAAAATATTTTATGTATATTATAAATTAAAAAAAATTAATTCTTACAAACAATTTCTTTCAAATTATTACTAATTCTTACAAATATTTACAAATAATTTCTTTTCTCTTAGTAAATTTTCATATCACTTTAAACTTTTTAACATCATTGAATTTTCATCTCTATGTTTATCTGCAAAGCAATTATTTAAATCCAAATTTACTTTTATTTCAACCACATTATTAACCACCAGATTTCTAGGAAATTACTTACAACATTTGCCAAACAATATTTCCTTTATTAAAATACTTTATTTTCAATGATGAAAAGAAAATTTGTTATTAGAAAAATGCCAATTAAAGTTTATAATAGAATTTTAATTAGAAAATATGTCAACAAAAAGGTTATTATGTCTGAACAAAAGATATCGATCTTTTCAGCAGACAATGAGAGAATTTTCTGAAAATTTGTATAAAATACAATCAAAATATAATAAAAGACTTTTTAAAGCAGATAATGCAAGTTTTCAGTTCACTGAAAGATTTAACCTTGAAAGATTTTGATAAATTTGAGATAAAATGTCAATATGAATATTGTTTTTTTCTTAAGATTATATGATTTTAATCAATTTAGTTGAATTGCATATAATTAATATTTTTGGAAATAAATTTGAATTCATAGATAGTTTATTTTGTTAGCATATTGATACTACTTTGAAGAGTTCGATTTCAATAAGTATGTTATTATGAAATTTTTATTAATTCTAATAGTTTTTTAATAAATAAGCCACGAAATAACAGACTTTAACCTATTTCTTAAATATGAAGATAATGAAGATTCTACAAGTTATAATAAGATAATAGGTACTTAATTGTGTTCTGCATTTATTGTTTACTTTTTTCAATGGATCTTAAAATTTAATTCAATTGTTCTACTAATAGTGTTTGGTTAAAAATATTTATAAGAGAAATGTTGATGGAATGAAAGTATTTTAATGAACATGAAGTTGATTTTAGAATTCTTTTGTTAATGAATGTTAACTAATTTATAATTATACAACAAATAATTCTTTTACATTATCATCCATATTTAATTAGAGAAAATTTTTTCTTAGCGTACGTCCTGAATATTAAAGGTCTTTAAAGGTAAGGAAAGATTTAAAAAATTGAATACTCAAAAAAGGTGGGAGATGATTAGAACATTTTATGAGACTAGAGATTTCTGGAAACAATGTGAATCTTATAGAGGAGACTGTTGCAAACATTTTGATGTATTAATATATAAGATGTCATGCATTTCATGAATTTCACTATTTTATATTTGAAATCTCATTTAATAATTTCCTTTTATCTATCAAACTTTCTCACTCTCTTTGTATATATATACATATATACATACATACATACATATATATATATATATATATATATATATATATATATATATATATATATATATATATATATATATATATATATATATATATATATATATATATATATATATATATATATATATATATATATATATATATATATATATATATATATATATATATATATATATATATATATATATATATATATATATATATATATATATATATATATATATATATATATATATATATATATATATATATACATATACATATATATATATATATATATATATATAATGTTTACTTACAATTTTTTTAAATTATTAGGAAAATATAAAAAAAATATAAAATGAACATAAAATAATTTACACCATTAGAAGGAAATATGCGTATATTGTAGTATAGCTGCTGAAAGGTTTTTCATAAATCATGATAATATTTTATTTGTCTAAAATATTAAAATCATTAAATTTTTCTCTTAAAATTCACGTTTATTTTGTTAATATAACCATTGAGTTTTCTCTAGCATTTACAAGATAGTTACAAACGCAGTAATCCAATTTGAATCCCTGAACTTTTCGGGAATTTAAATTCTAGTGACACTTAGTGAATACCTCATATAGCCCAAAAGCGAAAGGTTTTTACAATAAACAACAGTTCAAATTTTGACTACCAAAATGTATTCTTAAACCAGAAAATGGTAAAATTCTGTCGAAATTGTTAAACTTTAATTAATTAGAGAATATGTTTAAGTGTGACATATTTGCATCAATCCCATATTGAAATGCAATAAAATATTTTCAATGGAAGTGCGAAAATGCGATAACGGGGCTTAATTAAAAATAGAATGTAAAATAAGAAAATGTTTGTTTTTTGTACAAATCTTACGTCCTAATTTTAATTCTAATTTTTTGCCTATAAACATGGTTATTTATGAAGTTCATAATAAAATTTTATATTAAAGTTTCTGTAAGCTTTTCTGTAGTAACGTGTATTTATTATAAAACACAAAATGCCCTTATTTACTGATAAGAAATTTCAAAAAGTATATTACAAATATTATGTAATCAAAAACCTGATTTTAATGCGTCTAACTAAATTTGACGCATAAAAATTTCAAATATAATACAAAATAAAAATTAGAAAAAGAATTAATGATGTCTAGTTTTAGTAATTGATGAAATGAAGGTAAAATGGATAAAAAAGAAGAAAGAATGATTCTTATTCTACATTTTATCTACATTAAATATAAATATACATTTTTATTTTAGTGATTGAAAATTTAACACTATTTTGAAACATGAATTATTATTTAACACTATTAAGAAACACGTACAAAATTTATAATGTTTTCATGGATAGACTATGCATTTATTTCCTAGCATTAGAAATCTTTGCAACTGAGTAAAATTTATTTTGAAAGATTTATGATTTCATCATTGCTAAAATTTCAAATTAATTTTAAAATCTATGTCAAAATATTTCTTAAGCAAAAGGATTTTAAAAATCATGAAATAAATTTTAAAATAGGAATATTTGTTTTTATTCTTATTATTTTATATTTAATTTTCTTAAAAATATGTAGATTGATCTAAAAAGAATTTAAAAAAAAATAAATTTATTTACTATTTAAAAAAATTTGTAAAATTATTAATTTAATTAATAAAAATTACTAAATATATTGAAAAATTAAAATTTTAAATTGGAGTTGATTCAAAACTCCTTGCAAGCGTACATTAATTTAATGAGATTTGTTTATTATATCTTATAAAACTTTATATCTTATCAAAAATTGGATATTTTATTTTCTTACTTTGCAAAAGATGTAATCATTTTTACCAAATAATTATCACTTGAAAATATACATTTATATAAATATGGAAATTTTAAAAGCATTTCCTTCGGATTCGAATAAGTTATTCACTAAAAAGTAAACATATTACTTTTGATGTAACATTTTTTGAATTATTTTCTAAAGTAGATTAAAAAATAAATTACAGACATAGAAAAATAAAAATGAAATGTTTTAAATGAAATAATCTTAAGAAGAATGTTCATTACATTTTATTTCAAAAGAGACAAAAAATAAATTTTTAATTCATTAATTTTATAAAATGATACATTAAAAGTCAATATATATATATATATATATATATATATATATATATATATATATATATATATATATATACTTGGGCAGCTATAAGTAATTTATCCTTAAACTGTAACAATGTTTCTATTAATCTAATAAAAGCATGAGCATTTAATCATTTTAATTATAGGAAATATTTCAATTACTGTATTTAAATTTTAATTGTTTTTCTTTCCTTCTTAAATTTTTTAAATTTACTTTTTTCTACCTGACATTATTCTGTAAAAGATTATAACTTAATTTTCATGGTATTTTCATGGTATATTCATGAATGGGTATATGGTACATGGTATATTCATAAAACAATTGTATATTCATGAATGGAGCCTAGTAATTTATGCTATCTCTTCATACTTAAGATCATTATTCAGTTCAACGTTTGCAAATTAAAAATGAATATTCAAAAAAAAAAAAGAGGATTTTATTTTAAGTGTGTTAACCTTATTGCTTAGTTGTGTTAAAGAATTTTGATATATTGAATATGTGTTAGATTTCAATATAAGGCTACTAATAACCATTTTGAACATTTAGTGTAAACAGCCAGCTGCTAGCAGTCTAGGCTTAAGGAAAAGCTTGTTGATTCATGGATCAGTTACGTGCATTGTTGATATTTGCATAATGGAGTATTTTTTCACTTTCTTATATTTCCTTTTAAACAGTTGATTCTGATCTTATTGATAAGAATTAACAATAGAATTATGAATAGATTAAAAGAGATAGTAGTGAATTATAAGCACAAACATCAAACTTGTTGTAAACAGTTACACAATGGAAGATACATCACTCCAAAAATTTTTTTTGGGGTGAATGAATAAAAAACAAGCTATCATTTATTTCATTATAGTAGATTATAACAATACAAATTAAATGAAAACTGTATATTTTACACTTTATGATCTCAGATATCGCTTCGAAAACAAAAATAATTATTTTAGGTTATTTAGGAATAAAATATTTACAAGATGTATGTCAGATATATTTTTAAGCAATTAAATTAAATGTTTAAATATAAAATGATTCCTTAAAATGAGTGTTTTTACAAGAACAAAAAATGTTTCAAAAGATTTAAGTAAAACAGCTTTTTTGTTTCTTCAATTTAGAAGGGGAATTTATAGGATTTAAATATAATATAAATTAAATATTATATAATTAAATTTATATAATTTAACCACATCTTTCAGAACATTGTAAAGACAAAGAAACAAGCAAATTTGAATTGAATGTTTTAATGTAAGTAATAATAATAATTATATATACATACAACGTACATACATACTTGCATGTATACATATATATATAACCAACTTCTTAAAGCTATATATATATATATATATATATATATATATATATATATATATATATATATATATATATATATATATATATATATATATATATATATATATATATATATATATATATATATATATATATATATATATATATATATATATATATATATATATATATATATATATATATATATGTATATATATATATATAACCAACTTCTTATAGCTGTACTTATTGTTTAATAGGTGTGCCCGAAGCAGCAACAACTTTATTAATTAAGAATTCTCCCTTTGCATTAGTCGCACTACAACCCTCTTCCAGTTTCCTGATAATCCCTTTGTCTTTTAAATCAGATAATTTATTATGGACATATTTTTAGAAACGACTCAATTGCTATGAATGTTTTTAATTGTGTCTGTTTCTTTCTTTTCATTGTAGCTTAAAGCTGCTCACGGTGACCTTATGAGTTTTTCTTACGCTTAATCTGAAGCTTTATTCCTAGCATTTGGATGCGCATAGTCTTTGTACCTTTCTACTAGATTGCATTTTTTGTACTGAACTTTAGAACACTTTTCGGAAATTATATGGTCACGAACTTATAACTTTACTTGTTGCTTAAGTTTTGCACACAAGTGCCATACTTTTTTGCTTCAGTTTGGAAGTAAGGAATGTCAAAAATTTTGAATATTGTATAAATGTTGCCGATAATTAAAAATTGTCACAGGAGATAACAGACGAAATTGAAAGTAATTATTTTACATAAAAAATTGGCAGAAAATTGGGGAACATTGAAGGAACCATGATTGCAAATGGTAATGGACGTTTGGTGTCATACAACATTACATATAAGGTATTACTATACCTTCATACATATAGAAGCACTGAATAAACACTAATCGTTTGCTAAATGTAAAATTGATAGACAACTAATTCACTTATAATCTAACATAAAAAATATAAGCTCTTCTGTTTTGCTTCTTTTTGCTTAGATATTGTGATTTACCAAAATATTTTCTTGCATGTTTGAAGTTGCAATAATGGTGGTTAATTTTTTTTCAGATTATAGGTTTTATCAAAATATCTCACAAATAAAATTAGAAAAGTTGTTTTCCCATTCTTTTTGTCAGAAAAAATTTATAATTATATTTCGAATGATATAAATCTTTTATGTCTTTAAAGTAACATCTTATTAAAAATACAATGGATTTTTTAAAGTGCAACAGCGAAACTTATGTGTCCTAAAAAAGTTGTCTTTAACATTTTGCAGATTAACTCACTGTGCTTTGCTTGAAAAACTTTACTTGCTTAAATTACCTTTGTTTTCTATTATCTTAAATAACAATCAAATGTATGTCATGCTTTCATTCTGAAATTTAATATATTATATGTAGAGCAATTAATAAATATATTTACATTTACAAAATGACTTTTGACCTCATGAAGAGTTTAACTTTATAAAATTGTATGAATTTTAACAAGTAAAAAATTCTTGCATTAGTTTTAAAATTTAATTGAATTATTAGGGCAAGCTTTCTAATTTATTCTTTAATGTACTTAAAGATGCATGAAATATTCTTAACATTTATTTATTTATAAGAATAAACCTAATAAAATATTAATAGTAAATTTGCTGGATTATATTATGATACATTAAAAATATTGGATAAACATGATATAGATCACCTGCATGA
The DNA here is from genome assembly GCA_030067965.1 of Latrodectus elegans. NCBI lineage: Eukaryota > Metazoa > Arthropoda > Arachnida > Araneae > Theridiidae > Latrodectus > Latrodectus elegans. The sequence continues at coordinate 105,992,238 of CM057813.1, read as the reverse complement.
AACAAAATTTAAAATCGAATTAATATAGATAATTAGAATATGTTTTCCAAAAATGAAATAATTTCATATTTCCTTAACTTAAGAGATTTTATGTCTCTTAACTTTTCATTAATTTTATTTGACTAATTTCTCAATCAAAATATATTTTTATTACTGAATTCATTATAACAATTTTAAAGTAAGTGAATTAAAAATTTCTGAAAGTCAAATAACAATACTAAAAGTAAGACACTGAATATAAATGAATATTTATTTTTATTTAAAAAGTTATTTACTTATTTCTTTTTCGAATTTACATAAATTTATCACTAAAATATTTAATTCAAAATAAATTTCGTAATGCTTATATCGCTGATATTTGAAAATTAATTAAACAGAGTCATGTGTCCATAAACACCAAACTTCTATTAAATCAAATCACATCAATTTAAAAAAAAAACATTTAACCATGCCAAAAGTCTTTGTAAAAGTAAAGGAAAAGGCTTAGTTAAAAAAAGTTATAGAGGAAAGAAATATTTGGAATCGAATATTTATCTAAAATATTGGTGAAATATTTTGTTAAGGCTTTATTCAAGGTTTAATACCTCGACTTAATTTTTATATATAAATTCAGCATGATTATAGTTTGCTCACATTCGAAAAATTAAATATTTTGAAAAATTTCATTTTAAATATAAATAAGAATATTAACTAAAGAAATATTTTTCTTTCATTATATATATCTATCTCTATATCTATATATATATCTATATATATATATATATACATATATATATATATATATACATATATATATATATATATATAAGTATATATATATATATATATATATATATATATATATATATATATATATATATATATATATATATATATATATATATATATATATATATATATATATATATATATATATATATATATATATATATATATATATATATATATATATATATATATAATTTTCTTAACAACCCTTTACGAATTTACGAAATGATTGCCCTTACCAATAAAATTGTCAATTTTTTAATTTTGGACAATAAAAAGAAACCTTAGTCATTTACATCGTTTTTCTGAGTTCTGCTTATCTCGAGTCACTACTTAATTCTTGATAGTGAATGATTCGCTAATTATTATAATGAATCTGAGATCACATAATCTTTTCTGACCCGGACAATAAAGGATACAGTACGCTTAATTTAAAGAGTCAATATAAAATTCCCTGGTAATATGGTTTTTCCATCGCAACTGTGAGAAATTCTTATTATTCATGATTTTCCAGTAATATTCCTTCTTTAGTGTACACAATAGTTGATAATTTTGGGATACACACATATACTGCCCATGTTGGTTTGTATAATTCTTTTAGTTTTAACTAAAGTTGATTCCACAGCATTAATATAAAATTTGTCAATCCAACAATATTTAGTTATCTTCAACTGATTTTCTGTAAATCATATTGAGCTATTTTTTAGTCTCTTTTTTTCTTTTGCTGAGCACGTAAGCCACACAATTGGTAGAAAAAGAAGTTTCTGAGAAAAAAACTCATTTTATTCTTATATCCTCATCATTCTTTTTGACATTCTGATTATTAATATTATGATGATTAAATGCTGTTATCGGTTCCATTCTATCATGGATATCTTGTTTTAAATTTTCAAATATTTGAGAAAAAGCGTTAAATTAAATATTAAATACTATTTAATAGCATCACATAAAACATGATTTGTAACTAAAAATATCTTGTATTTGAGATAAACCTAAAGCTTAGATATTTATTTTAAAAATAAATATTTAATTTTTAAGTTTTAAAATTTAATGCAATTATAAATATTTGTGAACATTTTGAATCAGCAGATCATTCTCTATGCATGCTTCAATGAAGGTTTGGTCATTTTTAAAGACATTTTAATTAAATTCATGTTTAAATTTATCATTTTTTTAAGAAATTTTATGTTTTTATTTATTTAATCAAAGTTTATTAATAAATATTTTAGCAAATATCTTTATCATAGTTTTCGAATAAATAATAAATGTCAATAACAATAGCAATGAATTTTAAAAATCATTCTTTGATTGACTATCGTTTCTCCTTGATTTTTTAAATATTAATATTTATTATCTTTTGGATTACTCTGCTGTCTAAATTTACTTATCATTTAAATTTATAGCTACTTACAGATTATCCCATCACACATTGTGTTCTGGTATCAGTTTAATAAGAAAATTACCTAAAAATAGTATATTATTACTAAAAATGTATCAAGACTTACGCCTTTAAGAACTTCAAATTTTTTAAACGTGTTATGAAAACCAAGTTTATATACGCAAGATTGGAACTTTGATGTAATAATATCAAACATTTTACTTTACCCGCAAACTAATGGCGTATATTAAAATTAAAGTTGTAGTATTCTTTTTCATTCTGTTATGCGCATAAGGTAATTGTACTTAATTCAAAATGTAAAAAATACTTCTTAAATTTTATAAATAAATACATTTTTAAGAGCTTGTTGTGTATCTAATTTTGGTTCTTTGAGTACCCAGAATTATAAAACATTTTACATGGTTAATCTTTCAAATGTGTATGAAATGAATATGTTTCAATTTAGTAAATGAAAACGCATATAATTATGTTATAAAATTTTAATATTTTAAATGGTAGTTTAAAGTCGTAATGTTTTAACTTTTTACATAAATCGTATGATAAGAATTCCTTTGCTTGAAAATTAATTACATAGAAATATATTCTTAGATAAAAAATTTAAATATTTTTGGGAATTTGAGTGACAGATCTAGAATATTGACAAACATGATAAAACAACATATATATATAATTCAAATAACACATTTAAATTTTAGTAAGTATCAAAGAAATATTTGTAATAAAATATTGTAATTTTTTATAATAAAATATAACACTTAAGAGATATATTTTATTTAAATCTTTAATTTTCATGAAAAATGTATAGCAGTTTTTAAAATATGTTTTGAAAATTGCTGCAAATCTTGAAATGAAATATTATTTCAGTAATTATAATTGGAACAAAGTTAAAAGCAAGCATTTATCTTATTTACATATAAATTTACATAAAACTATATTTATCTATATAAACGTAAATCTGTCTCGTTAACTTGTTTAACTCGGTTTCCATACATGGATCATCTTATCAAGACAAACGCAGAAAGCATATTTGACGATTATCAGGAAGAATCCTGTTCAACTATGTTCTCTAGAATCATTGAATCCATAGTGACTAAATTGAAATCATCTTTAATAATATTCAAGTAGTATCACTTAGAATTTTACATCACTTCCTTTATACAGGTTCAAGGTTTAAGCATAACGTGAGAACCAACTGCCAGAAATTGACAAAATCCATTAATGAATAAATAATGGACCATTTATGCATGTTTAGTATGCAAATTTTCCCAAACTAGAGAAAAAACATGAAGGAAATTGCATTTAATTCAATTACCTGAATTATATATATATATATATATATATATATATATATATATATATATATATATATATATATATATATATATATATATATATATATATATATATATGCATTTACTTATAACGTAATATGTATACACATAATTATATAAATATATAATTATGTGTATATGTTATATATACACATTATTATATATGTATATAATTATGTATGTCTATAATATTTGTATGTGTTATCAGTAAAAAATGCGGTATAAAATTAAATATACAATTACGCTACTATACCTATTGTAAAATGCTTTAAATACAAAAAAGTAAACATAAAATTTATTTTATTATTATTACAATTTTTCATCATGAGGAAAAATAGGAATTACAATCTAATATGAGAAAAGCAAACAAAAAATTTAATAAATATCACTTTGTATACTGCAATTTCTAAGATAATCTTTATCTCACAATACCTATTTCTCCATGAAAATATAGTAAATGAATTAAAGTCAATAAGAATATTATTATAGATTTGAAAGAGTAGATATTTATATGTTTGAAAAACAATCACTATCCCTTTAAAGTATTAATAACATTCCTTATACGTTTTTTATTTATATAGAAAAAATGAATGAGGATTTCATGGTTATGAGATGAAAAATGATATTTTTTGAATAAAACTGATTTCAAAATAATGTATTTAATAAAATCCATTATTTGAAATATAAAACATTATTTTACATCTTAGGCAAGAATGTTTACTTACATTCGAAAAGCAAACATATATTATTGAAATTATCTGTAGAGTACAAAAGATATTTGCGTTACAAAAATATGAAATTTGATTCACGAAGATTTAATCATATATTGATAAAAAAATTCTTTCGACTGATTTTAAAATATTAAATGATGTGATATGTTTAAATATAGAATTAAGTTTTTCCAAATAATGAGGTATTTATTTTTTGCACAAAGTAAAATTGTTTCGTATACATAAATTTTATCTATAGAAAACATTTTATAGAAACGTATTATATTCCTTTGTAATACGAAATGTTTTGAAACGTAAATATTAATACTCTTTCAGTAACTAAAAATAATGTTATTATTATTTTTTTATTGTGTATTATGAAACTGTATAAATATTTTTAGTATTATTTCATGAATATATAAATATAGCAACCTTTCTAAATAAAGTGCATGATCTGAAAATACTCCTTTATAATATCAAATTTCATAAAATGTTCTGTCCATATTTACGAATTTTAAATATATATTTGAGAGTAAATCTTACAGACTTTGGAAGACAAATTATGTTATTAAAAATATTAGACAAATAAATTAATTTTAATTAAATCTTATTAAATTAAATGATTTTAATTAATCATTAATTAAATTAATAATTAATTAAATAATTAAATTTAATTATCTAAATTCCACACTCATTTAATTTTCTTTGTTTCTTATTAATATCGCTTTGTTAAGCAAAAATGGAAAAGATAAATGCAGTAACTACACAGTTAATTGGTAAGAAAATAAGACTAATAAAATTCATACGAATTTCCATTTTTTACAAAAATGTCTTAGATATGTACTTTATATTTACCTTTTTGGAAAATGATACCAATCGCCTCACTGTTTCTGCTCATTGACTGATACTTATTGCCTATTAAGCAGTCTTTACTGATGAAATGAGTAGAGAAGTTTGTTCTAATTCGTTCAAGATAGATACCTTCTGGAATTATTGTCTTTGTAAAGTTTGCTTTTATGACAAAATTGTCTGATTGTCACCATATGTCTACTAAAGATAAATTGGAATTCATGGAGATGCATATTTGGAGACAGGATGCTTTAATAAAGACAATTTTTCCATACAATCCTCCAAATAATAAACCAAATTTTTAAAGAATTATGCTAGATTGGGATAATAAGTCATTGATTCTGGGTGATTTGAATGGTCACTCCAGTCGTTGAGGATACCCTCCGACAAATGTGGCTGGAAGCATTCTTGAAGACCTTATTGACTCAAACCAAATTGCTTTATTGATAACCGGGAAAATTCCCCAACTTTCTTGGTTTTTAATGGAAGTGTTTCCCATCTGGACCCTTAATTGGCTAACCCGGCTTAATCTGATATGATTTACCATGAACTTACCGATAGCCCAGGTGGTGCTGGAGACAAAATCCTCATGACGGATATTGAAAGATATGGTTCTCTATACAGAGAGCCCCACTGGGTATTTTGGAACCTTACAAATGCAAACTGGATTAAATATAAACAACTTACTGATGAAGTAATTGACGACTCACTAGTTTTACAGAACACTGATATACTTTGAAGATTATTACCCAAGGTATACTTAAGTGTGCTTCTCTATGTGTTCTAAGGGGTCAAAAAAAGAAATATACCTCGTTTTGGAACGAAAATTTCCAAAAAATTAAAGAAATTAGAGACGTTGCTCATCAGAGGGTTTGAAGGACTGAGTCGAGTGAGGACTGCCGACGTAAAGCTCAGACTATATTGAAAAAATCCATTATTGAAGTAAAACGTCATATACATACAAAAGTTTTTTAGAAAAACTGAACTACAGAAAAGATGGAATTAAAGGTCACAGGTCTTATACCAAATGAGTAATCAAAAGATCAGAAGAAATGAGTCCATTAAAATCGGTACAAAAGAACTAGCGTCTGATATTGAAATATCACGTGCTTTTTGTAAGCACAATGGTAAGTTGAGTCATAATAATCCTATTATCAAAATTAGGACTAATGACTTGGGACCAAAATTGAGTAACGAAAATAATAATCCTCATATAACTGAGTTAAAAATGGGTTTAAAAACTCTTAGAAAACGTAAAAGTGGTGGCATAGACAGAATGCTTCCTGAATTTATATTAAATCTTAAAAGCTCAGCAAAAGCTTCCTTACTGGAATTAATAAATTTATTTTCGAGAGTCGGCTTGTCAAGTACCTGGAGAAAGGCAGGGAATGGTTATCCTTATACTCAAACCTAACAAATCTCCTGAAAATTTGGAGAGTTACCGCCCGATTACTCATTTAAATGTAATGTGTAAACTTACTGAAAGGTTTATTGCCAATAAACTACTCTTTGTGATGGATGAAAAAAATACACTTTCGGAGAGACAGGGAGGTTTTCTTAGGCATAGATCCACTACTGAGCATACACACACTTGTCCAAGAAATTAAGGATGGCTTAAAGAGAAAGCAAAGTACCCTTGCTGTATTTGTAGACATATCAAAGTATTTGCAGACCAAACAAGGTTTACCTCAGGGTGCAGTGCTGAGACCTATTTTATTTAACTTTATGATCAAAATAGATAATATCTCTAAATCTGTCCCCGGTGTAAATGTCTTGCTTTTTGTGGATGACATGGTAAGAGTGCTACTGGATTTCATATAACTGAACTGGGATGTGCTCTAGGAAGAGGCTTAAATGTTCTAAGCTCTTGGGCTGATGGGAATAATATGAAAGTAAACACTGATAAGATAACTTTCCAACTGTTCTCCTTTAGATCCCAGCATCATGATATTCATCTTAACTATAATGGAACAAATTTAATAAGAACAAATGATATTATACACTTGGATATTCACTTAGACACAAAATTGACTTCGAAAAAACAAACCAACACTGCAATTGACAGAGGACGACACTTGAGATATAAGCTAATAAAGCACTTGTCAATAATCACTTGGGGCTCTACTCTTGATGTACTACGCACACCATATAAAAGCTGTGTTCGTCCCACTGTTGAACATGGAAATGAGATCTTAACCTTTTTGTCCGGGCTGTACGACTGTTGTACCACGAAAATCAGTGTCTCAGAAGACGGATGTGGTACAGCAGTTGTACCATGGATTTTTTTCCCCTTTCAGGCACTTGACTTTTTCTCGCTCAAATTTCTTAGAGCTGTTGAGAGAGATTTAATTGCTGCTCTTTTTTGTGTAAAAGTCGTAAAAATTAGGGACTTGTCTGAGCGGAGAATTGTGGAGAAAATAGTTTTATTGGCTCTTCTTTTTAAAAGGGAAGCATATTCATCCTCACTTTAGCAATTTTTTTCATTATAATCAGTTATTTTTTATCACTAAAAATAAAATTAAAATAAAAATGAAAATACTTCCAATCTCAAATTGAGATGCGGTAGATATTTAAGAAAGCTGCCTTATAATTGTGTCAGTCTTTCTTCTACATAGTTTTAATTTCTATATAAAATAAAAATAATCACGATTTTAATTTTTAAAAATAATTTAATAAGCATAGTTTTATAAAAGCTTAAATAACAGTGCAGATAAGAATTTATTTCCAATATAAAGATAATGTTTTCTTGCTAATATTCTGATTAGAATTTTATAAAAATATTTTTTATAAAATTGATACTAATATGAATATATTTTGGAATGTACTGTTTAAATGAACATTTTTCAAATTCTCAATCATTGAGAAATGAACAGAATATTACTATTTACTGTATGACAAATGCAATTTTATTAAACAATCAACCTGAATGGAACATATAAAGTAGAAACTCATGATTCGTCTAGCTACATTCATTGTACAAAACGTTTCCTATTCAGTTATAGAAGCACTCAGAAAGAAAAAGTCCATTTTTAAGTTTTTTCCTTAAAAGTGAAGTATAAAAAAGCATATATTTTAATACATTCAATATAGAAATTAGTCATAAATAAAAATACTTAAATCAAATGAAAACAGAAATCATTAGTGTATTTAACACACAGATTACTTTCAATCTTTTTCAAAAGCATCTTCGGTAATTTGCATGTACTTATAAAAAGAATTAGTTGTTCAAAATATCTTTATTTACATTTTTAATATCAGACATGCTGTTTTTAAGAATGTTTTTAAAATATTCAGTTAGTTTATTGCTCATTTTTGTTAGAGCTAATTATAAATTCATTACTTTAAAGAAGTAATTATTTTAAACAATTATTTCAAAAAATTCTCTGTACTAAATTAATATACTGCATATCATAGTTTTTGAAACAGAATAAATTTGTTTGACAAAAGCATGCATATAAAATCAAAATTCTTATAATATTTTTTAATTTGGTATACAAAACAACAAACGGAAAAAAATCGATTGCTTGCAGTTATGTATAGTATTTATGGTAAGCGCATTTTCATTTTCATGAAAACTACGGCAGACCTTGGTGGCGTCACACCTTCAAAAAATAAGGATACGTCACGGTTAAAACTTCAGATCTTAAATGGGGTGAAGATGACCCTCTCCTTTCGGTCAAGGGGGTAGGAAATGTCATCTTCTTGCATCCCCGTAAGAGCAGATTTTTGAGATGGTGACGCCGGGTTAAAAAGGTTAATTACTGCCTCGGTTTGTAATAGACACAAACTTGATGTTTTCCAGAACAGCAGGTTGCGTCTAATCACTGAAGGAACTAAATCAACTCCTATAATTGATATGGAACTGCAAGCTAAATTGGAACCCTTGGTTGATAGATGCAATAGAAATCTATGATTCTTGTTGAAAGAACTTAAGAGAAATTTTCTACGAAATTACAGCCTATCTGTTGAGAGACTAAAAATCCATAGATCATTTCTGTCAATTATTAATGATCTCAATGACACTTATGATATCCCTACCTTATATCGCCAGGTTTTTCCAAATAAAAACGGAATCCTTTTGTGGATCTAGATAGGTTGGAGGTGCATCTAGATCTTGTTAAGGGAGTTAAAAACAGCGCTCACTACAGAGTGAGTTGTAAAGTGCTGCTGTGGAAACAATTTATAGCAGATGCCCTTCTGAGAATTGGCTCGATATTTTCAAAAATAGTTCTGCAGACAATGTTATAAAAGATTCTGGTGTTGAAGTGTATTCAAAAGATTTTAGTATAAGCTGCCCTGTGTTGAAATACTGCAATTATTTCGATGGCAACTTTGCTACCATAGCTCATGCAAATGACAAATTAAGAAGCATCCATGATCAAAAAATTGTTTTCTTTGTTGATTCACAAGCTAGTATTCTTTCACTTACTAATCCAAATTATAATAATAATGCACCATTCCACTCTTGCAGAATGAATTTATAGGCGTAATGAACTCTGCTCGTTCTCCATTGTGTAATCATAATAATATGTATACTTCTCGCCGCAAGAACTTCTCTGAAGTTTCTAAGATTATGACTGACAACTCTTTTGAGGCTACTGAAGGACTTTATTCTTGTTTTTATACTTGTTCATATATTTATTGGGCTTCTTGTTGATTAATGACAGATATGTCAAGGTCAGTCCTAAGATAAAAAAATATTTACATTTTTGATACATCTAGTAATTTAAGCATTTTGATATGATATTTTTTGTATAATTTGATTTTAAATTAATTTGCATTTGGATAACAATAACTATAGAAAAATTTTTGTGCATTAATAATAATTTAATTTTAATTTATCTTTGTGTAAATATTTAAATGTTTCGTTTATGAGTAATTAATAAAAGAATTAAATATAATTAAATAGGCTATTTGATATATTAAACACATTTCATGCTTATGTTGCAAAATTATGTTATTCTGTTATCTAAAATTTAAATATTATTTATAGTTATTGTCAAGCGTACCATTCTTTAATAATGTATTAAAATCAGTGTTCTGAAAATTTTTACCTTAATTACCTGTAAATTGTATTGTTGAATTATTTATTAGAATGAAATAATTTGTTATTGTTAAATCTATTAATTATGGAATTATTTAAAACTAAATTATAGTTGTGATATAATTTTTTTGATTAATTCCTAAATGTAAGATACTACTGTGCATGATATGTATAATCTAAATTTTATGGCTAAGAAATAAGCAATATTAAGAAAATTAATTAATATATCCTTTGGAAAATATTAGATTTTAAGGACCATTTTGTTATTTTTTACTAAAAGAAAAGGAGTTTCGTTTTTTATTAATGAAATTATGTTAAAGTAATTATTTTTAACATTAGTATTTAAAAGAGAAATTAGAATTTTAAGTAAAAAAAATATATGAAACATGATATGCATTTTAAGCTTCTTAGTACATCAGATCATAAGTAAGGGAAATAATAATAATAGTATTTATTTTCATAAAATATGTAAAAGTTAATTAGATATTAATAATACTGATCTATATATTCATGTAATAAACATATGTATGCATTAATATAATACTGAACTAAATTTATAGTTTACAAATAATGATGTAAGTGTTGTCGATTTTAAAATGATTCATTATTTACCAATTACTTTTTCTACAACTATTGCAAAATTACAAACATTTGAGATCTTTAAAAAAAAGCTTAATTTTTACTTAATTAGTAAAAATAATAAGAAAATTACATATTTTATTTTAAGAATATAATTTCGTGAAAACTCAAAAATATTAAACATTTCATTTTCAAGCCAGAGAAAATAGCTGATACTGCTTAATAAGAGTATGAAAGTAATTCAAAATTGTAAATTACATTTTGCTTGAAAAAATGTAAGGGACAATATCTTAAAATAGCTGTGTTATAACAGAAACTATGTACATAAATTATGTTGATAATGTTGGTCTACAGAAATATATTTATTTTTTAATTCTCTAAAAGAACGTATTTAAACTATTTCACACATTTATCTAAAACTATAAACAATATAAGTAAGTATTGAAGTTTAATAAGAATAGGAAAAATACAATTTAGTAAAATATATTTTAAAAAATGTTTAATTTTTTTCAAATGATCTTTATTTTCAGAAATTTATTTCGTTCAAATATTTATAATATGCATTAAGGACTCCACAACTGCTATAAAAATCCAAATTGTTTATTCGGGAATAGAGTTCCAACCATTTTAAAACTATTTTGGTTATTTTCGTTATTTAAAAATAGTATTTATTTATAATTTTGTGAAAGAAAATTGCCTTTTTAGTTACTTTATTAATCCTATAGTACCACAAAAGTGAAATAATAACTGAATAGTTAAAATATTTATATATATTTCATGTTACTAAATATAAACATTTCCTCTAAATTTATGAGGTGATATTCATTCATTAGATTTTAAAAAATCAACCATGTGCATTTACTAAACATAAAATTTTCATGAAATACCTAATTAAGATTGATTTTCTAAGCAAATTTGAATTATTGTATTAATATTAAAATTTTTACTATGCTTTTAAATTGCTATATTTTAAATGTATCGTTGTGAATACTATGTATGTAAAAGTTTGTGCTAATAAGTGAGAGAAAATATGCAAATAAAACAAAAATCATGTCAGCAAATTTAAAAAGATATTTTTTTATAATAATCTATACTCAATATGTTAACAGCTTTTATATTAACAACATTTCTCAATGTGTTAACAGCTTTTATATAAATTAAAAACTATTAGAGAGTGAATGACTTATCTATATTCATTTTTAAATACATCTAAAGCGTAATATATCAACATTTTATATATATTCACAAAGATAGTGTTTCTAATTTGAAAATACTTTTACAGATTATTAAAAATAATATAACTCATATGTCATATACATACATCTAATTTAATTTATTCCTTATCATATACTTTTTACCAGCATTTGTGTTCAGAATTTTTAACAATTCATCATGAATCATTAAAAGACTCGATGAATTTCAGACATCGATAATTTCCATTATGTAATTACAGTGATCTTGTAATGTTGTTAAATAAAAGAAATAATTTTATTTATTCCATATTTTTTTCTGTCTTTTCAACTTATTTCAGTTCTCTTCCATATTTCCTTTTAGTTTAAATTCAGCTTAGAAGAGAAAATTGAAATTAAATATGAATATCAGTTGATAAGAAGGGGATTAGATTAAAGAAAAAGCGGCTGACTTAAGGACAGAAAAAATTGGTAAGCTCAATAAAATAAATCATTATAATTCCATAATTTTTTAAAGAAATCATGTGCAATAATTCTATAATGATGCTTATAAAATTCATCAATCAATATTTTACAATGACATAATTTAAAATGATTAGCATTACGCTCGCACACACACACATGTACCAGGAGAGAAAAAGAGAAAAACCATTTCTATAAAGCATGCATTTTAAAAATCCAAAATATTTCACTGATGAAAATAGAAAGTGATTATTATTTATTCATTTAAAAAAAACATTACTTTATTTACTAAATATAAATTATTGATAATACATTACATTTTCGTAATGAAATAAAAAGCATACTTTTATGATGCTCTTCAAGTATAACAAAATATTATCCGAAAATTCCATAAAAATTGTGATTTATTATTTGGCTTTAGGGTCATTATAAAATAGAAATTGAAGCCTCATATTTCATTTCTTTTTAAAATTTCATGTAGGATTTATGTTTTAACTAGCTTATGACGTGTTGTATTAGATAATAAAGTACCCCATAAACAATTTCAATTTTTTCGTAATGTTATTTCCTACAGTTGCAAAGAGATTTTTTTTAAAAAAAATTATTAAGAAGGATAGAACAAGAGTTAAGTAAAAAGAATTCCAAATAAATGTAATTAAATTGAAATTAATTTTTACATAGAAGTCAAAATTTTAAAATATTTAAATGAAGAATTACTGTTAAAATAAATTGTTTCTCAAAAAATTGAAATTGAAATTTAAACGAAATTTCTCTATATTGGTCTTTTCAGGCAAACCCTCCAACAAAATATACTTTGATGACTTTGACATTTTTATTCCTGGCAATTATTGTGAAGTAAAATTTATAGTAACATACATTTACAATTAATTTTAATCACGAATAAATTTATGCATACTTTTTTAATTTTCACTTTTTAGAAGCTTAATTAGGCTTTTTTTGGGAGTTGTATAAAAGTATACATACATGTGTTCTTAAATTAATTTGGTATTAAACACTTTCATTTCTTATAAAACATACATTAAATGAATAACCTGAAATTATAACAAAACAGATTTACTTGAATTGAAGGGTTACTCTGAAATTTTTGAGATACGTGCAGGCGCGAATTTACAAAATAAAAAATAGCGGTTTAATTTTTAAATACAAAGTATTTTAACTTAGAAGACGATTTTTTATTGACCTACTTCAACTTCCTTAGCGTAGAATAAATTTTAAACACAAGAGAAAATGGAGTTGACGAGAGAACATTTTCGCACTATGATTTTCTACGATTTTAAAGCAGGATTAAATCAAGAAGAATGCGTTCAACGGTTGCAATTAGCATTTGGTGATGAATCTTCAGCTCGTGCTACTGTATTCAGGTGGTTTAGAAAATTTAGAAGAGATCGCAATTTCCTTCAGGATGACGAACACGCAGGAAGGCCGATGTCGGCAGTTATCCCGGATAATGTGTCTGCCATACCAAAAATGTTAATGGATGATAATCGCTGTACCTATCAAATGACACAGAAGGAATTCAACATTGGATCTGCAGCCATACACAAAATCATTCATGAAGAATTACATATGAAAAAAAGTAGTTTGCCGTTGGGTTCCCCATAATCTAACTGATCACCAAAAAGAGGAGCTTGTCAGAATCAGTAAAGTAACTCTTAAATTGATAAATGATGGTGACCATCGCATCATTTCAAAAATTGTAATAAGTGATGAAACGTACATACCGTTTTTGACGTTCCAACACATCTAGAAAGCAAAGTATTTGTCTACGAAGATGATTCCACGCCAACAATGGTGAAAAAACAACGCGCATTGAAAAAAGTGATGTATGCCGTTTTCTTCAGAAGTACGGGATTGGTCAAAGCCATAAAGCTGGAAGGACAGAAGACAGTAACAGCAAACTTGTATACCACTAAATATTTTCTAGAAATTCTACAAGAACTGAATGTTAGTTGACTATTGCTTCACAATGAAAATGCACCTGATCTAGTTATGTGCGACTTTTGGTTATTCTTTAATATAAAAAAAAATCTTAAGTGGACGTCTTTTTCATTCAGAAAAAGAAATTGATGTGGCTGTAAATGCATTTTTTCATCTGTTCCAAGAAATGAATGACTTCAGACATTTAATCTGTGGAAAAATTGTCTACAAAAGTGCACTGACGCTGGAGGAATCTACTTTGAATACACCTGAAATTTTGTTAAGTGTAACTTTAAAAACCTAGTTGTATCTTAAAATTTCAGAGTGACCCCTGTATAACTCAACGGTTTAACTCCAATTTACAATTTTTTATTCTAAAAAATAGTATTTTATTGATGTTTAGAAAATTTGATTTTTAATGTAAGTAACTTTGGTTTAAAAATTACATTTATAAAAAAATTAATTTATATATGTTTACTGTATCAAATGAAGAGTAGATCAGAGGTATATGTTTATATATAAATGATATAATGGCTTACCAGTAAGGGAAATTTTTAGTTATCTATTAACATAAGTGAATAACTCTTATCTGATCATTACATTCTAGTAAATAGTCCAAATTCTGAATGTTAGTATTTTAAGCATTTTTCAATGAATATTTATTTATTATTAAATATTATATTTTTCATAGTTATATTTAATATCAGGTTAAGAAATATAAATAATAATATATATTAATATAAATTACTCAATAACTTAATATGTTTCATTTACAATTACTAACATTTCAACATATTTAAATCAAATAAAATCTTGAAATTTTGTCTCAAAAAATTGGAAAATTATAATATCTTAGTGGTATAACATTAAAATCGTATAATGTTTTAATATTAAATTATAAGTTTAGATACGCCTATATCATATAAATTGAAAGAATATTAGTGTTTTACTTCCGTAATTTATTATAATTCATTTCTTCCTTATTATATTCCTTAATTTGCAATTTTTAACATATTATATGAAAGATTGTATATTTGTTTGTGCTATGATATAGCTAATTTAATACTATTTTGTGAAGTTAAAATGTTCATAATGATTGTTGCTCTTATTCTTTTAATTTCTTTCAATTTCAATAAAATGATTTTCTTGAAAATTATTTCAATAAAAATTATTGCATATCAATTTTGTAACCAATATAATAAGAAGCAATTAAAGGAAGTTTAATATAGTAACTACCATCTCAAAGAATTATTACTTGTCTTTACATAATGAACTGCATAAAAAAGCATATATTTGTTTTAGTTCATTAAATTTAAATTAAATATATATAATTTCATGCAGTTTTAAAGAGAAAATATATTCTCCATTTTAGTCCTTAATCTAGTTTGATTTCTCATTTCAATTAACAAACTTAGTGAAAGATTAAGAGCTATTTTATTTTTACATACAAATTTATATTACTGAAACTGTTATAGCCAATTAAAGAATTTGTTTCAACTAAGAAATAATAAAATATTAAATTATGAATAAACACTGGTTAAAATAATTACAGACATACGGAGGAAGATAGAAAAAATTTCATATTATTCATATTATAAATAATATATATATATATATATATATATATATATATATATATATATATATATATATATATATATATATATATATATATATATATATATATATATATATATATATATATATATATATATATATATATATATATATATATATATATATATATATATATATATATATATATATATATATATATATATATATATATATATATATATAATATATATATATATATATATATATATATATATATATATATATATATATAACTTGGAGGAACACACTTGAAAGATAAAGTTTTCTTTTTCATCAATTATTAAATTCTCTACTTTATGTATGTTTAATCGTTTTCTGAAATTTGCTGCTTTTAATGATAGTAGAAGAGTGTTTAACAATGGGAATTTTGAAAAATAATTCCTTATATGTATTTCCATAGAGTAAAATAAAATAATTAAATGATTTTACACTACTCGCCATTAAAACTGCTACACCAGGAAGAAATGCAGATAACAAAATGATATTTATTGGACAAATATATTATTCAAGAAAAAACAAGTGATTAAATTTTCAAAAAATTTGGCTGAATATATATATATAGATCCTGAGAATTCAGTACCCAGAACAACCAGCTCCGGCAGTAATAACAGCAGTTATACGCCTGGGCATTGAGTCAAACAGAGATTGGATTGCATGTACAGGTGCAGATGCCCATGCAACTTCAACCCGATGCCACAGTTCATCAACCATAGTGACTGGCGTTTGGTGACGAACCAGTCGCTCGGCAACCATTGACCTGACTTTTTCTATTGGTGAAAGATCTGGAGAACGTGCTGGCCAGGGCAACAGCAGAACATGTTCCGTATCAAGGAAGGTCCGTACAATACCGGTAACATGTGGTCGGGCATTATCCTGCTGAAACGAAGGGTTTCGCAGGGCTCGAATAAAGGGTAGAGCCACGGGTCGTAACAAACCAGAAATGTAACGTTCACTGTTCAAAGCACCGTCAATGCGAACAAGAGGTGACCGAGAAATGTATTCAATGGCACCCCATATCATCACGCCAGGTGGTGGGCCAGTATGACGATGACGAATACACGCTGCCAGTGTACGTTCACCACGATGCCGCCAAACACGGATGCGACCATCAAAATGCTGTACACAGAACCTGGATTCATCTGAAAAGATGACGGCTCGCCATTCGTGCGCCCAGGTTCGTCGTTGATCATACCATTGAAGGCGCTCTTGTCTATGACGCAGCGTCAAGGGAAGCCGCAGCCATGGTCTCAGAGCTGAGAGTCTATGCTGCTGCAAGCGTCGTCGAACTGTTCGTGCAGACACTTGTTGTCTTTCAAATGACTCCTTTTCTTGACTCACGGCTCGTGCCGTAGTTGCACGATCCATTACGATCTTGCGGATAATATGCCTGTCTTCTCGGCTGCTAGTGATAGGTGGCCGTTGAGATCCCGCATGCCGTTCCGTATTATCGTCCTGAACCCATCGATTCCATATTCTGCTAACAGTCATTGAATCTTGACCGACGCGAGCAGCAATACTGCGATAAGATAAACCGCAAACCCAGTATGCTACAATTTGACATTTATCAAAGTCAGAAACGTGCTAGTACGCATTTCTCCTAAATACACGAGACATCACAACAAGTTTCCCCCAGGCAACAACGTTCAAATGCAATTTGTGTATGAGGAACCGCTGAACAATTTCCTCATTTAAACACAATATAGGTGTCGCTACTGGCGCCTGGTTTGTCTGAATGTGCTGAAAAGCTAATCATTTGCATATCACAGCACCTTCTTCCTTTCGTATAAATTTCACGTCTGTAGCATGTCGCCTTCTTGTAGCAGCTATTTTAATGGCCAGTAGTGTATAAAAAATATCGGTAATATTTATTTTTCACTAGTTACTGAAATATGTAAGCAAATATATAAGGACCTTAAGCATTCATAATTGACGATGTGATATCGATCTCAGATACATATTTATTCCCTTGCAGTACGTTTCCATTGAACAAGTGTTCAAAGATATCGATAATTTCTCTTCTACCACAACTTCTGGCAAGCCGCATCTGTTTATTTTATAGTTAATCATATAAATATCGATAACTTCAGATAAATTGCGTTGATACAGAGCATATACATTTCTTTGCAATCTTAATATAAACAAAATGATTTTGTCATCTATTTAAATTGTCTGAATTAATGCTAAGAAATATTTGTGGGATATGACTCAAGAGAAAAATTATAATATCAAAAAGTTTAATTGATCATAATTGTAAATATTATGTATTTGAATAGTCCATATGCTTACTCTATTTATAAATTGCAATATTTCGTTTAATTTTTCACCGTATTGATTTTATTATTCTTATTTGTTCCTCTTCTATATAATGAACTTAAAGCTTTGATAACTTTACTTTAAAGTGTTAGCATTGAGGTCATGGGTAATTTTTATTACAGAAAATAGATGTCCAACACTAGGATAGAATATATTTTAATTTTTAATGAAAACAATAATAGCTTTAAAAATATTTAAGTGTTACCCAACATTTTACAAACATGTCATTTTACTAAATTCAGTTCAATGCGATTTTAAACTTAATGCAGAAATGAACATTGTTGTTATAATTAAAAGAATATACATACGTCTTAAGGAAATAACTATATTGGTATTTGATAAAAGTCATATTTCAATAAGCAATTATACTGCTAATATCAAGGAAAATGTTTTAATTTTCACGGAGTATGTAGTACTGAATACTTCTATTTTTTATATATTTCTGAATCACATATTTCGCCGTTTAAATTTTTATGGTAAAAAATTTAATTAACAAAAAAAATTTTAAAGTTTTTTTGTTAAATGATCAAACTTTACAAAATATTTTTATGTATATTTAAGAATATGCGTGTGTGAAACTAACTGGAAAGTTTTTCTGAGGTTTCGGAAACTTTCATATTCCCTAACTTATTAAAGATTTTTTAATTGCAATTCAAGTTGTAGTAACTATTATTGGGAAAATATTTTATAAAATGCTTTAAAATTTAAAAATATAAAAACATTAAATTTAATGATTTAATTTCTAGATTATTGTTTAAATAAATTCATTTTTTTAAAATTTTATCAAAAAACAAATTTTAAAGTAAGCATAACAAATTAACCTATAAATAATTTTAAATTTTAAAACAAATAATGTATATGAAGACAGTCGTGTGTTCTATAAAAAATTCAAAATATCAACAATATGGAGACACACACAAATATTAATAATCTCGATTACTAAATTAACTGCGTATGATACAGTAGACACTCGTTCTTCACAAGAATCTAATTAACGAAACCTCATATTTTTACAAATTAATGGCTGATACCGGTTATGGTCTCATACATACAATAATCTTAATCTCCATTTAAGGAATAAACATTGAAACGAATCTTATTTTGCAAACTCCCTTTTCCTGCTTTTTCATTTCCATTTATATTTTGTGCTATTCTTTTTAATTATTTTTATTTTATTGTATAGAAACTTATATTATAATATTTTTGTGAGAGAATCAAGATTCTTTCGAATTTTTGATAGTTAATTTCTGTGTTTACACTTAAGTTCAAGATTAAAAAAAAATATTGTGAAAATTTACATCTAATCTCGATTTTTTCTTACAGTCTGTACATCGTAGTATAATCAACATTTCAAGTGTAAATATTGTAAGGTACTGCCAAAAGGCATGGTTATGATTTGGAACCTCAAAATGAGATTGATATTTTAAGTGTAATGCAGTTATCAATCCTTGATTTAAAAAAAATTACAAAAGAAATGACATCTAGATAAATTTGAAACGTAGGCATCATTATTACTTTAACTAATTGCAATCATTTACTTAGAACTTAAATGTAGTTTAATTATTCATATGTGTTCTTTGACAAATATCCTACGCCTGATAGAAATTTCATTTTAGAATGTATGATTCAGATGTAATTCGTACGAAAGACAATCACATGACTAATTGATTTAAAATCTAATAAATAACAATGTAAATTTTAAATGAATGGATAACAACATTGAAGCATTTTTTGAGAAAAAAATAATAATAAAATGTTGTGCTTTAATGATAACTTAGAATACACTTTTCTTACAAGGAATTTTTAACACAGAAAGGAAAAAAAAAAAAAAAAAAAAAAAAAGTTTTGCTTGAATTTTTATCAATTTTTCTCGTGTTTCTTATATAATGTATATTAAATAAGTATTTTATAAAAATAAATTATAAAAAATAAGAAAATAGCTTGATAAATAAAAAAATTAAAATCTAACAATTATCTTTTGATTTCACAATTTTTTTATTTAGTGATCAATTTTGCCAGTACTTAAAATTTCATAAAATTGAACGTCTGGAATAAGTAAAAAATATAACTATTTGTTTTGGAAAATAACTATAAAGTTAAGTTTATTTTGTTCATAAAATAGCATAAATATGCTTTGCCTAATTGATTTCTTCTTATCATGAGTCAATAACGATTTTACAAAGTATTCGTTGAGTAAAATTACGCTTAAAATGGTTAAAGAGCATTTTGAAATACCAAACAATAAAGAGTTTTGAATTATCCCTGTATTTATGTTTTGTATACTAGATCTGTAGTAAACTCATATATTTTTATTTATTGTATTTCGGGACTGATATAAATCAAAAACTTATTACTTAAATATAACTGAATGAAAATGTATCTGTCACATCAAATATAATTTTATTCACTCTGTTATTTAGATTTGTTGTTAAAAAATTGCTATTGGATTGATGAAAGAGGAAAAAATTTATTTGGAAGAAAGTATTACATTTATATGATTCACTTATGCCTGAAATTTTCAAATGGAGGAAAAATAAAAGTTTAAAAAATTGTTTGCAGTATTAGATAAAATCCATAAATTTTCCTGAATTACAGGCACTGATGATTCATAAAACAAGTATACTCAGAAACAAATTAAAATTTTAAGAAAAATTCTCTATTTTCGCAAGAAAAGATTTGATTTTATATAGGAAAATATTTAGAAACTGAAGTGTAACCTAAAACACTTGAAACGTCAGAACACAACCTCTCTCTGGCATATGAATGTATGCTAAAGTTTTGTAAACATAATAAATTCAATGAAAGTTTTGCTAGAATTCAAAGTGTAACCGGCTCTAAGGTACTTAACATATTTTATGAATGTTCATGGCCCGGAATAAGCAAAGAAAATGCAATCTTTGATGAAATATATTTACACTTTATTCAAATATTTTAGCATAAATGTGTTCATGTGTAAAAACCATTGTTTTCTAATTTAAATATCTTGTACGAAGTCCTCAATATAAAATTAGAATTACATTGTTTATTTTGTGTAATCAAAAATTCAAATAGATCACACAGAGGAAGAGAAGTTTTTATATATCTAACAATAATACAAATAATATATTCTTATTTATCTACGAAAAAATTGTTGACTGTAAGTTTTAGTAAGAATATATAATGCTAAACTTAACAAAAATATAAATTTCTTTATATAATTACATTTTTTTAAAATAATGATTTTGCAACAATTTTTATAAAAAAAGATTTTTATTTATTTTCTTGCATTAAAATCATTTATATATGATCATTTAATATATAATATTATAACATATTAGAATGCATATTTAATTGACATTGGTTTATTAATTGTATTTTGCTTCCTATTGACTTTTTATTTCAATTAAGTGCACTAAGCAAAGACAATACTCCCTTAACATTAATTTATAATTTGAACATCAAGTTGATGTATACTCTGGTATCCAACTTTTCTGTACAACAGCGAGCCAGCAAAATGAGATTGAAGCCAACTGAGTTCATCTGAAAGATTTGCTCTAATCAAATAGAGATAAAATTTCTCATTTGAGATTTAAAAATATGTGATACTGGAAATTTAATATTTAAGAGCCACATTTAAGACAGTAAGATTGAACTTTCTGTTGAGGATATTGAAATTGAAAGAATTTAATCACGCCAATATAATTGCGAATGCACAATATTTAGAATACAAACGATTCATTAAAATAAACAATAGTTTATTTTTATTCTGTAAACTGTTGATTAGGATTTGATAATATTAAGAGGATAATAATTCTTGAAAATAATTTAATTTCATATCTTAGAAATTCTTATAAGCTTTGTAAGTTATGGAAATCTTAAGAAAACTATCTTTGATGTAATTTTTGAAGACAAGTGTCTTTATTCGTGACGAAATAATGTGCTTTCGATTTATAATTAAACATAAGTTATTCCATATTTTAAATTTTTTATTTATGACAAATTTACTTCTAAATAATAATTATTGTTTAAATTTCCAGTTAATAGAAACAGCTTACATTTAAAATTTATCAATTAAGTCCCAAGTATAGAAATGAATTATAAGTATAAAACAAGAAAATAATAATCCAGATATAATGCAATGAAATTATGTCAGTCATGCATACTTGTAGTCTTTAAAACTATTCAAAATAAAGAAAAGAACTATTATTTTAAATTGAATTTTAAATATTATTACCTTAATTTTGTACAGCAGAATAAGACAATAATTGAATTTATACAGATGATATTCAATACAAAACAAACCAGATTTAAATGGAACAGCTTTAAGCAAGCAAAATGTCTTGGAAAACATATTTTAAATTTATTATAAACATTTTATTCCATTGTTGTCAAATTTGCAAAATGACTCTTTTTCAATAAATTTATTAATAAATCATTGAATCTGGAAATTTAAGAAATCTGTAACATGGGCATTTCGGTTAAGTACTGAAAATGCATACAAAGAAACTAATAAATATCATTTGTATTAGTTTCAGTCACAAGAGTCTCTGAAAAATATTGTATTACAGTAAAGCGAGGAAAGTTTACATGATTCACACTTCAAAATGAGTATGATCTAGGAATCATAATTCTTGTTATCCACAAGATTGCTTAAAAGAACAAATGGAATGAAAATGTTTACACTATTGCTCAATCATGCCATCACATGTGCTGAATCTATCTGATATATATATCTATATCTATACCTATCTATCTATATATATATCTATATCTATACCTATCTATCTATATATATATATCTATATCTATACCTATCTATCTATCTATATATCTATATCTATACCTATCTATCTATATATATATATATATATATAGATGAAAAGAATGAAAGAATTATTGTTAACGATGATCAAGCTTCATTTCAATGATAAATGGTTTCATTCGTTGCATAAATATTGGTGAAGACTTCTGTATACCATATGATTTCAATAATTCATTATTATATTCCATAAAATATGAACTATGTTTAAATAATTATAATTTTGATTTGAATATTATATTTTTCTAATTAAATTCACAATATTCTATACGAAAAATTTCAGAGGTACTGAACTTTAAGATAATATATTTTCCCCTGAATTTCTTTTTTCAACAAGTAAATTTAATATTAACTATAATCAAAGGAGATTTTACATTTTATTTTAATTTGAAAGCTTTTTTATATTCATCGTATTTAATATTTGCATATTTTTAGATTATAAAATTTATCTAATTAATAAAATAAGACAAGTATAAGCCTGTTATCACTTTTTTATAGATATATTTTGTTATCCATACGTAAAACAATTGTATGCTCTTTCTAGATATTTCATACAGAATAAAAAAATACTTATTAAGAATAATTAAATTGTGTATTTTAGGTATTTACATCACCTTTTACAAATGTCATGCAAAATCTTGTTCCTGTATAGAATTGTAATTATTCGAGGTGATATCTGGTATGCTTATTCAAAAATAGTTTATGAAATTAAAACGCACTGTGGAAACAATATTTGCATTTTTATTGTTATAATTTAATCTTTAAACATAATTTAAGTAAAATTATTTAAAATAAATTAAACACTTTATTGTAAAACAATTAGAGAGATTTTACTATAATCTTAAGAGCATAAATCTTTCAAAATTTGTCATATAAAAATGCAAATTTGTCCCAATATTTAAGAAGACATGTATAAAACATTTTCTAAAATCATATTTTTAGTAATAATGATGAAGAATTTGGATCTTCATTATCATTACTAAATTTACTTTATAATTCATCACTTTATCATAATCATTATCATTATCATAATCATTTAAATTTATTTCAAAGATAATAAAGGCTTTTGTTTTCAAACTACATTTGAAAATAAAAGCCTTTATTATCTTTGAAAAAATACAAATCTTTATTTAAATATTTTTTTATTTTAAACTATACAAATACTGAAATTTATTTGCTTTGAAGAATATAAGAATTAATTTTTAAATGTTTTTAAATGTATTTAAATGTATTACATGGAAATACATTTAGTATTTCCATGTAATGTAATTAATATTTATGCTCGGTATATGCAAATGTTCTCTTACGTTTATCAATCTATGACATTTTTTTATTATAATTTGCTTATTTTCCTAATAAATTCATTTTTAATTTTTACTTTACCTTGTTTTCAATCTTTATTTTATTTTTATATAAATATTTGATGACATTTATAGAATATATTTTATTCATTTCAGGTTGTATGCGATTAAATCTACGTATTTCCCGAAAACTATTTTCACAATTAGTTTTAGATTTAAAAATCTGATGTTTTTGTGATTTCGAAAAATTAACTGTTTGAATTAAAAAATCACGTATATACATATATAAATGGGTTAACTTGTATATTAATAATTAATTTATCTAATATAATTATTTGTAAAACAAAACTTTTGGTAAAAAAACTAAAAAGGGGATGTTTTCTCCAAATTTCTTAACACGTTTTCAAATGTTTTTGAATTATAAGTGAAAAAACATCATAACATTTATTAATAATTAAATTTCTGGAACATAATATAGCTTTAAATAATATATTTAAATTTTGCAATATAAAAAAGATAGGGTACGTTTATTTCCTTTTCATCAAGAATGAAAATATTGAAATGGCATAGTTGTAAAAATAGATTTAACTTTATCCTTCTTTCACATAGATGCAAGCAATGAAGTTTTATGACATTTTTATTTTTCTCTTTATTTTAAGTCATCTTTTTATTTTATGGACTCGCTCAAATGTATAGAAAAGAAATATAAGTGCATAAGAATTTTTCACCTCTTGAAAGGTGATTTAAATACTTTAAATTGAAGTTGCAGTTATAAGCATGATAATAAAAGAAAAAATTATTTAAACTTTCCTAATAATAAAGAGCATTTAAATTATTTGCATTTAATTTATAGAACTAATAAATTACAACAGACCAATATGTTATTGAAGGTAAAATATATATATTAAAAATATAAAATAAGCCATGTGAAATTCATTGAACATTATATACAATAATATTTTATTAAGAAAAACATGAATAAGTATATAAATTCAAACTCTATATATTCTTTTAATTATTTCAAAATTTGTGTTGATCTGAAGTAAAAAAATAACTGAATGTTTTTAAAATTAAATAAACTTAAGAATATTTTATTCAAAATAATCAACATGTAAATGAGCTAATCTGTTTAATTATTATTTAATAAAAATTTAAATAATTTTGCATTTTATTTAAAAAATACACTACACTAAAATATAGTCTTCTTTTAGTTTCAAGTACTCTTTATTTAAATAGGATTTGATATTTTAAGTTTTTTGAGCACTTTTTGAACTAAGTTTCTTTATTAAGAAATGAGTTCAAGGAGATAATAGTGATTTTTGTAAGATTTATATTAGTCATAAAACTACAGTAAAATAATTCAAAATGTAATTTGAAATTACTTTATTTTGATTGATGTATTTTATTAAATTGATGTATTTTATCAATTATCGAACCACTTGAATTAACTAAAAAAAACAGAATTAAATATTTATCTCGTATTAATTGTTGTAAGTTGTATGTATCCTTAATTAATATTATTTGAAATACAAGATATATATCTTACATAAAAATTAGAGAATATTCTTGTCATATTATGTGATAAATTAAAATTATATTTATGATTTATTTACTTTACTTTTATTGAATTGTATTAATTTTTATACACTTAAATCTATTGGCTCATTATAACATAATAATAATTAATTATTCAGATCACATACAAGTGGAATTGGAAGTATTTGTATATAAAATAAGACAAATTTTTATATTTTTTAATTTTCTTTTGAAAAATGTAATAGTTTTATGTAGAATTTTCTAATAAGTTAGATAAAAAAAGAGAAATTAGTAGAAGTGTAACAAGCAGATGAAAATATGATAATCTGAATTTGCACAAAAATCAAGTATCAGAAATTTTGAACGTTATCTTTCATGATGTAAGGTATAAAATTACATTTCTGTATTAGTTTTAAATTTAGTGGTTATTATTGTGGAATTTACAATCATACATGATATGCTTACATGTAATAATTAAACTACTTCTTCAAAAATATCTTAATGTTATTTCCAAGTAATTAAGCAATTGGAAGAGACATGTTTTGCGTACCTAAAGTAAATTAATATAAATTAATAATACTTTACATAAGATGTGCTTTTATTTTTACTATATAATAAACTAGTATTTACAAAAGTAATTAACAATGCACATTTTACTTACATACTATATGCAAAGTGTGCATAATTGGGTAAAAATGCATAAAACTTATATATTTCATAAGTATATAAATACAAAATTTCATTTTTATTTTTGTTAAATTACTAGGAAATTATATGCAGAAGTTTTTCCTGTGTATATAATGCCAAGTAGTTTTCTTGAAAAATATTTTTACTTCATAAGTTCCATCTAAATATCCTTTTTTGTAAATTTCATTGTTATTAGATCATAATTTAGTTCCAAGCATTAATGACCGAATCATCCCATATAATAACAAGTTATGTTTGATGCTATTGAAATAAAAAAATCGAAGATAGACTTCTAAGTGAAATTCTATGACCATTTCCTTTCTACGGTTGATTTTTTTGCTTACAGATATATATTAGTATCACCTATAACATTATAAAAATAATTCTCTTTCCTTTCTTCATGGCAAAGGAGTCTTTATCAGAACATTTTATCCACTTCGAGATTGTCAGTTCAGATCAATACATTTGTGGGCAAGAGAAGAACCCGCATCATTATCTCATAAATTGTTAGCTTTCCTCGACATACTACAGTCAGGCAAGATCAGCAAAGACCGGAAATATTAGAACAAATGCCTACTGAATAAATCATAGAAATCACTGAGTTGATAAACGTCAGTGATTTAAGCTGAGCAAAACCACCTTAAGTAAAAGGAATAAATATTATATCGCTATACATTCTCTATTATCTAAATATTATATTTTTATGTTTTTTATACTTTCAGTGATTATGCATGATATTTGTTATAAATATTTTATGACATGATTATACCACCCTTAATAAATATAAACCAGCTAGTGTTTATTGCTAATAATTTTATTAGATATTTCATTAAATTGTAAGGTACTTTTTATAAAATATTTAACTAAAAGTAATTTATAATAAATTTATTTTTTGTTGGTTTCCAAATGATATTACTTATAAACGAATATTTTTGACATTCTTCTAATATAATTCAGCCTTTTTTATTATTTATTCATTTATTTTTCGATTCACTGGACTGCTTAAATTTACTTCGAATGTTCTTTTTAATGTTCAATTATTTATCGCACATTAAGCTTAGTTTTATATAAAATAACTTCATACATGATTACCTCCATAAATTTTATTTTAATTAATACATTTACAATTGGTGGAAGGAGAAAAAGTAGCATAAATAATATTAGTCAACGTAGTTACTGAATCACATTTTGAAAAATAGCGCTGATATATTAATGGCATGAAACTTAAAACAAACTTCGAATAAATTCAAACAGTGCAGAAATAAATAATATATGATTTAGCATGAGAATAATTGGTACAATACTAATATATTGAGACATTTAAAAAATAACATTAAAAGTAAATTATTAGGCAAAATGTTATTGAATATAATATTTGTTGAAAATGCTTATACCTAAAGCATGAAAAAAATATCTATTTGACTTTTAGTTCGGCACATTGATTTTGTCAGTTAAATACTTGGTAAATTTCGACAAGTAGGGAATACAAGAGTCATTCAAGAGCACACAGGAGGCTTGGTTTCTTTAATCATACAAAGCATTGCCTATTTAAAATTGATAATGATATTTTCAGTTGACAATGTCAGCAATGTAAAATCTCTTAGGTAAATTCACTTCCTTCAGTTTGCTAGGATAATTTTATTATGCTCAATCAAGCCATTTCTTCTACTTACTTGCTAAAATTTGAGACAAATATCCCATTTGCTATAGATATACTTTTAAACTTTAAAATATACGTCTGCTTAGAGATTAAATTGAGGATTTTACTGTATTCAAAAACATAGATTGTACTTAATGGCTCATATTGCTGTATCTCAAACAGAAATGGTAAACAGGAATCAAACAGAAGGAATTAAAATGGGAATAAAGCCCTGATAGTTATTTTACTTTTGATGAAAATATAAGGCGTTTCAAAGTTGCTATACTGGTATTGAGATTTCATGCATATTCATACTTGTTAATCTACCTTCAAAAACTGTAAGAATGAAGATGTGATAAAAGCAACATATTTAAATGTTAGATAAGTAAAAATTAATTTCCTTATACTAAATTGATATAATGTATAGCAGAGTTTGACATCTGAATTTCACGACACTGTGCTTTTCTTTAACTCACACCATTGAAAAATATTATTGCTTTTGAGATATAAATTTGAGGCGCAAAAGTTGAGTGTGATAAGTAGTTGTAACACCAGTGTTGAACTGACCTGCATGCAATTAAAGGATCATTGAAACTCATTGTTATAACTACAATATCACAATGCAGATATTTTGCAGAGATTGCTGTACTTTCCATTTTCTAACATTAAAACCCTGCTTTTAATATTTAAAAAAAAGCTGTTTGCAACATTTAAAACCCTTCTCTCTTCTCAGCTTATTAAATTTCATTATTTTCTTGTATTAGTTGCCCTCCAGACTTATCGCAGATATATTATGACTGATTAGTAATCAGAGAAAAATTGAATGAAATTTTGGTGATGTATGTGAGCTTTGATTGCCATTTCTAGATGACAGATTCAAACATTTTATTTAAGCAATGTGTGTGAAAATATAATACGCTTATTTTCAATCATAAAAGCAAAAATATTATTATTTTTCAATATGTAATTTTATAATTTTAACATTTTATGATATTAGAATAGCACATTATTCTATCAATTTATCATTATTATTTTAAGCGTTTAACTATTCTTAAATGCTTAATAAGTACTAAAAATTGTGAAAGCAAATTAACTAAAATTTACCATCCTTTTAAATGTAATCACATCTCAGAATTTTTAAATTTACAAGTTTAATTTAAAACTTCCTATAAATAATCTGTGGAGCACATAAATAGAATAGTAACAATATTTTCAAGAATCATTTAAAGACATTTTTTTCATAATTACAGTATAATTCACCAGAGATATGAAAATATAACAATTTTTTAAAACAAAAAATTACTTGCAATAAAAATTTATATTTATCAGCATTTCATAACAATTACTGATTATAAATATATTTTATAAAATAATTGATATTATTTGATAGTAAGTAATTATAATCAAATGAGTAAGACTATTGTAATTTAATCATCATTGCATATGAGATTTGTATTAATTTTCGTACTGAATGACATTAGGAAGTATTGATACTATATTTATTTTATAGATAACTTTCTGTTTCATTATCAAAATTTATCCATATAATTGTTTTAAAATAATTTGTAATTATTTTAAAACAGTTATATGGACAAATTTTGGATTAATTATATGGATCAATTCAGGAAGATAAGCATTTAATATTCTGAAAATTAATACTTTAATACTGTGATAAGAAAATATTGAAATAATAATAAGCAGGAACATATCAACACATTAAAGATTAAAAAAAAAAATAAATTAACAACGATAATCATCATTTCTTTATAAAGAAATGACGCCACGCAATTGATAAGCTGGCAACCAACAGTATTTGTCAAGCATTCAAACAAGTATCTATCTTTGTGATTTTATATTCATGTTTCATAGATTACAGGCAATGTTGCAAGTACAGAAACCTTAGAAACACTCAAGAGCAGCTCCAATAGTATACATGTTGATAGTAAAAACACACAAGCTGACTCTCTTTAATAAATATAAATTGTGATATTACACAGGCTTTAATATTTTAAGGAGCATAATCTATAGAAAAACACAATATTTTATTACATATATTCAAAATGATCCCTCATAAGAAAAAAATTTCTTGAATATATCACGATTATTCGTATTACTAAAAATTCATATAAATTTAGTTTTATTAGGATTGTGCACTGCTTGGCGTTTAATGATTAAAGTTAGAGTTACTTGTGTCCAATATGTATCAATGTAAATTAAATTGGACATTGTTTTTTGTTATTCACTTAAGATATATTTCAGCAATACAAAAATAATGGAAACAATTTTATGTTTAATTACTATTGTATTACACATCTCATTACATTATCATTTTTCTTTTAAAGATCAACTTAAAGAACAATAAATATATAAAATAATATGATAGGCGATATTAATAAGAATATGTATGCATAATATTGACAAAAACTAATGCCTTAAATACTATTTTTAAAAGGACATATCTTTAAATACTTTTTAAAAGATACAATATGATATAAAAAAACTAAACTTTTTAGCAACTTTATTGCTCATTGTTTCCAAAAGGGGAAAAATGAATAAAAAAGATGAGTCATGGAATTCGGAATAATTAAACAAAAATTTGTCAAATCATGCAACATAATTAAAAATGATGAATCTTTAAGATTTAAAGTTAAAGCTAAAGTACACAATGAAACTCAAATAAAGTGGAAATATTATTAGAATAAATTGACAATTTAAGGAAAATTATTAATCTCATTTGAAAATCATTCAAGTGAAAAAACTATTGAAACTTCTGCTGAAAAACAATTGTAATTTAAAGAGCTTGATAAAAATATTAAAAACTTTAGAACTACTATAAATGATAATTGAAACGAAAAATTAAATGGAAGACAATTTTAGAAAATTATTATTTATAAATGAAATATTAGCAGCCATGTGTCTAAAAAGTGATAATATAATTCTTCATGTGCTTAATTAACTAAAAAAATAAGTTTGCTCATTTTGAGGTTTTTTAAATAATATATCAATTGAGAAAAAGAAAGTTTAGCTGTTTGTTTATAATTTTGCAATATTTTGAAGACACAATCTGATTAAACGACAAAAATTTACATTTTAAAATGAATTTCTAACCTTCATTTACAATTATATCCTTGAGAATAGTGATAACAGAGGAAGTAATAATTAAACTCATGAATTGTAAAATCAAAAGTAGGAAACTAATCAATCAAATACCATCAAAATAAAAAGAAATTCAAGAATTTCTTATGCTTGGTTACACTATTATTTTTAGACACAGCTGAATTTTTTATTTTGCAAAACACTACATAACTTATTCATTAATAAAATAATCTCAACTTTTCAATCAGGTGAAACTGATTGAAAAGTTGAGATTAACTTTTCAATCAGTTTCACCTGATTGAAAAGTTGAGAAACTGTCAACCAGTTATAAATATGAATTATTTTATCATAATCTCTGTCTATATTAACAGGGATTATGATAAATTATTACACAATTATAATTTGTTAACAATTTTAACTGATTGAAAAGTTGAGCTTGTTTTGTAAATGAGTAAGTAAAATTAAATCTGTGTACGATTACATTATAAAATAACGGTACAAGTAAAGTAAGATAATTATATATATGTGAATGTTTCCGCGTTAGGCTCGTTAGTGGAAAATCACTTGAGCAAAAATAGTCTTAAAGTCACAATCATAAGCATTGAAAGCTGCTGAATGCAATTATCATAAATGCTTTTTGTTCTTATTATTTATGTACCAAGGAAACGTGTTTCAAAAACAACTTTAAAGTGAAAGAAATATGAGTTTCTTAAAGTTAAATTCCAATGCCAAGAAAGAATGGGCTTAAACAATAAGTAACTGAAAAGGAGAAAATAACGTAATTACTAAATCACAATATCTTATCTGTTACAAAAAGTATACACAAATAATTTTAAATACTCAAATATATTTACATATATTTTAATATTTTATTACGTATGTTTATTTATAGAGATTATCATTATTTACTTATCGAATGGTTTAAATATATTCTAATGAGTAAAAAGGCAAAAATCAAAGAAAATTAATATGATTTTTTCCTTAAATGTGAATCATATTCTAAATTGAAATTAATATTATAGTCATAAGAAATTTGATACAATGAATATCAAAATGAATATTTTCTTTCCCTGCACCTAAAAGAAAAAGGGAAAAGA
Source organism: Latrodectus elegans (assembly GCA_030067965.1). Lineage (NCBI taxonomy): Eukaryota > Metazoa > Arthropoda > Arachnida > Araneae > Theridiidae > Latrodectus > Latrodectus elegans. Next base: position 105,959,884 of record CM057813.1, on the reverse strand, counting down.
TGAACCCGAAATACACAGATATGTATTTACTTTATAATTTTCCAGTTATTAGAAATTAAAAAAATAAAATACCCTATATTCAAAGTTTATTATAACTTTTGAATATCACATAAAGAATAAAAGTTATAGCCTGAATTCGACTAGATTTATGGAAGTCAATGGTAACAATTTTTCCGTTAAAAATGTCATGGAGAGGGAAAAAAATTCGACATACATAGTTTGAGGATACATAATAAAAATGAAGCTACACCCATAATAGAGTTAGAAGATTTCGCCACAAATTTGATTTCTGACATATTTTACAAATTCCTGTCAGTAGTCAAAATATCACAGATTTTATGAAGGAAAATATTTTACAATTTGCTGATTCAGAAATTCATGATAGAAAAAAATAAATTTAATTCTTAAATCATAACATTTCTGCCTTACGAAAAGTGAAAATATTGTTATAATACAAATAATAAATTCGCTTCTTGCATGATTTTATATTATTATTTAATCAAGAAAGTTAAGAAAATAATGAAAATATTATGTTTATATTTGGGTATGAAAAATTAAATAATTTAAATCTCAGCCTTATTTAAAAAGGGATAATAATTGAAATGATAATTATTACAAAAATTATGAAGCTGTTTTTTTGTAAGGATAAAAATCTAAAATTTTTATTTTTCATCAGAACTCTTAAATTCAAAAATAAATACTAAAAATGTGATTTTCGTTTAAATGTGATATTTTTTAAAGATAAAATTGTAGTAGTATATTTGAAAAATCTGTATTTTTATTAGATAATGGGACGTATTCACAACTTGCAAGGCAGGAAAAATTAAGTTCCCAAGCATACACTCAGACGTAAATACAGAAGCTAGGATCAACATCCATCTCCCTTTGTTCAATAACTTTGATCATCTATGTTTGATCAATGATTGGAATCAAACCCAAGACTTTTAATTCAGAAGAAAGATTTTTTTAGTACTAGGCCATGCTTTAAAATACATATGAGCTGAAAAACAGCATATTAGCAAATTTTTAACATTTCAAATATAAATGATGTCTTTGAAAAACCATAAGAATTGATTTCTGGAATAATTATATTTTAATAATAATAATAGGAAGAAGAAGAAGTTAATAAGGATTAATTTAAAAAGTCTTTTACTGTATCATAATTGTTGGAATAGGTAAACATATTTCGAGGTACTTATGATTTGATAATAAGAAAAAAATTAAAAATTCGAAATTGAAAGATTTTAAGACCATTAGAAGAGAACGTTATTGGAAAGAAGATTGCTTTTATGCTGGTTTCAACAATCACTGCATAGTAAATTCATAAACAAGAGCATGCTAAGGTAATGATATTCTATTAAAACTCATAATGATTTGATAATTAGTTGTATCTGAAATACAATAGATGACTTTTTTAAATGACATTCAATAGATCGCTGATAGTAGCATGAGTTTAGGAAAGTTTTAAACTGATTTGTTAGTTCAAAGCTGTAGTGTAGTCAATAATTTCATACTTACAGTTAGTACTTATATTTTTGCGGTTGGTAAAAAAAATAACAACACACAAAATTTATATAACGTTGATTTATACAATAGAAAACTAATTCTATTTGATAAAATTTATAAATACGATTTATAGATCAAATTAAATCATCATTACATATCAAATTGTAATATATTATTGTAGTGTCATTTATTGATAGCTTGAAATAAATGTTTGTAAATAAATAATATTATCACAATAGGAAAGGAAGGAGTCCTGAATGAATAATTTTATGACACTTTTTAAGTAGAAATTTATTTAATTTACTGAATAATATTTTTAACAATTTATGTAAATATTTTAATAAATTAAAATTAACTTAGAATTTACGATTTACTTCTACCTTACTTCTACTAATATATATATATATATATATATATATATATATATATATATATATATATATATATATATATATATATATATATATATATATATATATATATATATATATATATATATATATATATATATATATATATATATATATATATATATATATATATATATATATGTGTGTGTGTGTGTGTGTGTGTATGAATTTTATATAATTAAATATATTAAAAAAAATCCCCTTTCTTAAATTTGTTTAAAATGATCATTTTAAATGGAAAGGTATATTAAAATTGAAATAGCTTTTACATTAAATTTATTACAAATATGATATTTACCATTTATTTGAATGTATGTAATTAACATTAATAAGTTAAGGCAATCGGAAATTATAGATAATTTTGAATAAGGCTTTCATTAAAAAGACTCACGTTTCATTTAAGTCCTCTTGTGATTTTCTTAAACAATATGTTAACTCTTACTGACTTCAAACAAATTACTCAGAAGAATTACAATCACTTGAATGAAGAGTAACAGTTTACTTAATGCCTATTGTTGGATTTAAGTAATGCTTTGAATTCGATTTATTATAATTGGGATTATTTAGTTTCCTCCATTGATTGCTTTAAACAATTAGTGCAATATGGAAATTATATAAAATGAATACATACTTCAGAAAAATGGCATTCTCTTGTGTTCATCCTAAGATACTAAATGAATGTTAAAATATGATTGTATCTCCAAATGTTTCATTTAGAGCATTAACTGCAGAGACGTATTACAAAAGGAGAATAAGTTCCAGGAATGTTTTGCATTAATATTCGTTCAAGACGTCTTATTTGAAAAGTTATTCCCTAGAAAATTAACTCAAAATATAATAGTGAATGTCTTTCATGTAGAACACAATACGTTTTCATATTTATATTCTACTGTGATTCTCATTTAAATACCTGCTAATTCAAGAATGTTATTATAAAAAGAGAATTGTGAAAACGAATGTCATTATAACAAAATGGATTTATGTTTTGAATTAAAATATCCTTAATCTCTTTTCATTTACATATTCCTTTACACAAAATTTTTTCTTCTGCTTTGTTGACTTAATTAATTTTCTGAGGACTTATTTCTGAGTGTTAAAAGGATGTATTTTATGAAATTTTATTTCATGGTATTATGTTTGTATTTCCTGTTTACCAACATGAATTAAATTGTCCCATTAAGTAGTTATGTTTGTTCTTTATTAATTGGAATTTTGAAGTTTTGCAAAAACAATACCTTTTCTACCTAATACTTTATAAAACTAATAATATTTTTATAAAAGGTTTATATATCTATTTTATTAGATATTAAATAAATAAACAAAAACCTTTGATGCTATAATTAATTCTTGCTTCAACCAATGGATGTTTATTATATTTTTATATATTTCGATCTCATGCATCTTTGATCTATGAAGGGATAATTGAAAAAATACTTTTTCATTAAGAAGAGAAAAAAAATGAAGATATTAGATTCAGGATTTACTCGACTGTGCTTGCTATTTGAGTGAAAATGTAATTTATATTCTTTGGAGCTAGCATACAAAGATAATATCCTTTTATAACTCATGACATTTTATTACTGTAACTTCCTGTTCAATACACTTCACTTCAGTAGCATCTATCAATAATAGCATGGACAAACAACTATTCCAAATTTTTTTTACAATATGCAAATAAACCATTTATATGCAGGATACACAGTATACACTCAAGTGTATTCGCCAAGGAATGCTTGATGGAGTTCATAAGAACAAAACCTTCTTTAAAATACACAGGTTTTATTACGATAATGTTTCGTATCATATATTAAAATTTCTGACTTTAAACTGGAATTTCAATAATTAACAGTCATTATTTAAATTAATATACAAGAATTAAACAGATATTATAGCTTAATAAAATCTTTTGCATATAAAGAAATAACAAAACAAAAAATCGATTTTTGATGAATGGAAATTCAGAAATTGAAATCATTTATTGATACAATTTACTACTAAATATACCCATACATTTATGTATTATGGTAACATGTTATTTTTTTAAGATGACAATTATTTAAAAAATTTTAAAGCATTTAGGAAACAAAGAATATTAATCCTTATACTATATAAACAATATATAATAAATTACTGGTGTTTGGCTAGAGCAAAGCGTAATAATTAGAACACAATACAATCACAATTTCTCTTTATTTATTTTTATGTTAAATTTTATTTATACATTTTGTAATTCATATTGAGTCAAATATTTACTATCTTTCCTTAATTATTAGTATGTTACAGTAATTTGCAAGTTTTTAAAATTATGTTAATTTAAAAAACAAACTATTTCTAAGCACAATATTTCTAACTTAAAAAATAATCAAAAAATTACTTTTAAATCAAGGTATAAACTTTCATCAAAATTATGTATTTTACATCCTTTTTAGACCAAATAATAATAATAATTATTATTATAATTATTGTTAGAAGTAGTATATATAATTATTAATCGAGAGCTTAATACTTACAAATTTATTAAGTGATTACGGTTGACACCTACACCTTAGGATATCCCTCAGCTACTCTCCAATTTAGTAGTAGTCTAAAGTCGTATTCTTAGCGATGCTAGTTTATTTTTGGTTGGTCTATCATGTTTCCAGATCCATCTAGCTCCTTCAAACATACATGAAAACAAGCTTGGTGAAAAAAGATCGCTAAATTTCACCATGTCAAATGGCACCCTTTCCCGTGATAACTTACATTTTTATTAAAATTTTAAACTGATCAATCTTAGCGCACGCAAGTGTAACGTATATTTTGAATGTCTGATGATTTTCTCTAAAGTTTATTATTGATGAATTTTTTGTAAAATCTTAATAATAAATATAAGACAGTTTAATATCTTAAGATGTGAATGATACTAATCCCAAATTTCTTGAGCTAAACGTAAGTGCATATTTTTCTGTGAAAGTTAAATAAATTATTTTTAAATTTAAAATAAATAAATCAACCATATCCTTATGATTAAAATATGTTTGTAGTAAAAATATTTATTCATTGTTACGAAAAGAAAATAAACATTCCTGTGATGTTAAATATTTGAAGAAGAGAAACTGAAATCAAAAATTGAACGTGTCAAATATTTGATGAACAACTGAAAATCAAATATTATTGAAAAGAAACGTTTGCTTTAGAATGTGAAAGGAACTGAAGATAGGAAAAATAAACTATTTCTTATATTATATACATTACTAGTATTTGTAATAAAATTGTTATATCGGAAATATATAAATAAATTTGGATTAGACAATAGCATATTCAAAACTGTCAAAAAATGTAATGATAATTTACAAATTAACGAGACATGAGAAATATTTTAATTAAGAATGGAATTAGTAGTCTCATTTAATTCAGAAAATAAGTTTTTTTGTGATTAAGATATATAATGAAATTTATTTAAATTTTGTCAATTATTGCTTCAAAAATAAATTTATATGTAACCATAAATGTACGTAAATTTTCGCTTTTATGATATTTTTCCTTGTAGAAGCTCAGATTTTAAATAAAATAAATTGTATTTTTGCTAAAACTTTAATTTCTTTTTTTGAATTATTTTTCTTGGCATTCATTCTTTTTCAATATTTTTTCCGAGTTGAATACACATGTTTTGAATCAACAAAGTTCAATCGTTTGGATTCAATTCTCAATTATGACAAACATCTGTGGCCTCAAAGTTGATATCTGATTATCACCAGATGATCTCAAGTCCAGATGACTTCTCTTTCGGGAGACAGATGCTTTAAATATTCCTGTAAAGTTTATAGGAAATACTTTTCCCATTTTATCATTAAAATCTATAAACTGAAAATAATGTATAAAATAAATTTCTTTTAGGAAATTGAAGACATGCTTGGTTATGCTTCTTTATTCAAATTTAGTAACATAATACAGTAAGAAAACCTTAATTTTTTGCAAAACATAAAATTATTTCTGCAAAATCCAGAATATGCTCCAGTTTGAATAATCTTTCATAAATAAGTAATACTTATTTATGAAATATCATAAATATCATTTATCTTAGAAGGAAACCAGAAGAAAAATATTGAAAAATTAATTTTGATAGGGCAGAGAAGGAATTAGATTTTATATCATAAAATTTTTATTAAGTTGCAAAATTTAACAAAAATAATAAGTTAATTTTTAGATATACAGAATAAAATTTTTTATATATTTAAAATAAGTATTATAACCACTGACTCAGATTAGTTTTTTCTCTAATTAAAAATTTATATTATTAATGACTACATTAACATTAGCACATCAAAAAACGCAATATTTTTGATATTAATAATGGTCAGCTACAAAACGGCTTAAATATTGCTATTTTATTTTTTTGAAAATAAAACACATTTCTAGGGTTGTAACTTTATTAAATTGTGTTAATTAAATACAGTCACACAGTGGGAAAGTGTAGAAATTATAATTTGAATTTAACATAAATTATTTTTGAATATAACGCAGAGTTCTATTTATATTATATTTCTATAAAGATACAATTATGAATTTTGTTTTCAAAAACATGCATTAATAAAAAATTTAAAATCTTGTATGTTTTCTGCTTTGTTAATTTGTCATGGAATCTATATTTAATCTATTAAAAAGAAAAATTTTTATCTTAAAAATTACTACAAAGATTGTTTTTCTTATTAGAAAGAATTGTTTAAAAACTTTCACTGAATTTGTACCTTACTCTTGATAGTGTCGCTTTATTTCCATCTGAATAATCTTAATAAGAATTCTATTTCTGAATAATCTTAATAAGCAGTCAGTTGTAATTGCACCATGCTTATAGCTTTCCTATTTAAATAGCTCTCACGGGAAACATTAATTTCCGATAAAAGAGAATACATCTTGTGATGCACAAAAATTTTCACAAATTGATATTTTACTGGTCTACGTTCTCTAGAATCTATCACTAATATATGATTACTAAGAAAAAATTATTCGATTTTGAGCCAAGTACAGTTTAAATCAATGAGGACGAAACTTGGTCTCTGTCAAGTAAGTTATAAGTTTCAGTCATGTTGTGGACTGTCCAATGACCTAACGTTGTTTCAAGGTAAATGTAACTTCTATAGCGTAATTTCCTTCAAAGAGATAACTTTTTATTTTTAATTGGATGTATTCACGTGTCACTGAGTAGCAAATTTGTAAAATGTCTGATCATCCACTCCGACAGACATGTATGCAAAAGACAGAATCAGAATCATAACTCTTAGTTGAATAGATAATAAATTTTTAATGTACAAGGATGTTTTAAGTGTCTGAAATACTATTAAAAATAATTACACCGGTGATATTTACCTAATTCATCTTTCTTATTGATTGCTGTTGTTATAGGATCTAAGGAAAGAATACTAATGAGCATGTGAGGCAGTGATACAGGAATAAAGTCCATAAAAAGTTTTGCTTCTGAATCACTGGCAGTTAAAAATTTACCTTTTTTTGGCTTAGTTTTTTTCAATTTTAATTGAATAATATTTATTACTGTCTGCAAATATAGCTTTAGAATCATGAATTTATTGGTTCAATCATTCAATTTCAAAGCAAATTTTGTAGTAACTTTCTACGTTGAATAATGTATTGGAAATTGGTGATACATTTGAATTATTTTGATTTCTTATACTATCAAAAAGTTTCCCGATTTGTTCTATTATCTGTTTCGTATCATAATATTATCCTAATACAAGAGTATTTATCTTTTTATCTGTCATTTTCTAAGCTGAATATTTCCTTATATAATTGAATTATTAGCTGAAACTTTTTTCATTATTATGGTTTTATGTTGTTTTATAAGAGGTTACGTATAGATTTACTGTCAAAAGTAATTTAATGAATAATGTTTCTATGAAGCATATTTAAAGCTATACATTCAACCGAATTGTTAATTTAATATTATTTGATAGTTTTTAACAAAGTTCAAAGCCGTGTTTCACATTCATCAAAAATTTTAACTAATTTTGTATCAATAATAGTCTTCTTCCAGATATTAATGTTATCATAAAACTATATATTTTGTATTCATATGAATGAACATATTTTATCCTTTAGTCATTATACCATATTGCTAATCAACAAATTCTTTTGTTTTAATTTATTTTTAAATTGAATATATTATAAAGTTTAAAAGGTTCTTAATAATTTAATAAAATACATTTAAGAGTGTAATTTCGACGAATTCTTAAATTTGCAATTAATAGATATATCATGATTTTAATAAAAAAATTTTGTGGATCTCATATCACAATCTCACAAAGGGTAATTAATGAGCTCTCAGCAAATCTTAGCAAAAATGTTTTTCCAAAAAAGAACGCAAAATCAATTTTTTTGATTACTTGAACTCTAAATATAAATGTCATTGCAGACATGAAATGTATCCTTCAAAGGTATTATAAAAACAAGGCCATTAAATTTCTAGGGAAAATTATTGGAGTGGAAAATAATTTGCATATTATATGTTTGGACTTCAAAATTTAAAAACCTAATATGTGTGTTCAAAAGAGTCCAGGACGTAAAGAAAAATTTTAAGATTTAAGCTGATATATAAGCTAGATGCACTCTGCATGTGATTAATGTCAGGAAAAGGGTATACCTAGTGGATACCATCATTAGAAAGAGATGTTGTACTAAGTGTTTTGAAGTTGTCTCGCTTTGGAGATAATTGCACATAGATATCTACTTGCTCAGCGAATTTATATTTTACTTATAATTTCTAATTTGATTGACATTTTAATGTTAAGAATAGTGCATCTTAATAACTTTGCTATCTCTACAAGCTTTTGCAGTTAACATTGATTGAAGCAACAGATATATTTACAGTCGTAAAATAATTACAGGCAATCTCTCACAAGTTTTAAAAAGCAGTTATTTTTTCTGATTCTGATCATATGACAAGCAGTCACTTCAGCCCAAAAATTTTTCAAGGTGCTGTGTCCTTTTCTTTTTCCCAATAATCCAAGAAACAATCCTGTTTCGATTTTTCATTTTTTAACAGTACATGATTTGCATTTAAAAATAATTCCACTATATTGTTATTTTAAACAAAGTTATCTGCCTATTTTGTGATTCTGGAGATAATTGAAGAAGGTCTTCTAATGTGTGTCTTATCTCGTTCTCGAAAGCAAGAAGAGCTACTGGGAAGTGATATCGATCTTTTTTTTCTCAATTTTATTGCTTGTAATTACTGTTTAAAATATTAGTTCTATGAAAAAAACGTATGTTAAATAAATATTAAACATTAACTAAATAGGAATTTAATTATGTTTTAAAAATATTTATCCAGATTAACGTTTTTAGCTTTGGAATACTAAATAAAATATTTTAAATACTTAATTAAATACTACATCAAAGTAATGAAAATAAATTATGATGTAAATAATTTAATGTTATATAAGATAAAATACCATTAAATATTTAAAAATAAAATTTTTTGCTAAATTATACACTTAGAAAATAAAAGTATTCTTATTTTCTTATTTTGTGCTTAAATAAAAAAAAACATTCTCATTCAAATAAAAATGCATTGAATGGAATTCTAAATATCGAAATAAAACTATATTTACACTGCCTTGATTGTGCAACATAACATTTACGAAAACATAACAATAATAAAATACAATTTTACAGATCAAAACCTAGTAGCACAATATCCAACATTCAAAAACTCAGATTAATGAAATTCCTATTGCAAATGCTTGAATTGAATTACGAATGGAAATTATTTAATTTGGCATTTAAATGACAAAAAGTGTGAAAAATGAAGTTAAAAATTTTTTATTTCTAATTATGTTGTTGGCTTTTTAGTTGTGTAAATATATATAATTGTTCATGCAACATTATCATTTTAAATACTATTTTTACAATATTTTAACTATTAGTGAATATTTGCATGTAAAATAATAAACGTTAGAAGAGAAACATTGCAAAAATTTGCGAGTTACATTTGGACATTTTTACTAGGCATAAAACATTTTATCGACATTGCTACTAAGATATGTCAGAGGAATATTCTAAACATTACTTTTTTTACCACAGGATCAGAAATATAGTAACATATTATCATATTTAGAAAAGAAAGAGATTACTTTCCATAACATTTCCAGAAGTTTCACTGACCATTTTTAGAAAGAAAGATAAGTTAGTACAATAGTATCATTTAAGTCATTTCTTATAAAACATTCAACAGAATATTTCAAACATAAACATATTTTCCTTTCGATCATAATACATGTAGGCGTATAGATATAAAGAAATTAGAACGTTTTAAAAATATTCCAAGAATTTTGCGGTTTATGTTTATTAGTAAATATGTGTCTAAAACATTTAAGTTAGAGAGCATTTTATTGATATAATCGAAATACGATTTAATAAATCAAAATGATGACTCTCAAGATACATTCTTCCGTTTTTAAAATAATTAAAATAATATATATATATATATATAATATTATTATATAATATATTATTATGAGATTTTTTTAATAATTAAATATTCATTCCTTCAAACTTGTCAGCGTAGTAATGTACTTCTAAATTAAATACAGGTGGTTATAAAAATGATAGAAAAAGACATCTAAAATTTATAAGAAATCCTTTATTAGTATGATGTAGGTCCACCTGTGACATATATTTATAGTTTGAATTATACTTGGAATGGAATTTTACAAGTGCTGAAATGTATTGAAAAGAATAATTTGCCATTCTACATGGTGATATTCTGAAATTTCTGTGAGAGAGGCCGGTGTAAAATATCGATTCTCCATTGAAGAATCTAAAATAGGCAGTCTAATTATACTGAAATTGTTGCATGTTCTGGCCAAGACAGAGGCTTAACTTAGTCTTCATGTTTGTTCGTCAATCTATGAGAGTAAATGTTAATCTTCATGGATAAGTGCATTATCTTGAAGAACCCAAGAAAGTAATTTTGTACTATACAATGAACCTGGTCTGCTAAAAAGTATTTATATTTCTTCTCACTGATTGTTTCTCTCAAAATTATTTTGGTCCAACAGAAGAAAACTTAAGTATTCCTGATGTGCATAAATTCTTTCTAAAAGAAATCATTAACCTTGGAAAATCCGGATGCTTATTGAACTTTGTGGTTATATTCGTTGCAGTTGTTCTCTTTTTAAACATTAAATTCATTCTTCAGTAATCATCATATATAAGACATAACATATTTTATACATAAACCATAATATTTTATATAAAACTTTATAACTATATATATATATAAGTAATTAAATGTGTCAAGTAATTTTAGTGTTAGGGAGCAGCTGGTCGTAAAGAAAGCAACCTATATTTAGGATTTCATTTCTGAACATGAACGAAAAATGAATGTAAAGAAACACTAAGTATAAAATATATAATATATTGTTATTTAAATTGATGAATGCAAGTTTCAACAATAATTATTGCTACTCTATCCGTGTGGAATGGTGACAATGAATATGCAAATTATTGTAGATTGGGGTAACTGTATAGTTAAATAAATATTAGAATTTATTAGAGTTATTTTGTTTAAGAACTTATTTCTTTTCTAAAATGTAGTTTGAAAATATTTAAAATTTTTTTTATCATATTAGATTTAAACTGTAATAATAGAAGCCATTTTGCTATAGCATATAATTCGAAAAAAATGACAAATATTTTAAGAACAGCAAACTGAATCTCAGGAATATTTTAAAATTTGGTATGTAAATGAAATTTTCTTTAAAGTGAATATTTTATATATGAAATTTTTTAATACAATCATTTTTTAATTTATTAGGAAATTATCGTATTCATTTGTGAAATATGCAAATACATGGTGTGTGTAAAATGTGAGCTTATATAATATGATTAAATTTAATTACTAAAAAGTGACTAGTTATTATTTAATCCCAAATATTATTATTCAGATAAAATAATTAAATTCAACAGCAAAAATAGGAAATTACATTTCCCAGAAATGTAAAATATTTTGCAAATCATAACCTAAAACATTCTCAATTTCATAAATGTATTCTGTAACTTAGGAATTAAATTTGATTTTAAGCAAAGAGTTTGACTTTAAATTAAAAGAAGAATTTACAGCAAGAATGTTCATTTCATTTTAAAAATGTAAATATATCAATGAATTTTATACTTTATGTGACTACAAAAACGCAGCTCTTTAGACTCATGAAAGAAGAATAGAGGAAGTCAACAAATATAGAACCGTAACTAATAAAAAAGTAATGCTTTATGTTCCTAATACAGCATTATATATTTCAGAAAAGAAGAAGTATTACATTAATGTTATAGAAAAATCTTTGATTCCAGTTTAAGCATGAAACATCTAATCATTAAAGCAAACAAAGTTCATTCTGAGGGCCACAAATCTAATTCAGGTTAAAGGTTGCTTACAATAAGTCTTTTAATGCTCGAAAAGAACTTAAAATTATATTCTAGAGAAAACTATATGAGAAATCTGGATAGTCAGCTGGCCACATTAGTGTCTAGTACCTGGTAGGACATTTTAGTCAATGCATCAGGTGTGCGATAAACGCTACCTTGCTTGCAAAAGTCTTGTAGGAAAGATAGTATGAGAGAATCGTTTAGAAATAGTAGAATAATTATTCATCCGACAAATATAAATATAATATTCTGTCATCCAGAAGACACCATCACAAACCATGATAAAGGGGCAACATTATGTGATGATGTATTGCAATAAATATTTTAAACTATAGGCGATAATTTTGATGTCAATATTAGTAGTACTGTTGTTGAAATAAATAAATAAGTCGTTTTAAATAGTAAATTATGTATGTCAGGATTTCAAAAGAGTTCTTTTCATTTATCATCATAAATAGAGACGATAAGAGGTAACTTATATGTAGGCAACTTATAAGGGATATATACGATATAGGGCTATTTTAACTCTTATGAAAATCTATTTCGTATTTCTTATTTGAGAATACTATCATAATAAGTAGGTACTGAGCCCCCAAGAGCTCAAACTAAGAAAAATAGAGTCTGAAAGGCAAAATGCATCCACAGTGTTCAACAGAGGGGGCAAATCCGACTGAGATATTCTCAATCCAATGAGTCTAATCGAACTAGGAAGCAACGGTAAAATACGCAATCAAAATAAATTTGTTAAAATTTTGAAAGATCCTCTATATATCTATCTTCTATGTATCTATTTTATTTATTTTTATAATATCTATATAATATATTTCATCCAGTGATTTGAAAATAATATTTATTAATAATTTTGATAGTGTTCCATTAATTTATTTTACTGTTTTTTATGTATATTCGATAATTTCATTAAAAAATAAATAAACTGTTTTAGGAAAACAGTTATCAAATATTATTTTATATATTTACTTCTGAAATTGAAGATATTACAGTAAGTTTCCCCTTAAATCATGCTTTAGTTCCTTCCTTAAATCATGCTTTAAATCCTTGTTCTGTACATTTCTCTGCAAACAGTAATATCAAATTCTTCTTATAATCTACGGCAACAATTCGAAACCTGTGGGAAGCACCTCCGTAGGGGGCACGAGCACACTAATGGGAGTCGTAAGCATATTTAAGAGAAAAAGTTATTTACACATGTTGATTAAATGACTGAAAGGAAGCATACATGCCTACACAAAACAAAATACATTTCGACATATTTAATAATTAACTTATTAAAATAAAACAATTTACTAAATCAAAACTTATAAAATTAAAATAAAAATAATTATTAGTGACTTCCTTGGGTCTGCCTGTAGAGAAAAGTTAAACTAGGCAACTTACAAAATCAAAACCTACTAAATTACAAACGAATTTAATAATTATCAGTGACTTCTTTGGGCGTGTCTTGAGGAGCAATGTTTTTTGAAGGAGAGTTTAATATTAAAAATAAACACACTCAGTTCTTTTTCTATATTTAGCTGAGATCTCCATTTTGTCTTCAAAGAAGTCACCGTAGAAAATCCAGTTTCACAAAGGTAGGATGTTAAAAATGGTAGAAAAAATGCAAAATGCCCTTGTTTTTTGTGAAAAAACTCATCATCCACTCGTGCCCAAAATTCGAATAGTGATTTATTACTAAATTATATTTTGGTTTCTCCGCTTGCCGCGTGAAGTCTATGAAGTTTTTTTCCTCTTCAATTGAGAATCCTTCGGGAGTATTTTGAAATGAATCCCTAACCCACTTGTAACTTGATATCAGTTCGTGTCAACAAGAAAATACATTTTAAAATTCTTTGCCAGATTTCCTAATTGATTTTCAATAGTTACAAAAAAAAAAAAAAAAAAAAAAAAAACCTTTTACATGTCGTTTTTAGTCTCATAAGTTTTAATACACTCATCTTAAATTGTAAACATTGTTAAGTTTTCTTGCTTTAAAGTTCTGCTCCACCATTCCAATTTTCTACAAAAAGCATTGAGTTTATCACTAGTCTTCAATATTTGTGTATTTGCTCCTTGGAGTTGAAGATTCAGGTTATTTCATTCCTCGAATATATTGACCAAGTAGCTCAATTTCATCACAAATAAACTATCGCAAAAATTCTCAGCTTCCGTTTTGTTTTCATCTTCTAGGAAAACAGTAATTTCTTCTTTTAACTAATAAACAAGTTACAAAAATTTGAAACGTGATAACCATCTTGCCTCACAATAAAATAGTAACACTGAATGTACTCTACCCATGTTTTTACAAAGTGTGGAAAAGTTTCTTGATTTCAGGGATCTCATTTTTATATAATTCACTACAGTTACAAGCGTAGTTAACTGTATTCAAACCAGGACTCATTTCTTTGGAATCTAGAGTTTCTCTGTGGATTGTGCAATGTGTCCAGACGCACAGTGGCAATTTTTGTTTCACAAGTGATTGTATACTTTGGAATCTTCCGGACATAGAATGAGCACCATAGGTGCATATTCCGACTCAATTTTTTTCATTTTATATTTTCCTCGTTCATAAAATCATTTAAGATAGCAAATAAAGCGAGTGATGTGGCTTTGAGTTCTATTGGCTTGCAGAAAAGTAATTCTTCTACTACTGACATATCATTACAAAATTTAACGTAGGCAATATTATGAGCATCTTTATTACTATGTGTTGCCTCTTCAAATTGAATTGAAAATGATTTGTCACGCAACTTCGACAAAATCTGACACTTTATATCTTCAGCTATATCCCCAACTGGATAGGCCACAGGATCATTTGAAAGATGTATAGACTGCAATTGTTTTGCAAAATTATCTCTAAACATAGTTTCTCTAATCTCAACTGCTGCTGTCAAAATAAGCTATTCACCAATGGTGTAAGGCTTTTTTCATCTGGCTATTTTATAGGAAACTTTGTGAGAAACAGTTAAAGCTTTTTTATTCACAGACACAAAGTTTTTTTTTTAAGCAATGATTTTTGCCTTTCATACAATTTTAATTTTAATTCCAAGAATTATCTGGGTTTGTTGACGTGCTCACTATGAAGTGTTACCAAATGTCGTTTAAATTTATTAGGCTTCATGCTGTTTACCACCAACATTTTTAAGGAAATGGTATGCACACAATTTTTTACTTCAGTACTTGTAAACCCAAAATTTAATTATTCTTGAGAATATTTTCATAATTTTATTTTTGGAACCAAGCTTGTCTGTATATTGTTGATGCTTGTCTTATCGTCTAATTCTCGCCTACGACCGCTTAAAAATTAATAGATGATTCTGCATCCGGTAGTCGTGAATATTTAATACGGTAAAATGCAATTACATAAAAAATATATATAACTTATATATTCACAATAGATTCAATAGAGATTAAAGGATTGGCACAATTAGATTGCCAGAAGTTAAAATTGGCGTTATCGAGCTTTTTCCTTCTACATAAGAGAAAACATTTGTTCACATCTGCGCCAATGCTCTTAACTTAGTTTTTAAGCTAGCAACGTTTTACTTCCAGTCATTACATGTGCTACATGCAGTTATACAGACGGTCACCCAGACATTCCAGAATATACCAGAAAAATCGAAACTTCGCGAAACTATGATAATGCCCGTCATAACGAGACGCAAAAACAATAAAAAAGCGCTTCTTGTTTTGCCAATGCTGAGGATCGGTGGTGCAAAATTTCAATAAATTTTCGTATTCTTGATAATTTGTAAAGTTTAAAATTAAGGTCGAAGTGTAGGTTTAGGCCAAATACTCAAAATACATTATTATTGTGGACATTTTATTGTATGGGGCCGGAAGGGTGGGCGTTATGAAAATTATTATTGAAATTTGGGCCGTGAATACTGAAAGTTTGAGAAACACTGATCTACAGCAAATATTTATGTGTAAAATTCACTAATCAATTTCATTTATTTACCATCGCAATATACATATGCAAGTGATTGTCATAATACTTGACAGCACGTCACAATAGTAATTTGGCTAGTATGAAATTGTAAAAATATGTCATGACACACATAAAATAATTTTATGTGTGTCATGACGTATTTTTACAATTAATTATCTGCAATTAATTATCTTGCATGAATGAATCTCACAATTATCAGGTTTTTCTATTATTTTTCTAAAATACATAAACAGAAAATTTAGTCTTATGAATAAATAAATCAAAACCTTAAAATACTTCTTGGATCACTTTCGTGATAGAAGTTCAAACAGGCAAAATAGTAAATTTTCGTATGACTGCTTTCAATGGATTTTTCTCCCTCGAGATTCTTGACGGAATGTTAAGTAACATTATCACACATTTCGACATAACTCTGTAGGAAGATACAGAATCTGACTCAGACTGAGTTTCCAAAATTAATGCTTTCTCTTCTCGTCGTCTTTAGTAGAAATTATCTGTTATTAAAAAAAATTGAAAATTATGTCAATGTGCCCAAGTCGTTATAA
Organism: Latrodectus elegans; assembly: GCA_030067965.1. Taxonomy (NCBI): domain Eukaryota; kingdom Metazoa; phylum Arthropoda; class Arachnida; order Araneae; family Theridiidae; genus Latrodectus; species Latrodectus elegans. Next base: position 105,943,058 of record CM057813.1, on the reverse strand, counting down.
TGTAATGGGCATATTCTATTTTTAAAAATAAATTTTATATTTAACTTAAACTTAAATACTATCAATTGTATCCAATAATTATTAACACAGTATCAGTTAGAATGAAATTTTATAAATAATTTTAAGGAAAAGAAATTATTAGAGAGTAGATTTACACTCGTGTCTAGTGTGCTTACACAAATAGGATCATTTTGATATCTGTCCCCGCAAAATTTTTGAGCTCCATATATGGCGCATTTGTAACTAAATGACAAAATATTTTTACTCTAGGTATCATGTATACTACACTCGTGTCCATAAATTAAGGATAATGCAAGTTCAGGCAAAGCAAGAGACAAAAGCAAAACAATTGTGACTTATTTGTAAAGTCTTTTTATTAAAAAAAAGGTAAAGAACAAAAAAGCTATCTGTTTGAGATCATTAATAAAAGTGTCGATTTTTACTGCCCGGAGCCAATTACAAAAAACAACCTATTTACAATAATCAATATAACATGGTTGGTATGATAAATGGTATGCCCCCCAGATGATGCACAGGCCGTAAAACGGCTAAGCATGTTGAGTAGTAAATTATCGATCTGATCTTGGAGAATATCCCACCACTCATCAAGCAATTGTCTCCAAATTTCCGGTAGACCTATGGGAAAGTGTTGACGGGCTGAAATTCATCTACTAAGCATGTCCCACACATAATCTATTGGATTCAAGCCCAGTGAGTATGCTGACCAGTCCATAAGGATGAAATTCTCTGATTGAAGGCATTCGTCTACAATAAGCGCACGGTGAGGACGGGCGTTATCATCCATAAACAGAAATTCTACACGCATGGCACACCAAAACAAACTTAGTTGTTGTTCCAGAATGATATTCCGATAGATGTGGCCTGTCATGGTTATATTCTGAACATGTAGGTTAGTTCTGGATCCCAGAATAACTCCTACCCAAACGAGTAATCATGGACCATCGTAACGGTGCCGTTCAATGGTGTACTCTTGGTGGTAGCGAGTACCTGGCCCTCTTCATCTGAAAGTCCAGCAAGAATCTGACTGAAAACTAAATCTGTACTCATCAAAAAACATCACACAAGACCATTTTTGATTAACAAGATTATTGCTGCAATTTTCACAACACATGCATGCTCTCTACTCCAGGCTAACCACTGACGACAGTGAGTTGCAGTAAAAGGAACACATCTGACAGACCTTCGAAGATATAGACCAATGTGCTGTAAACGTCTGTACACCGTCTGTCCTGAAACTGTTGTACCGATAGCTGAAGAGAGCAGACGAGACAAGTCTGATCAGTTGGTTTCTTTTGGCAGTAAATGCCAAATACTGGTCCTCATTTGGCATTGTAACCTGGGGATGACCTGTACTGTAACGACTATTCACATTACCATCCTCTTGGAGCCATTTCTAAAGTATGGAGATGACACTCTGGGTGATTTCGAGTTCCTCGAATATATCCAGCTTTGCACGCCCACATTCTACCATGTAAAACATCACCGAAATGTTTCCTTTGTGCCATAATTATGCAGTATTTGCACTGAAAGGCTTTTAAAGCGCTTGTGAAAAATTTTACTTCTTTGCAACCATTCCTCATATACTCGTCTTTTACATTCTCGTCATTGGGACTTATTATCGGCATTTTCTTGTAATTTTGCTAATGTTTTTTATTATTCTTCAAGATTTGTGTGATAATTCTACAAGTGAAATTTTATTTTAGAGTTCAATTTCAATTTGATTCGGAATTATCCTTATTTTACGGATATGAGAGTAATGCGCACAGTTTTGATTTTAGTGTTTTTGTGGCCAAAGTAATGAGTTATTATTGTAAATAATTTAATTGCTATTTTAAAAATAAAATGTACATTATTTTATATTCTAATTATTTGAATTCTATATTATATTCTTATATTTTTACTTTCTACGTAATATTATAAAAATTGAGTTATCAAAGATAATAAGAGTTCACTTTCTACAAAACATGTTTAATTTTCTTAAGCTATGGTATATTAAAATGCGTACACAATCAATTACCTTTATCAGTATACTCTGGATTTCTGCTTTGATGAAATAATCGATGTTAATTCCTACTTATAATTGCTCTGACAAAATATAATTATGATGGAAATAGTTCACAAATTTATGTAGTACTGTTAAAAACGTTTTAAGAAATATTTAATGAATTTTAAGCTGATTATAGTTTTGAATAACTCTTTAAACGCAGTGATTATTATTGACTATATCATTTAAATATGTAAACTTCGTTTATGTTTATAATAAAAATTATGAAAATAAATCATTGTAAAAGTTCATTTTTATGCTTTATAATATCTTATTTCTTGCCTCTTTGAAGATTTTTTCAAGAAATAATGTTAATTTTTATTTTGCACTTCTTTATGGTACTTTAATTATAATAATAATTTAAATTATAATTTAAACCATATGTTTTACAAATGCAAAATAGTATTTTTTTAAATTTTCATTTGTAATCCTCAATTAGATAAATAGGTATTATGAATTTCATAAAATTATTTTATTTTATGTTATTTTTTATTTAAATATAAAAAAATTTGCACTAAACTTGATATGACTGTAAGATTATTTTATATATAAAAAAATTTAATTTAAGATACATGAATTTTTTAATCTTAAAATGTTAAGTCAATAAACATTTTCACTAATATAAACGTCAGAATAGTATATTATACTTTATTCAAATTCTAAAATATTATTAATTTTTAGTGTTTAAAACCAAATATTTTATCATCTGGGCAAAATCATGATTTCATGATATTTCAGATTTTTCATGGTAATTTTTTTCTCCTTTCTTAAAGAATCAAATATTTTATATTTACTATTCTGTGCTATGCATAAAATTTTGTCTACAGATTTAGAAGTATTATCAATAAAAATTATATAAAAATGTAAGTTATATTTTAAATTACCTCATATTATTCAGACGATTAAATTTTGTTGCGAAATAAATTAAGCTTTATAAAAATATATATTCATAATTATTTAAATTTTAATTCATTAACATTTATTTATGTTTCAGAAGTATAACATATTTATCTACCAATAAATATAATTTGGAGAATTCATGTTTACTCTCAATGTATGTTTACAATTTAGGAGTTGAATTGAAGAGCACAATGCAAATATTTATTAATCAAACCTTGGCTCAAATTACATTTAAATAAACACTTCATTTATATGATGCCAGTTTATGTTAGTTGATCTCAATACGTTTCATAAGAAATTGTGTGTGGCTCTAGTTTACTGATAATTCATCCATTTGTTATAGTGAAATGTTAATTGGGTTCCTTATGATATGAAAAATTTAGAAACCAAAATGCAAAAGCGTTTAAGCAAAATGAGTTGAAATAGTATTAATCACGATGTTTACTTGAGAAAAGGTAATCAATTTTATTTATATGTTTCGAAAAATGTTTGCAAGAAACAACTTGTTTATTTAATATAATAAATTATTTTAATTATATAATCAAATTATTAAAAATATATTATATTATATTATTATTATTTATTTAAAATCATGAAGTGAGACATCCATTCATAGAAACTTGTAGAATGTCTGTACTTGAAAAAAATAAAAATAGTTTATTAATGAAAATAAATTTAAGGAGAATACTTTTATACTTTTAATAATATCACTTTATAAATATGATAATTGATAACATGTTAAAAGTTATATTTTCATGAAATAACTGTAGTTGCAGAAAAAATTCATTTTATTTTATTTGGGAAACAATAATAATTTCTCAAAAAGCTCATTTATTTTATAAAAGTAAATTTATATGAATATTTGAGCATGCAGACAGCCATTAGAATTAACTCACATACATTTAAATTGAAAATAAGTCATTTATCATGAAGATAAAAATTACAATTAACTGCATGCACAGTACCTAACTCAGAGGCTAGTATACAGAAAAAGATGAGTAAAATGGCATAGAAACTTAGCAATTGATACTTTGACACTTGTATTAGTGATTTATAAATAACTAATGAACAGAAAATGGTAGTTAAAAATTGCAAAGCATGAATGGAAACATAGAGTAATCGAATACCAATTGCATATTAAATGCGCATGAAATATTATAATAAGTAATATAATATTATTTAATTATAAGTTAGTAATAGATGCGAATGTTTTTTAACTCATTGCTATACAATGTCGAATAAAGAAATAAATACTACGCAGAAATAATTCTATCAAGGCTTTGAAGGAATCAAATGAATAAATGAATGTGAAAATATTCCTCGACTTATAAAGGTCAAAAGTGCAGTATTTAAACAAAAAAAAATTAAAATAAATAAGCAGATAATCCATCATCTGTAAATATTTTAAGCAGATAATCTATCATACAGAGGATAAGAATATATGACTACTGATAACCATAGAGATGAGTGGAGATAAGTATAAGGTAAATGTAGAAGTAATTAATGAGCCACAAAATGATGTAGCCTGTATTTCAATTTTCTGACTAATCATAAATTAAATTCCCTAGAGTGACATACGCTTTCTTGAATCCTGAATTACTTCCCCAAAACAAAGTTATTATCCTTTAGCTTATAATCAATGATAATAACTATAGAAACATCTACAGTTATAAATTGAATAGCAAATAACCAAAATTCTCTACTAAAATATCTGTAGAAGTATGGGCCAATAGATAAATAAAATGCAGTATTAGGGTAACAGAAAAGTCTAATAAGAAGTTACGAAATTCTCAACGGTCTCATTTTTGTTGAGAATAACAAGTATACCTGGTATCGAACTCAATGTCTGGAAAAGTATTTAACATGCATACCAACAAGCTTTAATCTTGCTTCATCCCTAGTAATTAGAATCAGAGTATATTGACTACATTTATGATCATAGAACTGATGCAAAGTAGACAAATCATAAGCAAGATTCCTAAGCAGATTATTATTCGTATTTAATTTTCTGTAGCATTTGAAACATAATTTTAATGAGATGCGTAATCAATAATTGTTTTAACTATAATTTGTAAAACGCGTGAGTGTGTCTGATTTCTTTATATATGATTTTTGTTGTATGAATTTTTAAATTTACCTTAAACAAATTGATAAGCAATCATTTGTATATGATAAGCAATCATAAGTATTGATAAGCAGTCATTGATAAGCAATCAAAAGTATTCTTCTTAATTCAGTATGCTTAGCATCTAAATGAAAGGACATAAATTTGAGTTTTGAAAATCTATATTTTGAAAGGAAAAAAGTTTTGGAAAATAAAATTGAAAAACTGGAATCTATGTAGAATGTTGTAAATGATAATGATAATAATAATAATAATAATAATTGTAGGTAAAAATTCTAGCAATATATTGTATAAAATTTAAATGGCACATGACTTTAAATCCTTGTTTTTTTAAATTTCATGGCATTTTGTCCTATGAAATATACTTAATTTCCTAATGCATTGGAGAAAATTGATTTTGAAACACATTATACTTCAAAATGTATTATTTTAAATGTGTTTACATGCATAAAACGTCCTTTATGAAGAAAACAAATCAAATTAATTTTGTTTTGATTTAATCAATTTAATCAAAAAATTATCAAGCAAAGAAGTCACCATGAACCTACTAGAAATTCAAGCAGATGTTATTATTTTGAGCCTACTGGAAATTGTTTCTTAAATTAAAATACTTTTCTTGACGAAAATACAAAAAAAATTATTAAAAAAATTCAAATTAAATTTAATTCAAATACATATTAAACTGAACAAAGGAAGTGTTTATCTATCAGTACTTGTGGTGTTTAAAAATATATTATTTATTTATGATAGTTAATGATCTATTTTCTTGAATAACAGTAACGCATCTTACATTCTACTATAGTTCTTATAGTGGAATGTAAGTGTACTTTTAACATTGTTTAAGTATTTTCTATTTCCTTAAATTTAACCCTTTTTAAACCAACAAGAAAATGAAATAATCGCATTCATTAAATAAATTGGCACTTTATTTGAGAAACTGTACTAACCTGTCGTTGAATTGGTCTGATTAATTGGGCTGAATATTAATTATGGAATGGCATTTATCTACAGTTCATCCTCAATTTTAGGTGAAAATAAAATCTTAATTTTAGTTCTTAGTCTGCCAAAATAGATTAGGAAAAATAATTGGTAATAATGTGTTTTCTTTTGATCGATGAAAACTGAAAGACAATTCCATGCTTTAAATGTATTGTTACTTAAACCTTATTATGTTTCATATAGAAAAATATACAAGTCAAAGACACTACCTTGGATGATCATCTTTAATATTTATTTAATAGATTTAAGGAGTATCTATGTATATTTTTTGAGATTTTTAATTTCTTTATATTTAAGTACTCTTCATTATTATGAAGTTGCTCCAAAAGTATTAGCCATTTCGAATACAACCCTGGCATTAACTACATATTATTCTTTTTAAAAAAATGACTCGATATCAGATGGTTTTTCCTTAAAATTGAGTTCATAATTATGGGAATTCTTCAGTCGAAAAAAATTAATATCTTTAAAAATGTCGGCAAAGGTTTCTTAAATTGATGATTCATTGAGATTTGATGAAGTATGGGTGAGATTAAAGATACAATCAATATTGCTGATATATTGTCTGTAATTTCTTTTTGTTTTGTTTGTGAGTATTAGCAAGATAATTAATTTTAATTCAAGTCTGAATTTAACGAAACAATGAAGGATGACACCTTTATATGAGATTTTAAGAAGAATTTTTATTGGCCATTTCTAACGTTTTATTCTGATTTCGTTAATTCAGTTATTTTTATTTTATTTAATCTATGTCTATAATCTTTTAAAAATTTTATTAATACAACTCACAAAACTCAGGAATAAACTGAAAATCAGACTAAAATTCTTGAAGAATAAAATCTAAATGAGATATATGCTAATAATTTAAACCACTTGAAAATGAAAATATAAGGAAAAAATTGTAATATTTTTACTATTTCTTTAAAATTATTTTTGCGTATTTTGTTATTAATCCCGCTTGAAAATTACGAAAATAAACTAATAAATAAACTGAAAATTAATGATCTGAAAAGGAATGGTAATAAGATACATTAGAAAACTTTGAAAATAAAGGCAATTGTATCAAAATATGCAATTTTGGTAAAGATATACATAAAAAAAATCTATCTCAGTTTACATTTATGTAAATAATTTTGTAATTTGAAAGCATGAAACGAGTTAAGGTACCACTGTTAAAAACGTCAATTTCGACTAAAAATGTTAAATTAATTTTATTCTTTCGTTAAATAAGGAATATAAATAGCTTTCTAACGCCGCTTCGTTTTTGTCTCAACGTTAATTAGATTCCGAGATATAAAGGATTTCGTACAGATTAGTAAACCAAAAGTGGACATATTTAAGGGACCGGAAGTGGGTGTTTAAAGGGCCAGAATGATGTTAAAAATTAGTTTAAACAATGTTCAATTTTGAAATATAAATTTAGTAAGCTTTTAAAAGATGCATAAAATAATTATTCTGAAATACTGTTCCTGAAATCAATTAGAAAATCAAATAAAATAATTAATCAGCAAATATGAGAATTTCTTATAAAGACACAACACTTTAATCTTTAAATGCGATTTTCTCACAACTTTATTTAACCTATAATTTGCACGCTTCAAAAATGATAACTCAAAATATTTTTACAATATCACTACGGAATTTCATGAGTGTGATCTGTATATTGTTTTCTAAGCAATGTATAAAAGAATTTATTCACTGAAATATTTTCCAAATTATAGCCTGTTATTCGAATGATGGCAGAGAAATTTTGGCTAAAATTTCAGGATAAATAATCTACTGGGAGTAATTTTTTAAAATTTTTAACAAAAACTTAAAAATTTTGTACATGCTCTAGATAACAACATATATATTATTAGATATCAATTTTTTTAAATATGTTTAATAGTTTTTGATGTAGCATTTTTTAAATCTTTTTTAAAAAAATGCTTAAAATTGTATACATATTTAACATTTCTGAAGAAAAATATTGGAATCTATCAAATTTTAGTAGCTCAATATTAATGTTTTCTAAAGTGAAATAAGAAAAAATCGTTACAGTGTATATATGCAGTGTATTTAAAAAAATTGCTCTGAACGTGTTCGGGTACCTTAAACAATAATTTAGGAAACGCATGGTTTTGTTGTTGAAGACTTTTATTAAAAACTGTCAGTTAAAGCGATTTCTATTACATTCAATGGTGTTTCATTACATTATATATTATGATTGGTAGCTTAAAAATTTCATTTTTCTTAAAGTGTTAAGGAGTATTACCAGATGGCAAGTAATTATTCAAGGATAAATTTATAAAAAATTGATTTCATATGAAAAGTTATACATTTTTGCGAAATAATGAAGCAAATAAATTCCTTTTAATTTTATGATTTAGAGAGATTTCTTATAGTCTACCCGAAAACTTTTATCATTTCAATATAGAAAATGAAGTATTTTAGTAAATAATAATTTGTTTTAATTTTTTTTTTGTAAAAATTAAATAAGTGTTGAAGTCAACAATTTTTCCAAGTAGTTAAACATGAGTTTTGAATAAGATAATCATATTATCTTTTTATGTTATTGAATATTTACTACAATAGAAACGAAAATGCTCGTTTTTTTAAGTACTGTGTTGTAGACTGTTGTAAAATTAGTTTAGGAAAATTTTACTCAGATATCTCAGATTAAACCCCATCTCAGGATTTAAAAAGAAGAATCGAAATGTTTTTAGAGGAATCATTTAGAATTAAAATAAACCATGAGGATGGAAATACACAGCCACAAACGAAAATTCTTAAAATTTCCTTTTTCAAAATTAGAAAAATTTACGATAACATTTTATCTGTATTGAGACTATTATTGGACAAAAGCTCATAATATAATATTTTACATGTACTTAATATAATTTCATATTTTGATTTACAGAAAAAAAGTTAAAGATAGTATTCTTAGTAACATTTTTGTTTATTAAGATGCCAATACTATCGTAATCTTGATAATTACTCGTCTTACATCATTTTATGAAAATTATATTTCTCTGTAATCCGGTTAATGATGTATAAATTTATTTACTGCAAATTGTAAAAATATTTTTGTATATTATAATCAATTCTGCACTGCAGTCTTCAGAATAAATTTGTTAGATATACAATTTATACAGTGCATTAATTTGACATTAATTTGCTTAAATTTATATGTTTTTTCGTTCCTATTATGATCATCGGCATAATTATGAATCTTAATTTGTTTTCCTACACAAATATTACAATGTTAATTCATCTACAATTTTTAGTAGCTTTCAAATTAAAAAGTTAATTAAAATAATTATTTGTAAATATTAATAAAATTAATATATCTGCGTATTCTCTCCGCTGTAAAATTTCTAATATAATAAATTGATGTTGCCTTCATTATTATATCATTTAAAATCATTTCCATTCTATTCAGTTCTAAAAGATTATTGAACAGTTTCTTTTTATAATATTTTATTGATACTTGTTTGAATTACTAATTATTGCCTGCTTACAGACAAATCTCCTAACTTTAAATTATGTAATTAAATTATTAAATAATTTTCCACATTTATTCCACCATTTAACATATTATATAATTAAAGCTATGGTAAATCTGAATATGTTTAATATTTTTGATTCCCAGAGCAATAAGAAAATTTCAAGTAGTGAAAACCTGCCATTTAAATATTTTGAGAAACAATTCTAAATCCTCTTGTTGATTCCTAAAATATTGTGTTGAAACATAGAAAAATGATGGTAATTAACTATGGATGTAAAAAAAACTGTTTATAAATAATGAGCTAAAAATAATAATCATAGCTAAAATACTTTTAGCATAATTCACAGTTAAAATACTTTTTGCAAATTATTAAGTGAGTATATATATATATTTAAATAATTCGCTTAATCCGGGTTTATTGCTATAAATTTTTATTCTTGAATTTCATTTTTATGTTGAATACTTATTTCGAATTTTATAATTTGAAATATATCTTGTTTCTTTAATTTATAACATTATTCGTTGTATTCCCCCAAAAAATGATTTCATAAAATTTTCACAAAATTATAAAATAACTGTGACTTACTTTTGCTCATTATCATTATTACTCTGCCTCTGAAACAATTTACGTCTCTCTAACCATTTCTAATAAGTTTATTATTATTTTCAAGTATAACATTCTTTTAGTTTTAGTCACGTTTCAACAGATGATAGATTAATTAAGGAAAAAGGGTCCAGTTATCTTAAAAAGCAAATTTAATACCTGTGCAAACCGATTAATCATATATCAGTTTTCTGAACAAATATTTTATTGAAATCATGTAATGATTAATAAATCTATCAAATCCGATTTTTTATCTAGAACATACAACTTTTTATGATACAGTTATAGTAAATTACATACATAGAAGGGAATAAGTCAGAAAAGATAAAAAAAAATATAATTTTTACGGAACACTGTTGCCTTGTGATATTATATAAAAGTTTCAAAAGAATATAACATTGTGTGTTAATATATTAAAAAACGAAGATGGGTTATTTAATTTAACAAATATTATCGAAGTATAACTTACATTTCAAACAATTTGAAACCATTAAAATAATAATCCCCTTTATCTGGACTTTAATTCTTAAATTAGAAATATATTAATGAACTTAATAAATATTAACTGAAATACACAAATGTATTTCAAATATTATTGTTTCTTAAAATGAAATACTATTAATCTATTTCCTCTTACAATAATTTTTTGAAACTCATAAGAAAACTGGACTGCATCGAATGTTAATATATATAATTAATTTCTTCTTGAATATATATATATATATATATATATATATATATATATATATATATATATATATATATATATATATATATATATATATATAATATATATTTCTATATATATATATATATATATATATATATATATATATATATATATATATATATATATATATATATATATATTCAAGAAGAAATTAAGATACAAGTTAAAATAATAAGCAATTAAAATAAATAAATGTTTTTCTATAATATAGATAAAATCAGTGACAAGTAAAAGAAAATGCAAAATTTTGAAGCATTTATCTGATCAAATATTTACTAATTGTTGAGGTGAATTTAAGATAAGAAAAGAATATTTCTTTAAAATCAAATATTTATGGGAAATCAAAATTAATTTTCTGCTTGAGAGATTTATTTAAAATAAAAGAAATCTGACTAAGTTTTTATTGACTCTAATCAAAAATATTTAAGCTAATTCAACTGAAAATAATTCATAACATCTCCTTTATTAATAAAGTATTAAACCCCATATTTTAAAAGGATATATTTTTAGTTGAAAGTTTATAAAGATTTTTGAACAGAAATTTGTGCTATATGAATTTTCACTAGTTCTAATTTGAAAATATCAATACATAAATATGAGAAATGAATCTCATATTATTTATATTTATGCGTATGTATTAATATTTATTTTTTCATATGGTTGACAATATATATGGTTGATCTTTATGTAGCTCTACACGCTTACTTAAATTTTTGCATAAAAATTGGAAAAATGAGGTATTTTTTCAATTTGATAGATTTAATATATAATGGAATAATTTCTTATCCTGAATTTTGCTTTCATTCAGTAAAACTAATTTCTACATTAGTACTAAATATTTACTAAATAGTTTTCACAAATTTTTAAATTATTGAAACCTATATATTCAATTTTTCAGAATTAATAAATATGGTTGCTAAAAATAATTTTTTTTTGAATAAAACGAAACACTTATGTTTTATACTTGCAATCCAAAACTTATCACTTACTCACGCTCTAAGCACTTAGCTTAAATATGTTTATTCTTTGTATTCTAAAATGATAATTGTGATCTGTTATTTTTACTAAAAGGAGGTATAACATTGTAATTTTTTCTTCATAAATCACTTATCTTTTTTTTGATATCGAATTTACAATCATTTATTTAATTTTTATACTGTCAATAATTCGTTTGGTATTAAATTACAGTCAAAGTAATTTTTACTTTTAAGTAATTGAAGTCATTTAATAAGCTAAAAGTTCTCACTCTGAATTTGCAAAATACTATTATAGATAAATACCAAACACTGTTATAAAAGAAGTAATTTCTCTAACAAGAGATTCTTGTGTCATAAAATATTTAAAGAATAAGTATATGTAATGTAAATATACATTTTAAAACATTCTTTAAAATTGCCACTAGATCGAAATTTAATAAAAATGAATTTAATAGGATTTAAAATATAGTTTTCTTTAGAGGTTAGGTTTTTTGTTAATTTAAACTTTTATTAACCATTTTATTACTCCTATATATAAATATAAACAGATTTGATTAAGGTATATAATTTTTATTATTATCAGTCACTTACTAAATATTGATCTGAATTATGTAGGAATTTGAGATAAAGCTCATTGGTTATAAGTGATTATCACTGGGTTAATTTTATATAAATATTTATTTTAGTGTTAAGACTAATATCTTATTTTATTTAATATTTTAAATTACTCTGAAGAAAATAAAAATGCGTTTGTAATTTGAAAATGTATCTGTTAATGGCATACTTTAATATTTGTGTAAAAATATGCAAATAAAAAAAAATACGATGCACTGGAGCATTGACTGGAATTCACATGTAAATTCAACGAAGCTCTAGGTAATCACAAAAAAGATATACAATTAATGTTTAATGATGTTTAGAAATATAATTAAATAAAAAAAAGAAAAATATCTGTCGAAAGAGAATTTAAAAGGAATAAAATTTGTGAGTTTTTTAAACATGACTTTTAGTATTTTAGTTTTTTAATGTCTTTACATTTGCCCCATGATAATAAATTTCCTTACTTTTTTAATTTATTGAAAAAGATTCCTTATTCATGTTAATTTCATAAAACTTAATCATGAATAATATATGATGTTTTCGTGATTCAGATTATAAAATATATTACGAAAACAATTTTAAATATGTACATAATTATCTCAAAATTACTGTTTTTTCTCATGTGTCTTAAAAAATGCAAAAATATGTTTAGCTTGTCTCAGTGGATAATAATTTATTATTTATTCATTGAGTTTTAACTTACATATTTAAAGCCGCATCACTTTTGTCGTTTTTCTCCGTTTCTCGGAATGTTTTAGAATGTAAATTCAATTTCATATTTTTCGGACTACACAAAGACTTTTTCTCTTGCATTACAAGGGTTTCCTAACTCGTTTAAATACATATGCAATTATAATGTATAATAATATGAATATCAGTGGATGATAATTCATTAATTATATAAAAACTAGGATAATAAAACACTTGAAAGGCTAATCAATATTATTTTTAATATCGATAGTTTTGTAAAATTAAAACTCATAAATCTTGTTTTTAAAGGATGTTTTTTTAAATAATAACAGGTAAAGTGTCATTAATTTTTAACCAAAATTTAATATTCAATAATACAGTGAAAATCTTAGAAGAAAATTTGAATATAATTGAACTAAGCATTTACTCATGACGAAATTTGTAGGGTATATCACTGAACAAATAAATAAAACGTCATTTTTCATTTCGAAGATTCTATTGAATTCAAATATCAGGGGATTACTTAATTAGAAAAATGAAATTTCAAGTTTAAAATATCTTCAACTGAAACAACTGATTGTAGAGGAACAATAGCTAACTAAAGAATAAAAAATTATCGTTGAAAATAGTGCTTTTAATTACTAAAATCACAATAAAATATTTAAATTAATAAAAAAAAATTCATTGTTCTCGAATTTTAAAATTATGATTGATTGACAGATAGATCGATGAAGGTGTCCCGGTTCAAGTCTTAAGTTATTGATCATTATCTTAAGTGATTATCAGACGTAAATTTTTTGCAATCGACATCTTCTGCGTGGCGACGTGTGGATCAGCGAAGAACCTCTTTAAGCTCTATTATTTGAAGAAACAAATTCAATGGATGGATATAAAAATTACAGAATACTAAGCAATATGATCTACATCATAGTTCCTCACGAAAATACATTTAAAATGTAATTACTTCTATTAAAATAGAGGTATTTTACAATTAAAATGAAAATAGAAGTAAATGTTATTCTAAAACAGAGAATAATTATATATAGCTATTAGATGCTTACGTATAATATTCTTCCAAGTCTGTATTTCATATGTAAGCATTTAATAGCTTTATATAAATTATAAAATCTTGAAAGTAACATATTAATATACCAATTAATATTCATTACAATATTTGAAATGTAATGAACTAGTTTTACGAGTTTGAGTAAATGAATATTCATTCATTGAATGACAAATCTGATAGGAAAATCAACTGCTTGTAATTATAGTGATTTCTCTTCTTTCTGAGGAGAGGCGATGTAAATATTATTTGGCTTTTTGCATATGCATTGATGATGCAGATTTATGAAGGCTGTAACAGTTTGTGTCGAACTTTAAGAATTTGTTGCATCTTATGAAATGATAATTATATAATTATCATTTCGTAAGATGTAACAAATATTGCTCCTTACATTATTTTCCTATGAAGGAAAGATATTTCAATGCTTTTTTGTGCATCTATAAGGTTCTACTTAATGGAGTACATTTTGCTGCATTGTAATGTTTTTATTTATTTCCATATTTTCATACTCATATTGATATTATTAAATTTATCAATTGTATTTCTTCTGATTTTTAAAAAGCATGTTACATTATTTTCTAAAAAGTCAATGTTTATCATATTTTACTAATTTTGTGATTCTTTTCTCTAATATGTACACATATAACAACAATTTTTTTGTTTTTCAGAAGTGTCTATTAATTACTCTAAAAATAAAAAAGAGCATGTAAACATGAAACTTACCCTTATGTTTCATTATTTTAATGTCAGTTTTAATGAAATTTTATTTATTAAGATGTCTGCGCGTCCTTATAACTTTATTTCTTCTTAAAGACTGAAATATGTTTTCGAACAATATAATAAATAAACTTTATGAGAACTTAAACTATACTTTTTTACAAAGTTATTTATTTTTTTGAAAACATTAGTAATAAATTATACATTTACTAAGTACATAAATTTAAAATTATTTTTATTAGGAAAGTAAAAAAAAAAAAACGAAATCATTTATCTAAAAAATTCAATTAAAACTGCAAATTTGCTTAAGTTAAGAGTAAAATAATTCAATTATTTCGATGAAGTATTTAAGTGCGATAATATATTATAAAAAAATACTACATTATAAATTTAGCAAGAGTGCCAATTAAATTTTATTCCCCTTCACTGAATAGCAATTAATTTTAGTCTTTAGTTCTAGTAATTTATCTTTCAGTCAGCAACAGATTTTCTAGTGAAGATTCAGAGTAAGAGAAAAAGGATTGGTGTTGAATTAAGATACACTGATGTAGAGATAAAATCATTGAAGTGGAGAAAGTTAATGATGTAGTAAACTTTTCTTAAGGAAAATACTGAACTTACATTATAACTTATAAAGGAAGTGGTGAGAAGCAGCAAAACTGGACGTTGAGAAAAAATATACTTCATAGTACTTCTGAAAAAATGTACTTCTGCCGTCAAAAAGTTTTTAATAGTTATAACTGCTTCTTTCATTTTTTGATTTTCATCATTTCTTATTGTTAAACAGATTCTGGTACTGAATATCGTGCAAGAAAAAAAATTGAATAATCATATTTGATAAGAATATTCAATGCATTTTACAATTACCTAAAATGTAGAGCAATTTTTCTAATACGCTAAAATTATAGTTTTCTAACAAATTAACATATTCTAAATAAATTATGTTTACATATTTTAGTTACAGATTTTATGTTTTAATAAGTTTAATATATTTCGGACAGGAATTCCTAATGTTAATTTTAAAATTCTCCAACAAAAGTTTTCTCGATTTCTATGAATCAAAATAAATGAAAATTAGTATGAGATCAATATAAAATTTTAATATATATATATAATAGTCCAAATTTTATCATATCAGATTTTAATAGTCCAGATGATCTTATTGCATATATATATATATATATATATATATATATATATATATATATATATATATATATATATATATATATATATATATATATATATATATATAATTTCTCATAATAAATGAAATATTAAAATTTTTTTCCTCAATTGTACTCTGTTTTGCATTTTATTATGTTGCCTTCAATAAGAGCATCTGGACTATTAAAACCTGATCTGTATTTCATGTGTACGAAAAAGGAATATTATAACATGTTGAAAGATGTTTGAACAAAAATGTTGTGGAAAGAAATAAAAAATAGTTTAAATTTTATATGAAACAAAATAATTAATGACAATTTAGTAAAAAATGTTAACTGAACTATGTAATTATATAATAAAACAAAATTAAAAATTATGGCTATACATATTATAACATAATAATAATAAATAATTTTTACAATTATATGAGAATATTAGAATAATTAACTTTTAATAGAATTAAAATTTAAGAGACCAGAAACCTTTAGTACGTTTGCGTGGTTGAGAATATAACTTCAATAATCAGCATATAGAATACTACACATTTTCCCTCGTTATGGGGAGTAATCTGCAATGTTTGTTCTATGTAAGTATAAATTTGAAATAATCGACAATAGTTAAATATTTTGTTATTATAAAGAAAACATGCTAAGAATATTTTAATAATAAGACATTTTAACAGAGTTACTAACAGAATCAAATTAAAATTGATGCAAAATAATAATTTAATGATGACTGAAAGTCAATCTGGTCTTGGAGACAAGTTAAGAATTTGTTGCAGAAAAATTTGTATGTTATGAAATTGTTGCTGTGAAATCGAAATGTTCATTAAGGATCAAGACAAAATAAGCCTCTGAAAAAACATAAAGTCAAGATCGACATTTAACATGAGTGGGCAGGAAAAACTATACAACAAACGATACTTTTCTAAAGTACATTTTCAGAATACTTCTGCTACCAGAGATGAGATTCAAACTGATAGAAAGTGTAATGCTCGCGGACTGTTTGAATGTTCTCAGACGTGTGCCTAGCGTTACAATAGGCCATTGTTGTTGCAATAAAATTCGAACACTGTAAAATCTCATGAGCACTAAGCAAATGTAGCTATATGTTCTTCATGGTGGAATTTCGCTTTGGTATCCAATCATTCAACAGGACACTTACCATTTGGGAAAAAAATCTGTATTTCTGCACGATAGTTTCGATTTGTTCGAGGTGCTCTTACTATGAGTTGACTTATTGACCTATATACTATCAAAAGTTGAATATTAGAGGGTATAGAATATAGATATGCCATCCTCAGAGGTTTCAGGCTTTTACGATGTAATAATCAGAGATTAAATCATTCTGATGTATAGCAATGAAAGGGAACATAAATCTCAAGACAACTCTATCAGATAATGTTTCTTTCAGCAAAAGAATCTTTAGAATAAATTAATCAGCATATTCCACATATATGAATCCAGTGTGACATACTTGAAGTATTCTGTATTGTTGACACTTATTTTAGTAACGAAAAGTCATGTTTCTTATTGAAATTTATTTCATTAAAGAAATCATATTTTTAATTTATTTGTATAATGGATATATCATATGTACTTTTTGCTTATTGACAAATAAAATTTAAACTATTTTACTTATTTTTTAATATATTATACTAATATATCATGTCCAACATACCATTTAATTTTAAATCAAAAATATTATTAAATATTTATATTATATCGATGTCTCTAACATTTTAAAATCTTGTTTAAAATAATTTTATTAATATAAGTATTAAATTTCTCTTTTGTAAAATGAATATCAATTTAAAGTATATAATAAAAAATTAAAATGCAATCTCTTTATATTCAACATTTATCAAATAATATAATATGTCATTATGTTTTTCATCTGACTATTTATAGTTTACAGCTTTCTACCAGATACATTTTATAACATAGTTAATACATTATAATTAAAATTCATGAAGTGAGCATTTTTCTGCATTAATATCATGCTGCTAAAAGATTTTACTAATTATGTGGCCTACTATTTCCATACTATTGAGAAAAGAAAATATTAATGTCAAACAAAGCATGTAAGCAACGTAAAACATTGCTTACGTAAACTCTACAAAGAATATTTTAGGGATGTTTGTTATATTCTTCAATTTCATTTTAATAATTGTATTTTATTTATGATATCAGTTTATTTATTTTAAATGGGGACTTAAAATTAACTCTTCAATTAAAATTGAAATAATTTGCTCTTTTTTGATATTTTTATGATATTTTTTTATTCCACGATTTGTTTTGCTAAAAATATTTAATTAGGTAATATTTATAAGGTTATATATTTTTTTCAAACTAATAAATGAATTGTTGTTTTAAATTGGAAATTAAATATTTTGAATGAAACATTTGACTCACTATTTTAATTAAACGTGAAAAAATATTTTCTTATACATGTCAACTGATATGTAAAATATCAGTTGACATGTTTGAGGAAAAATTGTATAAGGTATAAAGAAAATTGCAATCATCTGTTAAAAAGAAAATATTATCAATTAAAATTTATAATTACTTAAATGAAAGGTAATATTATGTATATATAAAATATTAATAAGAAATTATTTTATTTTATATCTTAATTTAAAAAATAATTTTTTTTTCTATTTTGTTAAAATATAATTTAATTTGAAGTGAATCGTTCACTTAAAGTGAGATATTTTTATCAAATCAAACACATTAGAATCAAAATTGAAACTTAATTTCCACTTAATTAAATTAATGTCAGTAATAAAATTAGCCCTAAAATAGTAAATCTAACTCTTATAAGTTGTGAGCAACATTGAAATATTCTTTCAAGAAGTTTTTACTGAGCTCATGAATTTAATATGATTTAATATTTTAATTTAATAAAACAGAAGCACTTTTGATAACGGTTTTCAATTTTTACTTCGTTTATATAATGACTTACACAAAAACTACATATAACTACATAATTACTGTTAACATTTGGATTTTTTAAATATTTAAGTAAAAAAAAGGAAATTTTTTGTATACATAATTATAACATAATTTATATATAATTATATCAGAAACAGCAGATAAAATCTAAAAATTTTATAGGACATTAAAACTGAATTAGTTAATTTAATTTTAAATTTCATTTTCATGCAGTTTTAAAATCAAATGAACGTTTTAAAATATAAATACTTTCATAAAATTCTTTTTAAAAAATGTGTTTATAATTTCGTGAAAATATTTCACATTTTAAGAAAGCCTGAAAAATGCTTTAGCTAAAATTATGCATCGTTATTGAATACTTATCACGATGATTGACTCAAGTATAATTCTAATTTGCTTAAATTTTGTAATATTCTCATAAATTAATGTAGAAATAAGAGAAACGTAAGTTATTGAACTGAATGTCAGGAAAAAAGCATTATATATCTGAAAATTTATTTTTTTAAATTTGATTTTATTTATATTATTTTGTGAATAATTAATGATTCTCTTTTCTAACATTTAAGTATAGCGCAAGAAAATTTATGAAGCATAGCTTTTAAGAACATTAGTTAGAAATAAGGCAGTTAATACTTATTTTGGAAATTTTATGTCAAACTCACCCATTAATTTCTTCAGAGACTACATAAATACTTATAGTTCAAGATTAAGATTAATTTGAAAGCTTTATTTTAAACATCACGTATTTTAGTAACACCTAGTAATTAAAAACCAAAACGAAATCGAAAGCGATTGTTTTCTTCGCTACGTCAATTAGTGTTTTTAGTATGATGATGAATCTTTTCCGAACTTTTCTCCTTACAGTTGTTCCAAGTCCAGTCATTCATTTGTCATGTCTCATGTTCGGGACTCCAAGTTTTAACATTTACTGCAGAAGATGCCACATAATAAATTACAGACCTAACCATTAGTTCTTTTCAATATAATTGCTCCAGTATATGTGTTTTAAAATAATTTGTTTATTTATTATGCCCGAATAACATTTTAAAATATTTCAAACTTTATTATATAGAAGAAAATAAGACAGTGAATGTTCCACTAAAAGAATACCATATTAATGAGTCAAAAACCTTAGAGTTTTATTTAATATGTTAAATGCCATCTTCATTTACAGACTTTCTTCGCAATACTTTTTAAGAACAAATTTTATTTTAAAGGTAAATAATACACCATTAATAATACATTATTGAATGTAGTTTAAAATAAATACTATGATTAAAATTGAAGCATTAAAAACTTAATTTTTGATTTCTTTATACACTCTTAAAAATCGAGTGGATTTCACTCAGAAGGAGTGAAATTTCACTCTTTCATTTTCACAAAACTCAAACCAATCTTTAAGATAGAAATTCCCTCTTTTGAAAGATGCGGGTAAACCACTCCTTTTAAGAGGAGTAATAACAAATCGTTTAAAGGGATAAATTATATAGAAAAAGAGTGAATTTCAATCTTTTATAGAAGTATTGCTGATTTTTTTATACTGATAATTTAATGCAGAAATTAGGTTTTGAATTTTTAAGAAATACTTTTTTTTTACAATTACAATATAAACATTTTATTACAATAATAAAATGTTTATATAAAAAATAAAGCCTTATTTATATAAAGATATAATGTCTTTATTCAATAATTTAACAGTACAATTGAATAAGGAATTTCATAATTATAGTGGTTTTTAAATTACATACATTACCAAGCAAATTGTTCAGTCATGTGTGTGCATTACATTATATATAACTATTTAGTTTTACATGAAAAGTTGCTCAAGAAAAAATAATCACACTATTTTTTAGTTTAGTTTAGTTTACTATGGGCTCATTAAGTACAAAATTTACTTTCACAAACATTATTAATACAACAAATTGTACACAATTTATAAAATACATAAATATTTCATAAGAGTAAATATCTATTTTTGAATACTGATAATATGCATTTCTGGAGTTACAGGAGGATAAAGACATATTTACAGTTTATTTAAATATTTAGATATCAATGAAACTATGAATGAAATTAAAAATAAAATGCAAGATTATACAAAAAACATTTATTCAAATTTTAATACAGAAAAAAATTAAATAAAAATATGTATACAGAAATTCTAATATTTATGATGTCCAATTAATACTGGAGCTTGACAGTTTTACTTTCAGTTTAATAAAATAAAATAAGAATAAAAAGATGATATGCATTTTAATACATGTATTTTTCAAAATTCAGATCTTAATCGATTATAGTAGGAATGCATTGATTTTGCATATCCGATATCAATGGATCCATTATCCCCAGATAAAATTATTTCATATTCAGGTCTTGCTTAAGACCACAGCAAAGTTTTGAGCGTTGTTCTTCTAAATACCTCTTCACCTAATTTGAAAAAAATTAACATAAAAACTAAAATTTCAATAATATTTGTATTCTTTTTTTAATATCTATATAAAATTTAATAACAAATTTTCATATGAATAATACTTCAAAAAAATAAAGCCTTATTTACTGAAAAAATAAAAAAATACTATCATCCTGAATTCTTACATATTTATTCCATATTATAGGACAAGTTTTTGAATACATGATAATATTCTAAGAGCATAGAATTCAGAATATTTACTGAGAAAGCAGTCAGCATCTGGATATCAAATTCTAAGTCTAATTTTAATAAAGAGATTAATTATTCATATTAAATTATAATAGAACTTCTTATTGTAATTTTAAGCAAGTGTAATTTGTTAAAAAAAGGTATTCTCATTAATTAATTAAAGCTTAGTAACTGAAGTTCGTAAATTAATGATTATCCAGTAGTTTTTGAAAATTGTTATAAGAATGTAATAAATTATTGATACACAATGAAACAAATACAAAATAATTTTGGATATTTTCTTTGTTATGAAATAGATATAGCCTCTATCATAATTTACAAAATGGATTGTTAAACATTAAAATAATATATACATACATACATAAATTTATTTTTAATGTTAAAGCATTTTTTGAATCAATAAAATAGAACTGAAAAAGTTTCAGGTGAAACTATATAAATAAATAATATTTTTTTTACATATTACAACAAAAAAGTTTTGAAAATGTGCTTTTGTATCACAAATACTAATATCCACATATTCTAAATGCATTGCAAGTGAAATGATTTTTAAAAATATACAAGATAGAAAATTACAATATAATAAAAGACATAAGCAATACTGATTATTTTGCAAAATATAAATTTTAATTACTTTCTTTTGGATCATACAATCATTAAGCAAATATCAAAATATCCATGAGATTTTTCTTTCAGTTTATATAAGAAAATCCTTTCTCTGTAAAATTTCAACTAAATGTTTTTGGCATTAAAATAATTTAAGGTACCCGAACACGTTCAGAGCACTTTTTTAAATACACTGCATACATACATTGTTACGATATTTTCTAATTTCGCTTTGGAAAACATTAATATTGAGTTACTAAAATTTGATATATTCCAATATTATTCTTCAGAAATGTGAAATACGTATACAATTTTAAGCATTTTTTTTAAAAACTATAAAAAATGCTACATCAAAAACTATTAAACATATTTGAAAAAAAAATAATACCAAAAAATTTATTTGTTGTTATCTAGAACATGTACTAAAATTTCAAGCTTTTTTTTAAAATAAAAATTACGGCTAGTTGAATATTTATACTGAAATTTTAGCCAAAAATTCTACGCCATTATTCGAATAACAGGCTATTTGGAAAATATTTTAGTGATTAAAATTCTTTTAGTACATTCCCTAGAAAACAATATATACATCACGCTCATGAAATTCCATAGTGATATTATAAAAATATTTTGAGTTATCGTTTTTGAAGCGTGCAAATTATAGGTAAAAGCCAGTTCTGAGAAAATTGCATTTAAATATTAAAGTGTTGTGATGGCTTAGGCTTAGAATCATGTTCAGCATCCAAAAGAAAGAAATAGAAATTATCTTATTTGCTGATTAATATTTTATTTCATTTTCTGATTGATTTCCGGAACAGTAATTATTTTATGTATCTTTTAAAAGCATACTAAATTTTTATTTCAAAGTTAACCACTGTTTAAATTAATTTTTAACATCATTCTGGCCCTTTAAACGCCCATTTCCGGTCCTTTAAATATGTCCACTTTTGGTTTCCTAATCTTTTCGAAATCCTTTAGATCTCCGAATCTAATTAACGTAGAGACAAAAACAAACCTGTTTTGTAAAGCTATTTAAATTCCTTATTTGACGAAAGAATAAAATAAATCTATCATTTTTGGTCGAAAGTGACGTTTTCAACGTGTACATGTATCTTAAAACATCTTATTCACATGCAATATAGAAAAAACTTGAAAATGCATGCAAAATTTGTTTCATGTTCTACCATTAAAAATCCAGATATACAAACAATGTTAGGGATTGTAAATTTTCGTGTGCCTAAGTCATTGTGGCATTGTTAAAAAATAATGTTGATATAAAAGTTTATTACTTTCATGAATATTTAAAATTCATTTTCAAATATGTAAAGAGTATACAGGTTTTATACTACCAATGTTTCATTGAAAGCAGCCTATTTTGGATACTTAGAGAAATAAGTTATGTTATAGAATAGAACATTTGATGGTCTATTTTTAATCACAAAATGCTATGTTATATAAAATATTTTCCTCATAAATTCAAATATTTTTTCTCAAGGAATTTCATAAGGCATTTAAAATTGTAATCATTTCATCTGAGAGGAAAAATACATATATATACACATATGGGTTTATTCAATAATAATACACTTGTAAAAACTAGTTATGGTCAAATGAATTATAAATATGGATTATTTTTTTAAACAATTAAATTCAAATTAAAAATTTTTAATTTAAAAGTACGAAAATTTTAAGAGAATTATAAATTTATTATAAAGTTAATTAGAATTTGGTTTTAGCAGTAAAAACAAACAAAATTTTTTGTGTCTTTTTAAAATAGATTTAAAAACATTATTAAAATGTTTTTAGCTAATTACCAAGTAATAATATTTTAATGAATAATTACCTTTCATTATTTTAACATCAACTTTAAAAATCAAGAACTTTAATACGAGATTTTAACTGAAATTATTGATTGGAATTTTTATGTCAATTAATTCAGTTACCTCGTTCTTACATTAAACATAGAATATAACATAAATATTACTTCAAACTTTTAAATAAATTTTACAAACAAAATAAAATTAATACTTTTAGCAGTAATGTTAACTGTATATATATATATATATATATATATATATATATATATATATATATATATATATATATATATATATATATATATATATATATATATATATATATATATATATATATATATATATATATATATATATATATATATATATATATATATACAGTTAACATTTTCTCAGTTTCCATAAACCTTATTTTGATTACATATTATACAGAATATACCTGATCAGCCATTTCTTCCTTACGTTGCATTTCATCATTTTCAAAGGAATTCCATGTTTCAGATTTGCTTTTGCTAATTTTGTTTTTTATTTTTTCCTCGCTGATGACAATGACAACCATAAAATACGAATATTAATTATATTTCCATTGATAAAATTTTAGTTTAATATTCTAAAATATGCTAATAAATTGTACATTTTGATACATGCAATTTTGTCTTCGTTTTAATAACGAATGCTTTTATTTAGTAACAATCAAATCAATAATTGTCAGGGAAATTTTAATAAAGAAAATACACTTTGTCAGGGAAATTTTAATAAGTACAATACATACTGTCAAGTAATATTCTGCAGATTAATATTTGCTTTATATTGTATTAAAATTTAAATTAAAAAGTTTCGAATTTTATTTATTAAAAAAATTTATTCTTATTCATCGGTAAAATTTTGTATTTGATACTAAACGCACTTTCAATTCAGTACAATAAGCTATATTAAATAATATTTCTATAATATACATTGGATATTTAAATCAATGAGAAAATTAATAATCATATTCACGTAGTTTCGAAAGTAAAAGAATTCAAAAATGCTTTCATTATAATATACCATTAAAGTATAATAAATCAAATTTTGGTAGAAAAAAGTATTTAAAATAAAATTTCCAAATACCTTTTTATATTGTTAAACATTATCAAGTAATCAGAAATTTCAAATATTATAAATATATTACATGAATATGGACTCAATGGAATTCATTCATTCACACTTTCGACAACGAAAGCTTATATGATGGTGAAAAGTCATAAATATGAAAAAGTGATTTAGTCATATATATATATATATATATATATATATATATATATATATATATATATATATATATATATATATATATATATATATATATATCAATTCAAATAGATCGCTTTTACAAAATGAAGCTTTAATTTCCTCCATTTTTAACGAAACTAAACCGAAATCATAGGGGCACGTGATGGTTTAATCCAATCAGAGCACATCACATTTGCTTTGTGCCATAAACACGTCAAAAAAAGAGTGAAAATTGACTTGAATCGAGAATGGAGTGATTGAAAGAGAATTTCTCTACCCACTTAAGTACAAAAGGATTCATTTTGAAACTTTTTGGAGTTCAAAATATCTATCGTTCATCAAACCACTCGATTTTTTAAGCGGGTAAATATTATAAATGAGCAGGACACCGACCAGTCCTTGCAGAAATTAAACTACCTAATGCGGACCAGAGACCATTCTCGTTCTCTAAAGTCTCTTGGAATTTTAAGAAAGCTAACTGGCCACTCTTCACTAAACTACTAAACCAAGGCCTCAATCCTAATAAGATTGACTTTACCTTGAATACCAACAAATTTTATAAAATTATTAAAGACACAATTATAGCATGTGCTAAAAAGTCTATTCCTAGAGGTAGACAAAAGAAATTCAGATCTTTTTGAACTAAAGAGCTGACCTTATTGAAAGCCAAACGAGATAGACTTAGGCGAAAGGCGGAGTTAACTTCGCGCCTTTGTGATATTCAGGCCTGGAGAAGGCAGTCTGCAATCTTTTGAAAAGCCTTAATTGCCACCAAACGATCTTCATTTAAGGAATTTATTTCAAATATAGACTATCGTACTGATAATAAAAGAACGTATAAATACATAGGCAATCTAATAAATGATTCTACTGGCTTAACTAAACAAACCTTTACAGTTGAAAGGAAAAAGTTATCATCGGATTCAGCTGTTCAAGAGCTTTCATTCAGCACTTTTCTGAGGCCCATCGCAAGGACACCTATGCAAAAATAAATTCGCTTTCTTTTAAGCGGAAAACTGCACATATGCAAGTCAGGTTCCAAGTCTGATAATAAATAAATTTTTGTCGCACCTAGAACCAGGGAGGAATTAACCTGTGCACTGAGAATCCTCTCAGTCGGTAAATCACCTGGTGCATGTGGCATCCACCTTGAATTTCTAATCCACCTGGGCCCTTGTGCATTTGAAACCATCTGGAACATTCAATTTAATCTGGAATTCTAGCAATATCCCGGCTGACTGGAGAACTTCCATTGTAATATCAATTAACAAGAAGGACAAAGATCCAGATAATTTTCATAGTTACAGACCAATTTCACTGACTAGCGTTGTGGGGAAGACTATGGAAAGCATTGTTATGAGAAGACTTAACTTCTACTTAGAATTTAACTGATTATTGGCTGAAGAGCAGGCTGGTTTTAGAGGCCCTAGATCCACCAACCAACATGTTGCCCTTTTGAGCCAATCAGTTAAAGATGCCCTTGATAACAGACAGGTCTTGATGGCAGTTTTTATTAACCTCAAATGAGCTTATGACAAAGTATGGCGAGAAAATCTACTTTTGAAAATTTTATCTGAATTGGGTGTCAGATCAAACCTTTTTAGTGGGATTCGGGGATTCTTGTGCCAACATTCCTGCAAGGTTAGATACGGCAATGTACTGTCAAACTTCAAAATCCTTAAGACGGGTCTCCCTCAGGGGGCTGTTTGTAGTTGTGCCCTTTTTAACACTTATATCAATGACCTAATTTTTAAAATTAGAGACATCCCTGGGGTCAAATACCTCCTATACGCTGATGATCTAGTCATATGGACTGCCTCTAAAAAGTTCAAGCAATGAGAAGTACAGAGGCTAAACTTTCTTCCGCTTTAAATGCTCTGGAGAGTTGTTGTAATTTCAATAACATAGAGGTTAATCTATCTAAATCATACTGCCTTACTTTCTCACTCATGCATCAACCCGGGGAACCGCAATTAATGTTTAAAGGCAATTTAATTCCTACGTGCAACAATTTTAAATATCTGGATGCGACGTTTGTTCACAAACTAACCTGGAAGTCTCACGTAGAGGACGTTTCTAACCGTGCTCTGAAGAGACTGAGTGCCCTAAAAAGACTTGCTGGAGCAAAATGGGGTTTCACTGGAAAAATTCTACTCCAGACCTACCAAGCGTTTATTCACCCCCTCTTGACCTATTGCTGTGAATCACTTATCGTTGCGGGTGAAAAAGAACTTGATACTTTGGAAAAAGTACAAAATCAAGCTTTACGCATCATTACTGGGGCATCAAAGACTACTCCGATGGATGCTATCCTTTTTCGACTGGTGTTAGACCATTATAAACTACTGTTCAGGAGGAGGGTATAATTCTCTGGGAAAAGATCACTAGAGTTCCTGGCTGCTTATCACTTTAGAATGAGGCCAGCCGAAACCTAAATAGAAGTTTAAAGACTCAGAAAGGCTTTCTTCAGGGAGTTTTACACCTAAAACCTTCTTTTGACTTAAATTATAAACCTGAATATCTTGTACCACCTCAAAATCCAATAAATTTGAAACAATTTTGTTTTAATCTTGATCTGTGTCAAAGTGTTAATAAATCTCTGGCGTCAAAGTGCTAATAAAAGTAATATGGATCCTACTATTTTGAGAGTACTGGCTTACGAGGTGCTGAGTAGATACTATCCTGAGCCAGAGTGGCTCCGGATCTTTACCGATGGATCCCTTTTTTCAAAAGGACCAATTGCTGGTGCCGGAGTTTTCTCCGAAGTCTTTTCCTTTTATACCCCTTTGAGACGGTGCTCTGTCTTTGATGGAGGGATCACGGCAATTAGCTTGGCTCTATCTCAGCTACATTGCCACATAAATCAATTTAAAAAAGCTGTTGTCCTCTGTGATTCAAAAGCTGCTCTTATGGCCATTGTATCCTCTAATAATCCTTTAACACAGGAGATTTTAAACTGCCGCCAACATCTTGAGAACCTGGCATCCCTTGAGAAGACCATTGTCCTCCAGTAGATCCCTGCCCATTGCGGAGTCACAGGTAATGCAAATGCAGATTACCTTGCAAAGAAGGAAGCTTTAATTACGCAGACTTCTACACGCGCTATGCCCTTCTGTTCTATTAAGCATCTTGTCAAAAGAACTCTTAAGTCCAGAACTCATGAAGAGCTGACTAACCACATTGCTCTTAAATCTTGGAAGAATGCCTTCCTAGATCTGCGCAATAGGCCAAGACATAGAAAGGTGAATGAATTCCGCCTTGCCACCGGGCACGACTGTCTGCGGAAACTTCTAAATAGATTTGGTATCGTTCCTTCTCCTGTCTGCACTCTTTGCAACATTAGTGAGGTTATGGACGCAGCGCATCTTCCTCGCTTGCCTGAACTTCGTAAGACGTCTCTAACTGAGCGCTATTGGGAAGCTAGAGACATGTTAGATTAATAGACTCTGTTTCAGTATCTTTCTGTGTTATTCTTTCCTTTTTTTATTTTGCTGTAACTGTCTATAATCTGCCATTGGAAATAAAGAAATATTATAAATGGGTACTATGTATACATTTAGTGCTAGTAAATTTTCGAAGTGTGTTTTATGAAATTAAATAAAATATCTTGCAACCGTGGTATAATATTTTCACGATGCTGAAGGGATTTAAGAATCTTACATATAAAACCTAACTAGAAGGAATTTTATATTAATAAAAGTATAAAATTATAAAGCAATGTAATGTGTGTGTGTGCTAATCGTAAGAAGTTATTTTTATTAATTGCATATAGTGAGCTCACACATTTTCTTGTAATTTTTATAACATGTATGCTTAGCTCTATTAAGTGCAATTTTTCTTCTGTTAATCACAGAAAAAAATACTTTTACTACTAAAAGAGTAAAAACTAAGTTAAATAGTTTTACATAAAATACAATTATTAATATATTTTCATTTTAATATAGTAAAATTTCTAGTACGATTTGAAATATAAGCTTCACTTAAACCAATGATCTTTTCAATATATTATAAAATTATTTATAATTTAATCTGTATAGTTGACAAGAAAATTATTTAATTGCTATTATTGAAAAAGTTGAAATTATTTTTGTAGAGTGAATAAAAGTATGAATTCCGTTTTATTTAGATTATTTTAACGTTGTTAGAATAACTTGTAAGAAATAAAATCACATAGCATTTACAAATCACACAAAAATTTGAAAAATAAATATATATCCCACATTTGCGAAGCATATATAATAAAAGATTAATAAATTATTTAAATTGTAAAATTATTTATATAATGTTATAATATTCAAACTACGCTGTTTTGTCCCTTACAGATCTTAGGGATGTTTTGTTTTTGACTGACAATCGTAGCGCCATTCAATATCTTTCAAACTTGCGAAGAGTTGGTGATAGGGCCGGAATTGTAATTCTCAGCAAACTTAAGCAGGTCTCGTCACTTTGTGAAGTGCACTTTCAGTAGATTCCTTCGCATGTTGACATATGGGGTAATGAGATGGAGACGTTCTGGTGAAGGAGGGTTCTGAAGAACCACTGCCAGTTACCAATTCACATATCTTGAACTGTATTCCATTAGAAGATATGCTGATAGGCAAATTTGACTCGTTCCCCCGAGTCATACCTGGTATCAAGCAAATTGTCCTGGAAGATCCCTTGCTAATGATTGCGATAGATATGTTCAAACAAGACTTTTCCGATTCTTTAGTGGACACCTGAAAGGACTTACATTCGAGAGAGTTCTCAAGGCGCACTCCAATTGCCCTAAATGCCAAAATAAACCGGCATCACAGGCACATATCCCTAAGAGCCTGGGGTTGTCTCTTGAGGACCTATATTGGTCTCGTACGCTTGTTTTCGACTTTCTGAAGGTTAACGGACTAGTGGACTTCGTCTAATATATTCCTAGACATGGAGATTAGCAAGAAGAAGAAGAATATTCAAACTAGATTAATTTATATTCTATCGTTTTTTTTTCGAAAACGCTACTTATTTTCTTTATTACTTTGAATAATATTTGATTAGTATTTTAATACAATTTTATGGCGGTAACAGTTTTAGATTAACATATGTTGAAGAATAATTGAGCTGAATCCCAGTTGGCTTTTATGAAACATACATTCGCATAATGTAAAAATATATGAATTGCATTCACTAAATGTTTTCATTAAATACTCCTACTTACACAATAGTCAGAAAGGAATAAAATCAAAGCTACAATGGTATGATTTAATTTAATCATATTTTAAACTAATTGTGGTGAAATAATTTAAGATCATTGATAAATGTATATTGATATTTAGTAATTTCCCACATGTATTGGCCTATCTTGGATTGTCGAGTACCATATTTTGACGAAAAAATATAAAGCTTTATATTTTAAAAATTATTTTTGTATATAAATGAAAATATTTTAAAAATAGAAACTGTAGATATTACAATATATACATTAAGATTTAATGAAAATATATATCTTAATTTTATAATTATTTACTAAAGGATAATTTCGATTAAAATACAATATATAATAAATTATATTGCTTATACAACGATGTTTATAGCATGTATAGTATAATATAATTTTTAAGATATCTAGAGTACGCAGTGTGTCTTAAAACTTGTCCATTTGTATTAGGTAATGAATAGGATAAATAACTCAGGAAACAAGTAATACGTATTTTGTTTACTATCATTGTAATCATTCATTAGAAAATACTAACCATGATTTAATTGTTCAAAATGAGATAATGTATTTTTATTTGTTGATATTCATGAAATTGTAAATGTATATAGTCTCAATCTTTTGGTTTGTCTGCTTTTATTATGATAATTCAAATTATTACTATAAATGAGGGAAAGATGCAAATATTTTTAAATTTTAGGAACAGTTTATATGCCACACATATATAATGGAAACAATTAATACGTTCAATTTCAGAGGTAACAGGATTCTTATCAAAATTTTGTGTGTAAGAATACAGTCAATTATTTTTAGAAGTTTTCTTAATACTTTATGAGGTCTTAGCGAAATGTACATAATATCAATTTGCTGCTACAAAAATGACTGCAATAAAGTGGTGAGTATAGTATTTAGCTCATCGTCAAAGGATTATGAAGACGAAATTTAAGCAAGCCGAAGACTAACATGTTCATTAATAGTAGCTAAGGCATATAAAATTGCTTGTGGTCAAATTTTATGAAATTTAAAATATAAGAAAATGTGTACCTTTTTGGATTCTTACGGAATCATTTTAAACATTGCATTTTATCATTCAATATGCTGTCCAAAGGAAATGATAGTTCTAACAAAAGATGGAAAATTAAGGCTGTCTTGAGTTTCATTCCTTCAACAATTAAAAGAAAAACTTCTTTGTATTCTAAATTTATATGATAAATTTATTATATATACATCATTTCCAATCTTTCAGCGTTATGATTAGTTACTACAAAATTCTGTTCTCTGAAGGACCGAAGGATCTTTAAAAGAAATTAGGCATAGGAAATATCGTCATTAGTAAATAATATAAGAATATCTTAGTTTTCAAAGTTTCTAACATTTATAACTTTTAAATTAAAATTTCTTAAAATATAAAAAAATGGTACTTCTTGGGAAAATTAAATTGCCATATCAAATACCAAAACCTTTCTTTTCACTAAATATATTAAAAATAGCATGGATAACATTATTAAGATTAAATATTATTTAAACAAAATTAACTATTTATAAAGTTAATTGTAAGTATGTCTAATGATTTATTGGAAATTTTATGTAACTTTTAATAGCTTTTGGTACTTCTAAAACTGTTTAATTTATAATAGAACTGATGTATTTATTCATACTTACATATTTTTCATAAGTGTAAAGCTAGAGGTTTAGAAAATCGAATTATTTTAACACTTGTTCAAGATTGTAATAAATTAAATTTGAAATTATAATTTGATATTCTTTTTATTTCTTTATCTTTTTCCTGCTTACCTAATATTTCTTTTTACTTTATATTTCTTTTTCCTGCTTACCTAAAATTTATTTTTTCTTATATTTTTACGGAATGTTTCGGAGCCATTTTAAATTATAAAAATATGCAACCAAATAAAAACTGATTCTTACGAAGCCATTATCAAAATATTCATTTTGTATGATCTCTCAGTACTTTATACTAAATTAATAAAAAAGTAATTGTTATATTTGGTAAAGTATTTTTAAGTAAATGAATAATAAATAATTTTGATTTAAAAATATCAAATATATTTCATGGATATTCACACTTGATTACTAGCATTATTAGATTGCCTTTTATATTCTTAACATATAATTGAAAAATATGCAATAAATTTCTTATTTAATTAAATTATAAGTTACGACATAAAATGGTAAATATTAAGTTTTCTGGAAATATGAATTGTGACTGAGAAATAGGTAAACAATATTTTTAATACAGAAGTTTAAAAGTGTGATTTACTCTACAACTACTTTCTTAAAATATATCGATATTTAATAATTCAACATATCCATTAGTAATTAAAAACTAAGTTTTTATTAGAGATAATGAATATAAAGAAAACATTTATTTGAAAAAACAATTATTATCATATAGGTGAATAAAAGTGATGGAAATATTATAATTCGGGCAAATGTTCTAAAATATCACTAGAAAATAGTCTCAGATATTTGTATGTACTAGTCAAATACATTTTATATGAACGTCGAATTATAGTTTTTAAAATAAATCACATTTAAAGTTTTAAAATTATATTTTATGATTTTCAATGACATCTTAGCATATGATATATCATGACATACATTTGGCATATCATATGACATATTCACTACAATACTTTCGTGAAGGAACTATAATGCAAACAAGATATGTAAACTCCATATATTATACACTGAAGTTTTTGCTCTTGGATGAACCAAAGTCAAATTTATATTTTATGACAAATACACCTGTAGAGACATGGAAAATTTCGATCAAAGCTCTTTTATTTTATTTAGTGCTTTTCTCGGTGAACCCTTATGTATTCTTTAAAGAGCAAGACAATTTATTGGAAGATTTATTGAATACCCTAAAGAAGCTAAAATATCACAATTTTCTAAAACGTTAAAATTTTATAAAATATACTTTTAAAATTTTCCAAATTATTAATTTTAAAAGCAATCATAGGAAATTGACGTTATTAAAACAATAAATATTCAACTATTAAGGTTGTCATTAAAATAATATTTTGTAGAAAATTTTTTTTTAATTAAAATGCTATGAAAAGAATAGTAAACATACTTGATAAAAGTTTTTACTATTATTGACTTTGATTAGAGAAAAAAAGTAATTTTTCTGAAAGAAAAGTGAAAATAGGATGATGGAGTTAGAAAAATAACCACAAGGATTAGTTTGTCTCCAACAAAATAACATATATTTACTATTTGCAACTTTCTATACCAAACATTTTGAAATAATCCCATGAAGCAGTTACTTTCGTCTTAGCAAAATCAACTTTATTAAACTGTGTCATTGAGTTTATTACTATTGTTGAGTATTATGAT
The DNA here is from genome assembly GCA_030067965.1 of Latrodectus elegans. Taxonomy (NCBI): domain Eukaryota; kingdom Metazoa; phylum Arthropoda; class Arachnida; order Araneae; family Theridiidae; genus Latrodectus; species Latrodectus elegans. The sequence continues at coordinate 105,909,084 of CM057813.1, read as the reverse complement.
ATTTGATTAGGAACAATTGAGTACAACATTTGTGTTAAGTTAATATGTATTTCTAAATATAAAAAACTCATTTATTAATGAATTTTCTTACAAGATATTAACATAAAAAATTTTAAAATTAAATCTAATGTTGTAATTATGTTTTCATAATATGAAAAAAGCGTCAGGATATTAAAAGACATTTTTTAAAGAAATTGTTCCCATAAAAATGAGAAACAATCAAAAATAGGTAAATTATTAAAATCAACTAGTATCATTATTTATATCACATTGGGAGATTTGCGTGCATTCGATAATACAAGAAAAATGATAGAGCAAATTATATAATTTAAAGGCATGCAATTTATCAAATTTAAATAAACAAGCTTAAAGTTTTTAAAACATAAATTTCTGTTGTTTAAAAGATATGTAAATGCACATAAGAAATGTATTTAACAGTCTTTAAGAATATATATTTGTACAAAATTACGAAGAAACGATTAATTTTCAAAAGTTAATTATTAATACTGAGAATGATATTCATCAGAGAATTTTTTAATTTTTATACAAAACATTTTTGTAAAAAATACTAGCATTGCAAGATAGTAAAAATTACTGAAAACATTAAACTGACAATAAAATTTGTATTTATTCCTTGTATTAAGTAAAATGATTGTTATTAAAATTCAAATTAAATTATATGTTTATTTTCTAGTTGATATATTAATCGAAATCTATTAAACTTAATACAAGTAATTTTTAACGATTATTTTTCCAGTTTCGATTACATACACACTTATATATAATCATTTTAAGTGAAATTAAACATCTATATTTTTCAAAATTTCCATAGAAGTAAAGTTTGTGTTGCATAAAACGACTGATTTGTTTTGAATCTCAAAATTATTTAATTTTTAAATGTATAAATTAGCATGCAAAATGTTTTCGGTTAACATTAGCAATTATCAAATACTCAAATGTTTTTAAAGAACATATTTTTCAAATATCACACAAATATCCAACTTATATTATCATATTTATATATTAAATTTTTCTACTAGTTTTTAGTGAAACGAACTTGCAATAATTTTTTCTGTTTCTAAGGAAAATTGCAAAAAATCAATGTTTCAAGATATTTGAATATTAAATATAATAAAATTGTCTTTAGAACTCTAAGAGCAATGGTTATGTATCTAAAGTGTACATCAAGAATTATTTTTGATATTTGTCTTATTTTAGTCCTATTACGATGAATAATATAAAGTTTCAATTATATATAAATATCATTCCTTCCTCATCATCATTAAAAATAAGACAAAAAAAAGTGCGATTAACAGTATATTATAAGGTGAAATATTAACTCCAAATGTATTATTCTCTACATAAATGTATTCCTACATTACAATATCTGAATATTAATTATAAAAGTATAGAGAGGAAAAGTTTAATAAGTAAAATATTAAATCATAATTTTTTTTTGAAATGAAGTAATAATTAAACAGGAAATAAAATATCTATATTTTAAAAAGCACTAAAATTATTTTTAAGAATACCTTATTAGAAAACATATTTTCATATACTTTTGCAAAAGGTTAGTATCACTTCTGAAATAGTTAATACACTTTAAAATAGAAATTCCACAGATTCCTATAATTATTTCTTTCTAGGTATCACCCATTGTTATCAACATTGTATACAATACATTATATTAGGTGTGTGTCTACCATTTATATTGCTTGATGAATAACTGCAATATTAATGACATTTATGACATAAACTCAATTTATGATGATGAAACAACGTGAGTAAGTACATCAGAATGCAATTTATTGATATCAATATTATAATCTCACACTTCGAAATATATTTATTAAGACTTCGTATTACTCATTATACAAGAGACATACAAATATTGAGATTCCATTTATATTCAATTGTATAATATATATCTTACTCACAAATATAATAAGTTAAGAGGATTTATGTTGTAACAGATATCTCTCTTTTCAGTCATATTTTCATCTTTTTGATACCTAAAAAAGAATGGTAGGTAAGAAAATATAAAAAGGAAAATATATATTTTGTTATATATGTTCTTTATTCATCCTTATTATGCAAATACTATTTATATTAAAAACAAATATCTATATCTAACTCTCTCTCTCTCTCTGTATATATATATGTATACATATATGTATATATATATCACATTGATAAATTTAAGAAAATATGAGTTTGCCTAATTACAAGTTTATAATCTATCTACCTATCTATCTATATATATATATATATATAGATATAGATATAGATAGATAGATCGATTATAAACTTGTAATTAGGCAAAATTTATATATTTTTAAATTTATCAATTTGATTCGTAATATTGTAAACAGAAATAATTAAATTAAATATTCTATCGGTATTATAGATAATATATTTATTTGTTATCGAAATATAAATATTAAATTTTAGTATATGGAAAAACACATAAAAGAACATACGAAATACAAATAATCGTATAATAATTCTTATATAAATGTTATTTATAAAATAAATATGTATGGAATGATAAAATATTTAATTTCTTAAATGTTTTTAATATTCTTTGAACTTTAAAAGCAACTTTAACGGAAAATCTGTACTATAAATAATATGCTAAGTAATAAATATATGCTATAAATATATAACAAAATATATACTATAAGCTTTATAAAAGATATTTCTTTCAATTTGTGTAAAATTTTATACCTATATTTGAAAATTCATAATTATTTTAATTTTAAGTAAAAAGTAATAATTAATTATATTTAAATTGCCAATATTGCTTAAGTTCTTATACAATATTATTTCAGGCATTTAAAATTAACAATTTTTAATAAATTAATAAGAAATATATTTTAATATTGAATTCATATTATTGAAGTGTTTGATTCAGTCGTTACGATATAAATTTTGTTATATCTTTGAATATAGTATAATTTAAACTTCTATTTGTATTTTAAAAACAAACACTAGAATTATTCCTTGCATATTTACAAATTATCTGAAATTAGTTCTTCAGTTACAAGTAAATATATGCTCTTTCATTTCTTCTATTAAAATACTTTCCATTTTTATAATTTTCAAATATTGAATAACTATACGTGATTAACTTGAAAAATAATTTTATAGTTCACTTAATTCTACACAAGTATGCATATTAAGTTTACGTGGAATAAGACAATTTGTAATATATCATGACAAGATCACTAATTCAAAATCTAAATATTATTAATTATTCATGAGAGTGTTCATTATAATATGCAAGCAAACGAACATACTTAAAACCGTAAAATGTTCTCAACATTCACTTGGAAATATCAATCGTATGCATTTGTCCTCCATTATTAATCTAATTCAATGATTATTTATTTGTATGAGGAAAGGAAAAGATTACTCATATGTAAGACATTATGTAATTTTCTATTAATTGGAAATATATTTTTAAAAATTATTCTTTTTGTTAATGATTAAAATCTCAATGACTTTACATCATTCCTAATGAAAAATGCATTCACTAGAGAAAATTTAGACAAAGACCTGTCTTTGATTATCAGTTTTTGAAAAATCCATATTTAAAATCTACAAATATGAATAGGTATTTGTAATTTAATAAAAAATACCCATTTTAATTCATATGAACAATCGTTTCAAATATTATAAGAAACTATCTTTTTGTGTGAAAATATGTAGACTATGAATATTTAATACAAAATTTTAAAGTTTTCACATTTAAATGAATCTTGTAGATAAAAATCTCCGAGATTCGTATGAAATATTCATTTATTGCGGAGAGTAAACCTAATCCACTCATTTTAGTACGAAATATGTTTATAATAAGAATGGAATTATTTGAATAAGAATGAAATTTGTATGAAATTAATATGAAATAATGATCATGAAGTTGGAGTTTGGAAAAGAAACTGAATAGTTTTACTCAGTATATTGCCCTCCATATAAAAATATCAAAGAATCTTGGAGTTCATAGAAATAATACTGGTTTTATACAATAAATTGTATATACATATAATTTTTATATGAAATTTATATTATAAAATATATGTAATTTATTGATCAAATATTTATAGATTAAAGGAGGTTTAACAAACACACTTAAATTGGAAAAACTTCAGAAGTTGTCTTACAAATCTAACTATAGCATGTCCAATAGAGCAAGTGAAAGATGGGTATTCATTATATTTTCCACAGAGAAAAGGATAAATGAAATTTTCATTAAGTGGAAGCGTAGTCTCAAGATGAAACTAAGTCTAGAAACAACTGGTGTACCCAGGAAATAGAGAAAGGGCAAAGATTTCAGAAAAATGTAGATTACTATTAGAAACAAAGAAAGCAAGAATTCAAACTCACTGTGGAAAAATATCGAAAGAATATTTTAATTACAATTCAGAGAGGACTTTTCGGGATTATCTAAGATATGTTACTAATTTCAATCCACTTGAAAAATCATTAAATAATTGTCAAAGAATCATTGAGACCTATGATGCATAATGTGATAAGATTAGACAATGGAGAATTGGCAGTGAACACATCAGATACAACCAACGGGGTATTGTAATTTCACTTTCCTTTGCAAGGAAACGGTGTTCCAGATCGAACTTATTTTAAACTCAATAAAAGTGATATTTATAGTTTTTGATATTGAATAGGCTATGCTTAAAATTGATAAGAGTAAAGCACTAGAATACAACATTTAGAAGCCATTTATAAATTATTCTCGTGAAACACAGATTCGTTTTTTGGAATGTTGAATTTATGCCTTAGAAAGGCACATTCCCAGCAATAATAAAATTAACGAAAGTTGTTTCATTACCAAAAGAAGATAAATGTCTCTCTGTGAGAAAATCATATTGACCGATATGTCATCTTCGTGTTTGGTAAAGGTTCTTGAAAAGCTACTTATCAAAAGATTGCCCTACTTCCTTTACTCAGAAGAAACAAAATGTAAAATTAGCAATGCTTCCATTTAAAAAATAATTAAAAGGATAAAAAATAAACATTTCATTTACTTGACATCATTGGACATTAAAAATGTCTTTAATTAAGTTTGATGGAATGAATTCATTACGATATTGAAGAAAAAATGTCTCATATAACTTGTTTAGAACTGCAAGTTTTTCTTAGAGAAAAGAAGATACAGATGAATATGATAGCTGTAACAAAAATGGCATTGAGATTCTCCAGGGTTCTTATCCTTGTTCACGTTTATGGAATTTAAATACCAATAAACTTGTGAAGTTTTTTGGTTCAGATGGATATTGTCTGGGCTTTGTGAATGTCATTATGGTTTGACTCATAACTAAATCATATTTTTATTTAACAGAAATATCAATGATTCCAATAAAAAAACATGTATGGATGGGTTAAAGGATTCATGTTGAATTTGCGTTCATCTAAATACACATAAATCCTTTTTACTTTTATAAAAGTTATTATCAGATGATCAAGAATAGAATTCAAAGGTTAAAGCATAGTTTATGATGAGAAACTATGCTTTACGAAACGAATAAACTAAACTGTCTTAGCATGTCTTTAAAAATCACATAAAAAATAAACTGGTCAGATAATTTATTTGAAGTACACAATAAAAACTGCATAGTCTCATTAAGAATTTAGCAGGAATGAATAAAATTACGTGGTATCTTTGTCACCCAGTTGTCAAGTTGATATATAATGCAATTATAGAAAGAATGAGCTTATGTGGCTGTTCTGCATAGTATTTTAATATCCATAAGATAAACAATATAGTAAACTCAAACAATATTATTGTTTAAATTTACCAAAACCTTTAGAATCGTTTCCATAGACGCTATACAAGTTATGTTTAGTTGTTCTCGTTTACATCCCAAGGCCAAGATACTACAAATGAAATTTTGACCATAGGTGTTCAAAAGAATTATAAAAAACAGGTAATCTGTAATCCGTAATAACGACTAAATAAAACTCATGAATAATTAATATTATTATTGAACCTCTAGTTAAATGTTCAATTCCCTGGGATTAATTGTTAAACGTGGAAGATAATTATGATTATACAGCTTGGGTCAAGCAAAAAACATAAAGTGGATTATGCTTAGGGTAATTATGTGTTTCATTAAATTCATGGTTTTTACAGAATGCAAAACTACAATGTGTTTAGTGGGAAGCTTAAATTGGCATTTACGTATTTTTTAAACTACTTTAAATTTGAAAACTAATTTCAAGCATATAATTTAATATTTTTTGTTTATTAAAATGATTATCTGCATAGTAAATAAATTATATATTCATTCCACAAATTTGTATTTATATTTTACGATATTATAAGATATTTTAGCTTGCTTTCCCATATAAAATAAATCAAAAGAAATAATTTTTCGTAATAGATAATTTCGCCATAGATATTACAGACAAATAAAATTTCACTTCACTGATACAAAATAACAATTGATAAGAGAAAATAAATTTTTTAAACAAAAAAGTTAAAATTTAATTTAATTATGTAAAATCATTTTTGAAATTCCCTGATTTTTATCAAACGTAACTAAATTTTCAATTATTTTACGTAATTAAAAATGATAGGTAGAAATTAAATAGGAAATATAGACAGTTACTGATGATAAGTAATAAAAATATTTTTATCTATCTTCAATTATTTCATACTTTCCAACTTTAATCATTTTATACATATATCTCAAAATTGTCTTAAAATGATTTGTTCAAATGCTGTTATGATTAAATTATTATGATAATATATTGGAAAAACACATAAATAGAAAAAATTCATTTATATCATAATGTTTCCTATGTTTATTAATTTGCTCTTTTTATATGAAAAAGTGTGTTTAATTCACCTTCAAATTCTTTTGCTTGTTACTTTATATTTATTAAAAAATATTGACGAGTATGTTTCTTAAATTATTTATAAAAAATAAATCTATAATTAACTAAAACTCAATAAATTAAAAATAATTTCGATTTAAAATTTATAAAAAAAAATCCTAATTTCTTTAAATAATTTAAGAGTAAATGCATATTATAAATTTAGATAGTTAGATTTGTTTTGAATATTATTTTTAATTTATATTTACCTTTTATTTTGTTATTTAAAAATATGTTTCCATTTGCCTCCGAGAAAAACCGTTATAATACGCAAAAAGTAATTAGTTTCATTCAATCCAGGAAAACTAAAATTTGTTAAAAATAACTTTGAATAGAAAGCTTATGTAAAAAGGAAATTTTAATTGGGAAAATATTTAAAAATGCTTCGATTCATTGTTATAAAATTCAAAATAGGGTCAAATTAAAATCAGAGATATTTCTTTTAAAATTAAAAATAAAATTGAAGAAATAAAAGATTAGATTTGGATATTATTTCTCTCATAGCTTTCTATTAAACTGGTAACAATCTTAATAAAGCTTCGAGCCAGCAAAAAAAAATGAGATTGTTTATATAACGTATTCAATTTAATTTAAAGTAAACAGATGGATAAATTACATTTTATAAAAATAAATATGAATTGTAATACTATGCAATAATACCATAACAAGAAATAACAAAATATAAAATTCCATTTTTGATAAGAAATTACTATCTGCATCATTTCTTTTATCAATAATTTAATATTTTATCCTTCCTATTGTTTCCACACTTAGTATATTTTCACATTCTTCGGTATACACTATTTTTCCAGTATGTTCAATATTTTTCTACAAAGATAATATTTAAAGATTAGGAATCATTCATAATACAGAATTTTCATTATGCTGTACAATATTTTCATATATTTTTAATGATGTGCAATATTTTATATTAAGTTTTATTATAATGCATACTACATTAATTAGCTATTCATCATAGCAATTTAAAATTTAGTTGATTTAGAAAAATAGTATCATGAATATATTCATTGAGCACATAAAAATTTAAACTTTTGCTGCTGATTAAAATAAAGAATATGTAAATAAAGTATAAGGATGAGATTAGTGTAACAACACCATCAAAATTTTATAAAATATATTATTTCAAAACCTATTAATTTTTTATAAAAGTTTTAAAATTTTTAACATATATGAGTTCTTGTGTTCTGTATGAATTTTGTCATATATGAATTTATTCAATAAAACAAACGTTAACATAATTATATTGAATGAGAAAAGCAACTATTTAAATTATTGTTCATTTATCCAATTAAGTGATAATTCTTTTCCAGTTTTAACTTAGATAAAAAGATTATTATTAAAACAATTGTTTTTAAGATTGTTCATATTATTCATCACTAATTCATAGAGTATAGATAGATAATAGAGTTCATAGAGTAAGTATTAGGTATACTAAAAAGAGTTCTATCAATTTTTGGAATAAAAGAAAATGCTACTATTTTTTAAATCTCAATATTTTTTTAAATAATTTAGTTTCCATTATTAGTAATGTCTTATTGCCAGCGTGAGGAAAATTTGTATACTCCCTTTTTGAAAAAATGCTTCTTTTCATACAAAAAATTGAAATAATGCTTGATTGATATCTTCTATATTTTTTTAATATTATGTACTTCAAAACATTATGTAAGGATGAAAGCAAGTGATAATTGGTGGCTGATAATCCTGAGGATATACTGTAAGAGACAGGATTTACGAGCCTAGTTCTACAATTTTTTAACGAAATCCCTTTATTGGCCTCTTATCTGGATTGTTCTTTCTTTGAAAATTGATAGCTTTTTTCTGGGACTGCTCAATTTGAATTTTTCAGTTGCTTACAATACTTTTCTGAACTGAAAACAATTTCTAATGCTCAAAATGTATTGGTCCTCAAATATCCCACCATATAAACAAAATCCTTTCATTCAGAGTCGAATTTGTTTTAATGGAAGAAGGACTAGGTTTCTGCACAAAATACACTTTTCCTTACAATGTTTTAGTTAAAAACCCACTTTTCAATCTAAGTTATCTTCTAGTTCAAGTAGGGATCAATTTTGTTCCGAATAAGCAGATATAGGCATGTGATGAATTCATCATAGAAATTTTTCTGATTTAATTCATGCAACATTCGTTTGATTAATTCCAGACCAATTCTATCTTTCGAATATGGAAATACACTTGTGTCCATAAATTGAAGATAAATCAAGTTCAGACAATGACAGGGACAAAAGTAAATTAAATGTGACTTATTTGTAATGTCTATTTATTAAAAAAAGGCAAGGAGGAAAAAATATGCTATATGTTAATGAAAATTGCAATTTTTACTACCTGTAGCAAATTAAAAAAAATAACCTATTAACAAAAACTAACATAATATAATTGGTATGATAGTTACTACATTATATGCTCCCTAGACGATGCAATACAGGCCGTACAACGCCTTGGCATGCTGAGTGACGAATTATCGATCTGATTACGAGGAATATTACACCACTCATCAAGTAATACTCTCTGGTTCTGGTTGACATGTGGGAGGGGGTTGACGGACTGCAGTTCATCAGCCAAGCATGTCATACACATGATCTATTGGATTCAAGTCTGGTGAGTACTCTGGAAAGTTTATACGGGTGATATCTTCCAATTGAAGGCATTCGTCAACAATATCTGCACGCTGAGGATGGCGGTTGTCATCCAGAAATAGAAATTTTGCACCCATGGCGCCCCGAAACAAACGTACATATTGTTTCAAAATGACGTCCCGAGGGATGTGGCCTGTCATGGTTACATTCTGAACATGCAGATTAGTTCTGGAACCCAGAATAATTCCTCCCGAAACAAGCAATTCTGCACCATCGTAGCGGTGTCATTCAATGGTGTTTTTTTGGTGGTAACGGGTACCTGGCCATCTCCTTTTGAAAGCCCGGTGAGAATAAGATTAAAAGCTAAACCTGAACTCGTTGGAAAACATCACACAAGACCACTGTTGCAATGTCCAAAACGCATGCTCACTACTCCAGACTTACTCCAGGCGACAGTGAGTTTCAATAATAGGAACACATCTGACAGGCCTACGAAGATATAGACCAATGTGCCCTAAGCGTATGTACACTGTCTGTCTTGAAACTATCGTACCGGTAGCAGAAGAGAGCTGACGTAACAGGTATGATGCTGTCTTCATCCGTTTATTTGGCAGTAAAAGCCAAATACCAGTCCTCAATCGGCGTTGTAAAACGGGGTAACCTGTACTGTAAACTTTACTCACATTATCATCATCTTGGAACCTTTGCCAAAGCCTGGAGATGACACTCTGGCTGATTCCAAGTTTCTCGAATACTTCCAGCTGGGTATGTCCACGTTCTAGATGGCCGATAATTCTACCACGTAAAACATCATCCAAATGCTTCCTTTGTGCCATAGCTATGCGGTTATTGCACCGAAAGGATTTAAAGGGCTTGTGAACAATTATATCTCTTTGCAACCATTCCTTATATACCCCTCTCTTATATATTTGTCATTGTGACGTACTATCGGTGCAATCTGGTAGTTTCTTGTAATTTGCATATTATTCTTCAAGATTTGTGTTATAATTCTAGATGTGAAATTTTTATTTTAAAATTCAATTTCTGTGTGACCCTGAATTATCCTTAATTTATGGACATGAGTGTAGTCTACTGAGCTGAATTAATATTTCTGAAATCTCAGATGTTGTTAGATAGAGATCTTTCTCTGAATGGTTTTTTACCACATCGTAATCGGTCAATGAACAGAACTTTCCGGTTGTTCTAATATATCACATCTTTTTAAGCGGATATTGCAATGGAACTTTTACTTACTAAAAAACATTATTCCTATATTATAAACATTATTCCTCTAAACTGTATATTCTAATGCATGGTAAATAGGCAAATTTAAATTTTTAATTTATACATTAAAGAATAATCATACATATGTGTATTAAGCACTGAATAAAACTGTATTGTTTTAAAAACTTGCAAAATAAAGAGAAATTTATTAAGATTATCATCATTAATAAATTTTCAAACCTCTTTTTAATTATTATTTAACAATTTGTAATTTGTATTAATTTTTTAATATTTCTTGTGTAAAAGAAGGTGGTATGATTGTGTAAAAATTCGTCTACAAATTAAAAGTTTGTTAATGAAATTAAATATACATTGTTATTCATTTTTTGAAGACTTTAAAGTATTCATAATAATTTTCAATTCTGAGGAAATTTAGGTAAAGTATTTAATATTTTTGAGACAAAAAATATGTCGTGTAATCATGAATGGCAAGTTAAAATGCTTAAAATAATTTATATTTTAATGAATGAAAATCCTTTCAAACACTGTAAAAAATATGAATTAAATAATTCCATGAATAACTAAGAAATTAATATGTCCCTTGATAATCTATTCTTAAAAATATCCATCAATTCTTCCTTTTTACATTATTTTTTATTCGCACTTTAATTTTTATGTAATTTTTTAATATTTATTTACATTACAAATTTTTTTGTTTTTTAAGATCACTTCTTGTTGATGAGTTTTTTTATTTTTCTACTAAACTATATACAACTCTACCAGTTAAGGAATATATAAACTTATCATTAGAGAGATGGTTACTATAAAATTATCAATTAGTAATATTTTTCAGAGGAAGGACATCATCTGATCTGAGCTCAAAAATTTTGTAGGCAATCTTAATTATAATAATAACATTAATTTTAAAAATAAACTATAAATCCAGCGTTTAGTTCATAAATGACCTAATTCCCTAATATACCATTTTTTATGGGTTTTTTTTAATTTTATTTTATTTTATTTTATTTTTTTTTTTGCATTATCTTACAAAGTATGAAGTATTCGTAAAAGTAACTGCTTTACATAATCTCCTATTTCCTCTATTTGAAATTATTAAGGAATCCTTACTCATATAAAAATCATAAAAAAAGTAATTTAATTTTATGAAGCTTTCAGCCATGCAATAATATTCAAAGGTAGAATAAAGATTAAAGAGTAAAATGAGGAATGTTTTTTTTTGCATTATCTTACAAGGTATGAAGTATTCGTAAAAGTAACTACTTTACATAATCTCCTATTTCCTCTATTCGAAGTTATTAATTAATCTTTACTCATATGAAAATCATAAAAAATGTAATTTAACATTATGAAGCTTTCAGCCATGTAATAATATTCAAAGGTAGAATAAAGATTAAAGAGTAAAATGAGGAATGTTTTTTTTTGCATTATCTTACAAGGTATGAAGTATTCGTAAAAGTAACTACTTTACATAATCTCCTATTTCCTCTATTCGAAATTATTAAGGAATCTTTACTCATATGAAAATCAGAAAAAAAGTAATTTAGCATTATGAAGCTTTCAGCCATGCAATAATATTCAAAGGTAGAATAAAGATTAAAGAGTAAAATGAGGAATGTTTTTTTGCATTATCTTACAAGATATGAAGTATTCGTAAAAGTAACTACTTTACATAATCTCCTATTTCCTCTATTCGAAATTATTAAGGAATACTTACTCATATGAAAATCATACAAAAAGTAATTTAACATTATGAAGCTTTCAGCCATGCAATAATATTCAAAGGTAGAATAAAGATTAAAGAGTAAAATGAGGAATCATAAATATTTTTAAGCATTCGTAAATATTTTCTTAGCATTAAAAGATTTTATAAAAGAATTAAACATTTCATTCGAATTTAAAAGTGACACATTTTGACAAACAACTCAAAACTCTTCTCTCTCTCGCACACACAAGCACACACATCGAGCAAGATACAAAATCACTAAATGTATTTGTTGAGATGAACCTTAAATATTTAAGGATATTTTCACATTAAATTTTTAAAATAAGAGAATGTGATGAGAAGATAGGATAATATCTTGAAGTTTGTGTTGACAGTTCACGATAGTTTCAAAAGATAAGTTTCAGTAATTTACTAAAGATTAATGAATTTACACAAAATGTATGGAACAATTTTATATCTTGAAATTCAATTATTACACTTGAAACATAATCACAAATTTATAGAATTTATTCTTAAGAATTAGCATTTTAAAACTAATTCAGAAAACAAATGACTTATTTTTAGCGAATTCCTCAATCATTTACATTAAATTGAATATCGAAGTTTAGAGAATCAAAATATTTATGAAAAAGAAATTGAATTTACACTGATAATATAAATGAGATAAATATTGGAATAAAATTAAGCTTTTAAAATAATTTCAAATAACACCTATAACAAATTTAATTAAAATTATGACAAGAATATGTTTAATTTGGTAAAAAAATAGTTTATGTAAAAATACTTTATTCAATCATAATAGTTTAAATAACAATTAAAATTAAACTAATGCAGTACTTATCAAGTGTATACTTTGAAACTATGTATTTTTTATGAAAATGTATCGAAAATAAGTAATTTGTGTTATAAAATATTGCTTGTTTTTGTAATGTGTTAAAAGAATAATTATGTCACTAAATTACACGTAAGCATTTATGATAATAACGAATTTGTAAACATATCCGAACATAACTGAAATAAAATTAAAACATACAATACGTCGTAGTTAATATTGTTTGATGAAGTATGACTGATGGAATATGTTTGTCTGAATTAAACTATTTTTGCATTTTTATATGCAAATATAACTCAAATTTTATCATGAATATAAATTAATGTGAAATTGAGAAGGTAAAAATTCTATTTATAAATGAATCTAATAACACTCAATTATCTTCATAAAATTTTTCTTCTTTTTGCTTTCTTATTGATCTCTTTCACATTAAGTCAATAAAAATTTATATTGATAACTGTATGCAATCAGTAAAATATTGCATCAAAAATTGTAAGATATAAGAGGAGCCTCACAGCACTTTCTCAAACTATTCTATTTCAGAAATATATATCTTGAAATGAAGAAAATTAATGATGCGATAAGGTTAATTGTATTTCTCCTCAAGAAGTAAACTTATCTGATATTAATAAATATGTGATATAGAGCATTTCCTATGGCCAACGACTCAAAGCGTTATTAATTCCTTGGAGGAGAGTAGTTTGATGTAGTTAGCCCTTAAGGGGTTATTATTCAGACGTGTACAGGGCTATTGATGAAGTGGACGGTGAAATGATTGCTCAGTTAATGCAATTAAAGCTCTTGTCAAGAATCATTTTCAGCCAATATAGTAGAACCTTCCAAACTTATCTAGATTAATCAACATTGTTCTCTACATGTGTGCATGGTACTTGAAATCGAAAATTGATGATTGTATGGATTACGATAAGAAATGAGGAAAGATATTTCAAATTAAGTAATACATTTTAAAAATTCATATTAAATAAATGTCTTAAATGCATGTTTTAAGACTTTATTTAAGATATTTAATCATGAGGGATGTATTTAAATAATAAAATTAACGTATTTTCTGATATTGATAGAGAATGTATCATAAAATTCAGATTTCTTGTTTTTTTATGAATACATTTTTACTACAACAATTTCTGATGATTTATTAATTGAAATATAATTATTTTGTTTAGTGACTTTTTTCTAAACTGAAAGAAATTTTCTAATTACAATATGAATTATTACCAATAAAAATATTAAATTTTCTTTTTAAAAACATATAATTAAATTTAATAGCTTATGTAGGTTTTTAGATAGTTCTCTTAAAGGTTTATAAATACTAATTATCACCTTTAAATGGCTATATAAGAAAAAGAAACAGTAAAATGTAGGATCTATCTGAAATTCATGTATAAAATAATTGTATACAAATTCTGGGAATGTAGAATTCTAGGCCAATTAATAATTCTGCAAAATCATTTTTATATTTTTCCATGAAATTAAATAAGTACTTCATGTTATTTGTGCTATGGGGATATGTATCTTTGCCAAATATGATAGCTATTTGCATGTAGTAAAATATATCATTTGAAATACTAGGAAATAAATAATTTAAAAATACCATTTCACAAACACACTCCATTCGGTAATTTCTCCATATATCTTAATGTTTGTGAAATTTATTTTGAAGAGCAGATAACACACATCTGATAATTGTAATAGGGTTCCGAGAGAATTTTCATAATTTTGTGTCGTTGCAAATTTTTAAGAGATAATTATATAAGCATATTTTTTTTAAAGAAGCATAAATAATTTTTGCTGATATCTTGCCAAAAAATATTAATCACCAGATAATTTATTACTATTAAGAAATTTCCACTAAAGAAACTCTGACAATATAGGTTTAAGAGTAAAATTAAGGTTTAAATTTGTAATATTTAATTATCTTTATCAAGCTGTTTTTATTCGAAAAAAATGAGAAATTCATTAATCATATGGGCTTTAAAATATCTTTTGCTTCTGAAAAATGAATTATTTTTATTTTCAGAATCAATTTTAAACTGTGAAACATATAGTTGAAACAAATGGTTTAATTAAAATTTTCTTTAGATTCCTAATTAAATACTATAGTGTTTTTAAAGTAACAGTTTTAAAATAATTATTAAATAAAAGCGAAATATACTAATAAAAATCAGAATATAAAAAGAAATGTAAATATATTTTTCTTAAATTAATCTATTATTCATCATACTAAATTTTGTTTGTTGCAATCAATTAAGCATTGATTTAACATTTTTTCAAAAATAAAATTTATTAAGTATAATTATTATTTAATTTCATATAAAAATTCAAGATCAGTTATGTTTTTCATAACTGATCTTGAATTTTTATGAAAATTTAATAATTTTCATTGCGAAAACTATGAGATTAATACCATAAATTTATTAAACGCATTTCTATTACTTAAATAGATGGAAATATGCATCTAATTACAAACTCTGTGTGCGTGTGTGTTAATAGATTAAATATCATAATATATTACATATTAAATGGATTAGTTTGCATTACAGTATTAAAAATAAACATTTTGATAAAATATACTGATTTTATATATTTATATTATTTTTACTAAATTCTGAAAACATAGCTAGTATACAGTTTAATTCAAATACGATTTCAACACCAATAATCATGATAATTTAATTTATCATTTTGAATGAAGTTAAATATAAATTTTTATAGGCACATTTTTAATTAATTATTTCACGATCAACTTTCCATCATAATTTAATATTTTTGATATATTTTCATTCACTTGAGGTTAAAATTCTTCTCAGATATAACTGAAGAAAAATTCAAATAAAATTATTTTTAATTAAAATATTCTTTTCTTCATAACGTGATTTACTTTTTGTCATCACTTTATCTTTTTCTGAAAAATTTAACTAAAATTTTATATTTATTCCGATAAAAAAATTAATTAGCCGTTTCAGAGAGTATTTTTACAAATTACAATGAAAATATGTCTCACATTTACAATAAAATTACACCTAAAGTTTACAATGTGTGTGTGTGTGAAGATATAAGAAGTAAATGTTATCATAAAATATTAATTTTTCTAAGTATCCAACACAACAAGAGTCTGTATATTTCTTAGCATTTTTATAAAGTGCTTCTTATATTTTACATTAGATTTGACAGTCAAGGCACCACAGCAAAAACAGTGTTGTAAGAAATTCTAAATTCTTAAAAAAAAACTAGCTATAACTATTAAGGTCTTTCACTTTTTTATGAAGTATATTTGGCCTATAAAGGAGTTGAGTGTTCAGAGTTTGTATTAGTATTAGGAGTAACTAAAGTAATCAACATAGTAATTGTGTAAGATTTTCAGATTCCTTTAAAACATGATGATCTATTTTCTCACCCTTATAGCATTTTTCACATACAAATTCTTATAGAAAAAGGATCATCGTTTACAGAGGCAGTTATGCTATTAATAGTATTTTTTTCTTCTTCTACCTAGTTGGAGTGAAGGCAATTTATACCCCTGATATCAAGAGTATCATTTCTACTCCTTGAGGTCTTTTACTTTGGATATCATTATCTTGCAGAGACAAGTCTTTCTTATAGATTTTACTTACGTGAAGAACTTTTTTAAATACCATTAAATAAGGCCGAACCAGTATAGTTTGAGTAACTGTCTACGGGAAGATACTTTAGTGGTTTACCAAAGAAACTAGAGGCTCCATTTCGGTACTATAACTGTAGTATAATTCATCTTAAGAAAGGGTAACATAACACAAGCCTGGCAGCTTTTTGCAAAGCTGTTATTTGGAAATAAAAATGATTTTCCGCTATCCATAACATGCAAATACACTTGATGACCAATCAAGTTATAATTAATATGATTCATTTTACACTATCTGATTACTAATATTTTTTTAGAGATACATGTGATTTACTTAGTATGATTAAAAAGAAATGAAAAGTAAAATTGGTATTTAAATGTAAATGTCTAAAATTGTAAAAATAAATTTAATTTTCCTGTTGAAGAATTTCATATATTAGAACTTTTAAATATACATTTATACACACACATGTATATATATGTATGCATATGTATATATACACAACTGGCCATTACAACTGCTACACCAGGAAGAAATGCAGATAACAAAATGATATTTATTGGACAAATATATTATACTATACGTAGCAAGTAATTAAATTTTCAAAAAATTTGGCTGGATATATAGATAATGAGAAATCAGTACCCAGAACAACCACCTCTGGCAGTAATAACAGCAGTTATACGCCTGGGCATTGAGTCAAACAGAGATTGGATTGCATGTACAGGTATAGATGCCCATGCAGCTTCAACACGATGTCACAGTTCATCAACCATTGTGACTGGCGTTTGGTGACGAGCCAGTCGCTCGGCAACCATTGACCAGACGTTTTCTATTGGTGAAAGATCTAGAGAACGTGCTGGCCAGGGCAACAATCGAACATGTTCCGTATCAAGGAAGATTCGTACAATACTGGTAACATGCGGTCGGGCATTATCCTGCTGAAACGTAGGGTTTCGCAGGGCCCGAATAAAGGGTAGAGCCACGGGGCGTAACACACAAGAAATGTAACGTGCACTGTTCAAAGCACCGTCAATGCGAACAAAAGGTGATCGAGACGTGTATCCAATGGCACCCCATACCATCACACCAGGTGATGGGCCAGTTTGACGCTGACGAATGCATGCTGCCAGTGTGCTTTCACCACGATGCCGCCAAACACGGAGGCGACCATCATGATGCTGTACACAAAATCTGGATATATCTGAAAATATGACGTCTCGCCATTCATGCGCCCAGGTTCATTGTTGATCACACCATTGAAGGCGCTCTTGTCTATGACGCAGCGTCAAAGAAAGCCGCAACCATGGTCTCCGAGCTGAGAGTCCATGCTGCTGCAAATGTCGTCAAACTGTTCAAGCAGACACATGTTGTCTTCCAAACGACCTCGTTTCTTGACTCATGGCTCGTGATGTGGTTGCACGACACATTACGGGCATGTGGATAATATGCCTGTTTTCTCGGCTGCTAGTGATAGGTGGCCGTTGAGATCCCGCATGGTGTTCCGTATTACCGTCCTGAAACCATCAATTCCATATCCTGCTAACAGTCATTGGATCTCGACCGACGCGAGCAGCAATAGTGAAATAAGATAAACCAAAATCCCGGTACGCTACAATTTGACCTTTATCAAAGTCAGAAACGTGCTGGTATGCATTTCTCCTTTTTACACGAGGCATCACAACAACTTTTCACCAGGCAACAACGTTCAAATTCAATTTGTGTATGAGGAACCGGCTGAACAATTTCCTCATTATAACGCAATTTAGGTGTCGCTACTGGCGCCTGTTTTGTCTGAATGCGCTGAAAAGCTAATCATTTGCATATCACAGCACCGTCTTTCTTTCCTATAAATTTCACGTCTGTAGCTTGTCTTCTTGGTGTAGCAATTTTAATGGTTAGTAGTGTATATATGTATATATATATATATATATATATATATATATATATATATATATATATATATATATATATATATATATATATATATATATATATATATATATATATATATATATATATATGTATATATATTATATATATGTATATATAAATGTATATATATGTATATATATATATATATATATTTATATATGTATATGTGTGTGTGTATAAATCTATATTTAATAGTTCTAATATATAAAGTGCCACCTACTTTAGTTAAATGCATTCCCCATTTTTACAAAAAGATGTAAAAATATTTTGCTTTGAGAAAATTTTAACTATTCGAATCTCTGACTGTAATTTTATATTTTGTGAATATCATTCAAATTTCTACATAAATATTACCAGAATAATAATCAGTACTTTCTAAATTTAATTTAATGCTTTATTTAGACTTAGAATTGATAAATGAAATGAAATTCTCATACCTTATTCAAAGATAAACATGCCCACTTATGTTTACCTTACAGAATACAAAGCTTATATTAAGTATTGTGTTTTGATAATAAAAATTGCCACATATTTTTGTATTCAAATTCTGTTTCTGAAAAAAAAAAGTTTTCAAAACTAACGTATAAATAAGTTTTTGAATAAGCACACAAACAGCTAAAGAAAAGGAGTTCACATAAAAATATTTATCCAAAACTTGAAATACTTGACTTTTCATTAAATATGAACTACCTCCTTTGAATTGCGTAAAACTATTAAATATGTTTTTATAGAATTATATTTTATAACAAAATGTTTTTAACCAATTTAAAATAAGTATCGCTGACAAAAATTATAAAATATTTGATAATAATGTACATATATATATATATATATATATATATATATATATATATATATATATATATATATATATATATATATATATATATATATATATAAATATAAATAAATATAAATAAATATATATATATATTGCATGTACAAGAAATTAAATGTTTACATATGGTGAGAAAATTGTTTTTTACATTTTTCCAGACATAAACATGATTTTATAACCATAAATATTAATTTATAAATGCACAAGATATGATAAGAATTGTACTTGTAATTACTTTTAAAGAAAACAAATTTTTAAAAATTATAACTTAATACACATGAAGCAAAAGAGTGCTTTTTTATTCACAGAAATCAATTTGGTAATGTTATGATTGTGACAAAAAGTAACTTAAGAGCATTAAACAGAAGATGAAAGGTTATCACGAGGAATTATTTAGATCTCTGTATCTACCTATCTACTCGAAAGACAAAGTTCAATTAAACATCTCAAAAATATTGCATTAATATCATTTAGGAGACAATAACTCTTGTAAAAGATTGACTTGACGATCGTCACCTTAAAACTAACATATTTCAAAATAATTCCAAAGCAAAAATCCCAGGATAAGAAAATATACTTAATACATCCACATCACAGCTGTTATATATGCAAAAATCCAAAACCTTTCTTATGTCTTCCTTCAGATAGGCAGACCAACGCTTGTTTGTCCCGACTTGAGAGTGGGCAGTTGGAAAATCTCACATATTCTATGGATAGCAAAGGTGTCCTTAGTACCCTAAATGCTGACAAAGTAGAAATCATTTTAGCACATCTTTACTGGACTGATAAGATATCTGTAATTGTCAACTTATGCAATGAAACTCCTTTATGTCAACAGATTCACTGATCTGGTGTAAAGGAGTTGGAATAAAGGAGTGATATAAACATTAATAAAATAAATCAATATGCTATTTTCATGTTACATTTTTGAGGAGGCATTTATGTTCAAAGAACCAGTTTATTTTTACATGTTTTCTAGAAAAGGAAATTTTCTAGACGTATGTAAAAATATAAATAAATGAAATAATGTTAATTTAAAAAAATAACAGTGAATTTTTGTTAAATTTTTCTAGTAATTTATATTATCATGATGAAATGCACATTGTGACCAGCAAATTTTCTGCTAAAAATATCGCTAAGTATAATTGAAAAAGCAAGGAACACCGAACAAAATTTATCATTTTTAAAAGGAGTGTAATAAATAGATTTGTGATCTTTAAAATATTTTCCATGATAAGACTGAAAAACCATTATTCCAGATTAATAAAAAAATTCTCAACTTCAGATATTGTTTAGATATATATTCAGATACTTGTCTGAATGATGTTATGTATTTTCATACCCATACATTTTATAAATTATCAGTTTCAAATTACTTTTACGCTCTTTGGAAATTGTTAACAACAGCGAAATAATTAAGTAATATATTTTATAATATTATGTCAAGCTTGTGAATTTAATGTTTTCCCTTTTTTATATATAGTAAACTATTTGGAATAAATAGTCATTTTCCTTCCTAAGAAAAGAGAAACATTTTTGACGCATTCTTTCCTCGATAATACAGAGTAAAAATGCTGATTTTTTGAAAGAAAATGTCAACAAAATGTTGCATATTCAACTCGTAAATTTGGAAATATATATACTTTTTATGTTTCAAATAAAGTTTGCTATATACAATATTATCAGACATTTAATAGGAACAGTAACAACAGTAATTAATCACAAGTCAGTTTATTTGTGTAATAACAGACAATATAATTTAATGCAATGTTAAAATATAATATTTAGTTTTTGCTTATAAATGTGATACAAAAACTATTACTCTACTCATTAAAAATTCATGTGATAAGTGAAGGCCAAAAATTCATGTATAAAATTATAAAAATGTATTCCAGAAATTATTCTAATATTCACGTTTTTATAATTGTATTAATTTTTCCTCATTCATATTATTTTATATGATTATATTAAATATAATCTGTAACTAAATGTTGAAAAAAATTAACATAATTTTAGATAATGTTATCTAAACTAAAGTAAATGATATTTTATCTGTTATTAGGTTAAAAATTAAAATACTTTTCTTTTTTGAAAAATCGCTCAAGAAGTTATGAAATATATTCAGTTCTGTTGATTCTGTTGCTATAAGAATTTATTAAGAATTATTATAGTATTAAATTATCTTTCTTTATTATTTCAATATCTGTTTTACATTATACACAATATAATCCCTTAAATTCTGCGATTATATAATTTTTCATAAGCAAATCTGATTTTGTTTTCCGAACATTATAGGATATGTGAGAAAAAATGTAATGAACACGAAAGCTTCAGAAGAAATCACTTTTTTATATTCAACATTAAGTTACAAAATTCAGTATTCGCTTCCTATACTCTATCTTTAATTTCATTAATGGTAGTTTCTCTTCTCTAAACTATGTAAAATGTTTATTTTCTACATTTTTCTAGCCTTAATACAATCTGACAGCTTTATTCTTTATGAGAAAATAATACGTTTTGCATCACTATTCTTCTTTGCACAACGCATAAAAAAATTCCATTAACTTCATTACTGTTGAATAAGAAGGCATATATTTATTCTCAAAAATAATGTTTAGTTTCAAAACATTTTCGTAGTATAATAACCAGATCTAGTAAAAATTATGAGCAATCTTATTTCTGTTATTTTGCAAATGTATTCACTGAATATATATTTTAAGTAGTAAATGATTTCTAAATATATATTGCTCCATTCACAATATATTTATATATATATACGTAAAGATAATAATACTCTAACACTGATATATGGGAATCTAATTTTCTAAAAAATTATTCACTAGAGAAGTATTCTGAAGTGGATGTTACATTTTATGAGTTTCCGAAGTAGATAATTTTTTTTCAGCGTGCCAAAATAATTTACAGTATATAGTTCTAATATTCAAAGGTAAAAGCTTCAAATAAATATTTAATCATTCTATAACTTTCATAAAATTTAAATTTTCTCATGGCAAATTATTTTTAAAGTAAATTATTAAATGATTAATATTTAATATTTTAAAAAGAAACTAATATTTATTAAAACTCAAACTATTTTGTCAAATTATAAAGTGTTGTTTGTGGAAAATATTTTATTTTTCAAACTAATTTTAAAAATGTAAAGCATTTGAGATCAAATTATTTCAAACACTTAATGTGCTGTTAACTTTATAGATAATAGAGGGTTTTCCCCTATTAAAGTAATTTGATGTCTTACGTATTGCTTTAAGAATTTAATATTTTTTTTATTTAATTAATGAATATAATTATTTTATGAAAACAAAAAGAAAAATCACAACACATATTTTGTATTTTTTATTCTTACATAATATTTTTTTAAATTCTGAATTATTAGTTTATGTTAATTTTAATATCAATAAATATTTTATTTTTTCTCCCTATATATCACACTATTAATGTTTGTTTAACATTAAAAATATACTCTTAAAGTTATTTTTTTAAACGGTTAATTCAGAATATTAACATCTACTTTCAATTTACGTTATTTTTAGTTTATGTTTATGGACAGTGTAATTAAAAAATGTAGGCATATCATTTAGATTATACTAAAATAGAATAAAAATTGCTCAAGAATTTTACTATACTTAGGATTTTAGTATCCTTATAATATAAAACTACTTCTACTCAATAAAGTATAGAAAAATTGTTGAATATGTGTTCTAAACTATTTCCAAAAATAGTTTAGAATAGTTATTCAACAATTTTTCTAAACATTATTGAGTAGGACATTTTATATTTTATTTGATACATGATATTTTAAAAGCATTAATACGCAAGAGTAAAAATTATTCAATTCAGATAAAAAGGTAAACAGAGTAATAAATAAAAAAGTAAAAAATGTAGTAAGTAAAAAAGTAAACAAAATAGTAAATAAAAAGTAAACAAAGTAGTAAACAAGAAAATAAACAAAGTAGTAAATAAAAAAGTAAACAATGTAGTAGTAAATAAGCTGTTTCCCTTCTAGATCACTTTTACCAAATTTTCTTACATAAAACAATCACTTTTACCAAATTTTCTTTTCCAGAAGCAATTCTGAAAAAGAAAATTTGGTAAAAGTGATTGTTTTATGAATTAAAATATATCATGTACAAATTCCCTTTAACCTAATTGCAATTAGCTAACAAAACAGGAAGTTGATTATAAATGATTTTTAATCAATGGCAATGCAAAATTTCAGCTAGAGCGTTGATGTAAGGAAATATTATTGAATGTGAATCAAATTTTGGTATTTGAAAAGACTTTGAAGCTTTATTTTATATTTCTTATAAAAACTCTATTCTAAAAGAAGCATTTCATTTTTCATTTTCTGTCTGAAGCAAATGATCTTCAAAATTTTCATTTAGTAGTAAAATTCTGCATATAAATACAGTTAATCTAATTTTGTAAATTTTTTAGAGTTAAGAGACTTTATTAAAATTTATTAATTTGCTGTCAGTAAACCTCAACTGCAATTTATTGCTTAAAATATATTCATAAAAATGCAACATCTGAGGAAACTGATTATAAGTATTTAATGGAATAAAATAAAGTTTTGATTGATATAATTATTTATTTAAGCAATAGTAAATTACTTTTTTATTTTAAAAACAATGTAAACTTAATATAAATTTGTATATTTTAGCTAATTAAGCAACGTAATCTATCCCACATAAAATAAGCTACACATATTTAATATAAATGTAAAATATTAAAAAGTTTTTGTTTTATTTAAGAAATAGTAATAGAGTTATACATGTTTAAAGAAATTTTAGAGATAATAGTATTGGATGTTATTTATAAAACTATTATATATATATATATATATATATATATATATATATATATATATATATATATATATATATATATATATATATATATATAAAGGAGGAAAAAATATTGGGAAAATATAATACATTCTGTATTACATATTCTCTAAGATTATGTTATAATACTGATATATACCCATCGTTAAACTATATTTTTAATTTTATTACTGTATTTTTAATTATGTTAGTAAAATCTTAATATGTTTCAGAATTTATCTTTAGTAATGAATGTTTTCATAATCGAATATGACGAATGTTTTAGAATCTATAAAATAATATTCCTTCACCTAAAGTATTTTTTCCCTTAGAAGAAGCAATTGTTTTATTTTTTATGATATATTTTATATATTCATAATATATTGCATTTATAATTTAAATTAGAATTTATTTTTACTTAAATTCAAATCCAAACACAGATTCATTACTTAAAAATAAAATTATTATTATGTGTTGTACACCGTTTTATAATATGATATATTATATATAATACGGTATACAACTAATAGTAAGTATAATATATAGAAGTACTTGTATCGGCAGTTAAAAACAAGTATAAATAACTTCCTTTTTTGTTTAAATTAGATATTTTCCAATTCTAATGAACATTTTCTGTAAAAACATTAAAGCTTAAATATTTGGTATCATATATTTGAATGTTTTTAATTTAAAATTAATGTTTTATATTTTTTAAAGAAGCCGACCAGTTGGTCTAGTGGTCAGCGTGCCTGACTACGGATGGGAAGGTCCTGGCTTCGATTCCCGTTTCAGGCATGGATGTACTTTCTCAACCTCTATCCTGTCTTTGTCCTTTCTTGTGTGTGTGAACGAAGTATGAATGATGCCTACCCTATAAACGGGTTCCTATGGCATGTGTGAGGGTGCGATGGTGGTTACCCGCTGTGGTGCACCCGGGGCAACGCCTCGGTGGCTAAGAGGTCACTGTTTTTGGCCAGTTTCTTGGGTATCAGGGAAGAATAGATTAGACTCTGTTGCACTTGTAACTGTCTACAATCTGTCATTGGAAAGGAAAATGAAGAATAATTTAACTTTTTTGTACCATTTTCTCCAATTATATTACACACGAAAATGTTATTTTACAAACAATTATTAAATAATAAAATATTTTAAAATTTTAATTTTTTATTTAAAATATTTTTAGTGTATATGAGAAGAGTAAAATGCTATTCTTCTTGATTCGTATCTAATACTTCCTGCCTAAAAGACACTTCTCTTGGTCACCTTACTTTACAGCTCTCAACATTATTGAGTTTATTTGTGTTGTATAAATCCACATGATAATGTTTCATCATTTTGCATAGAAAATATTTCAAACACTTCATATTTTCAATATATTCTTATGTCGATATACATTCTGGCAATCTATATAAAATCACTTCATCGTTATGATTGAACTTACTGTAACTTAAGTACTACACTGAAACCACGGAAATGAAGTTTTTCAATTAAATAATTTTTATTTATTTCACTAAAGGAAAAAATAATCTTAAATTACCGGATCTACATTATTCAGGTTCTTAAGAAATTCACAACATACTGAAATTTGAAGTTTGAGTTTATCTAGAACACATTAATCATAAATCTCAATTACATAATTCTATCCAAATTTAGATCAAAGGCACACTAATCAATTTCATCTGTTCCAGTATTTGCTTATTTTCAACAATATTAACACTCTCCATTATTGCTGCCAATATTTAAGTATATATATTTACCAAAAGAGTCTCTAAAATCCAGTTTAATTTTGAAGACATATATATATTCCACATATTTTATGTTAATCAATTCCTTCTTTGAATTAATTTTATTATTTGTAGTTTTATTCAGTTGTTCTGGTATTTGGTTTGAGGAAGCGTAATAAAGGAGTTAAATTTTGCAAAAGAATTGTCCATGTGTTTAACTATAAGATTGAATAAAATACCACAATAAGTTTGTTAATATCTGTTTTGATTGATTGTTAAAATTTAATTTAATTTAGATTCATGTTCATGATCAAAATTGCTCTAAGTTATCTAAAACTATATTTTCTTCAGTAACGAAATAATTTTTGAATAGCTAAACACAATTTTTTATACAAACTCGATGGTTTTAATAAACTTTCGGTATTCACATATTACGAAATATTATTAACTGAAGTAAATTTATGAGTGATTGTTCATACGGACACAATGAAATGAATTATACCTAGCATTGCTGTATTCCTTAAATTCAGCAACTTGCATCATTTCTGCAAAACAAGCGTCAAATTTTAAGTAATCAAACTTTTCTTATTAAATATAATTTAGAAAATATTATTATAAACGTGATGATTTTTCGAAAATATTTACATAGCTTTGACAGGAACATTTCCTTGCAAAAACAAAGTTAATGTTACTTTTGCTAACATTTTGAAAAGCATAATAATAAATTCAAATTTGAAATTAGTTACTTTTATATATTGTATTGTAAATAGTACTTTATTGTTAATAAAATAATTTTTTTTCAAAATAATTTAAAGATTTCAAGCCGTTAAAGAGTTTTTTCATAGAAAAATTAATTTTTGTCTAATAAGAGTTTTCTTCTCATGAAACAAATTGTTTCTACCTTTAAAATTAACATCTATATGCCTATCTTAATATGGAAATAAACTGGTATTTAAACATAATTTATATTTCTAATTTTTATAGCAATAAAAATCAGTATACCAAATTAGAGGAATATTATTATCCTCGTGAACTAGCTTAAGTTTTACAATCCTCTTTTAAAGGAGAGGATAATCAAACATTTTATGATTTTCCTCTTTCTGTTTCAAATATAAGTTTTCATTTTACTGCCTTCGTTAAGTTTAACAAAGCCAATAAGTTTGAAGTAGATCTTAAAAAATGTAAAGTTAGGCGTTTTCACTACCATAAATAAAATGATAGGATGCCCACTTAATTTAAGAAATTGCTGACAGCGAAAGAAATTTCAGATAATAAAAAAATATTTTACTGCAATGATCATTTTAAGAGCCTGTTAAAGAGAAATGCAATTTTTAGTTTCCGATGAGGAAAAAAAAGTTAGAG
Organism: Latrodectus elegans; assembly: GCA_030067965.1. Classification (NCBI taxonomy): domain Eukaryota; kingdom Metazoa; phylum Arthropoda; class Arachnida; order Araneae; family Theridiidae; genus Latrodectus; species Latrodectus elegans. The sequence continues at coordinate 105,881,449 of CM057813.1, read as the reverse complement.
CATTTAATTCATTTTCCTGAATGAATAATATTAAAATATTACTGAACTTTGAGTTCTATTTAAGGACTTCTTGTTACATGTGTTTGCTACCAATGTTTCTAATGTAACTTTAAATAGAAAATTTTCCTTTTGAATTTAAATGAGTAATACTTTTAATACTAATTAATTGAATATTGAGATTGTAAAGTTTCAATTAATTACATAGCTTTTCTAAATTTACCCGATAAAATAATGAACTGCTTACGTTACTTAACTGCAACATTTCATATAATTGATATATTTTTTATTATAAATTTTTAGTTTTTGTTTCTTATGACAATAATATGTAATCACTCTTTTAGATTTTTACAATTTTTTAAATTACATTTCAAAATAGTTAGTAGATATTTAACAAAATTCTGTACGTTGTTGCCTACTATCTCATACACAAAGTTATTTGTAATTATACATGCTAATTTATTTCAGTATAATTATAAGGGAAGAATCTAATTGTTGCTTTTAAAATATGGGTTTTGATAACTAACTTGTCATGATAAACAGGATGAAAATATTAATATCTGTGAGGCAAAACGTTCAGATGACGTAAGCATATGCACATGATTTAGAGCATTCAACCTCATAGCTAAATAAATAAAATATTACACTTTTTTTTAGTCCAGAAAGTCCCAGATATTATATATCTCTCTCTTTCTCTTATTATTAAAATAATTCTTCAAAAATAAAGCTTTCATCATGGTGAGATTTTAGTTAATATAGATTTCAATTTAATAAAATTAATTTAAAAGCTGAGAATTATTTATCTTTTGCATAATCACATAATATTCTGTACAGAAAGTTTGAAAAATTTCATTCTTTGTATGATTTCAAGTTTTCCAAAACAATATAATATAATATTGACCAACATGTGTTCTTCTTTTTCAAAGCTATTCACAAAAAATGCTTATAGACACACAATTAACTATTTAAATTTAAATCTAAAAAAATAATCAAGCATGATTGTTACTACATATGTAAATAGGCTTTTAAAATAAGAATTTCCATTCAATTTCTATATTTTAAACTTTTGAAATATTTTTGGTTTTTTAAAGTTTTGTTATCAGTAGCAGCAGTGTGTGAATTCAGTATAACAAATAATAATTTTTAATAAATTTTATGGAAGCTTAAAGCTATAATACATGGTTTGTTCAAATAATCTATTTAGCGAATTAGTTAAACTGTAAAACGTTTGTCTCGCTAATGGTAAAATTAATTTGTGCGTGATATACGTAGGTGATTGCATGAATAATTAATTCCATTGATTAATATTTTTTTTTAATTTGATCAGTATTCACTAAGTGTTAAATCTTTACAGTTTTAAGTTTACTTTTCTAAAATTATTTCTTATGAAATATTTTCCAGTTTTATGTTCTATGGAAATATTACTGTTATTAAACTTCCCACTAAAACCATAAAATCATAAAGAAATGTTTTTGTCTTAACCATCTGTTTAAATAGAAACAGTAAATATTTCAATATAAAATGTTTGCTCAAATATTTAAAGTAGTAAAAATTCGATAAAATGCTTTATATATTTTCAAACCAGTTTTAAATTGCAAATAAATCTTTAACGTAGTTATACGAGAAGGTTTTGTAAGATTTTCTCAAAAACAAATAGTGTTCGAATTGAATACCGTTCAATTTTGAACTAATTTTAGAGTGGTTGGTTTTACAAGTTAACCTAAGTGGATATATTTCGAAAATATTACTTCGCAACTTCGCAATGAAATCATCAGGAAAATTAATTGCAATTGGTCGAATACTAAAATTAATTTTGTAGTAAGTAGTTTGCAACTCAGAATTTCCATATTAATCTGCATATTCCCTAAAGCCAAAAGCTTAATAATGAGGAAATTATTATGCTAACGTTTCTCTCAAATAAATTGTAAACTGTAGTTTATAAAGAAGATTAGCGATAACTGTATATCGCTAATAATTTTTAACGTTATAATTAAAAATATTAATTAATTAAATATTTATTTCCTATGGAAGTAATTGGCACTTTATTATTTATTAACATGTAAAAAAAGAGAATTTATCAATCAATGTTACAAAGTTCAAATAAAAAATTAAATATATTTATTGTAAACCATATAGAATAATAATTTATGATTTTAAACATTTTAAGGTAAACTACAATGATTATAATTTAAATGTAATATTTATATGAATACCTACGCATTTCTCTCTATAAAATTTGCTCATAGTTACTTTTGCAATAATGTAGATCTTTATGGACTTGTACAATTGATTCATTTTTATATTTTTTTAGTAGAACCATGTCTTTATTTTGCAAAAATTAAAATAAAACTAAGATGTATTCAAGAATTTTTTTTTATAAATGTTTCCATATAATTCAAAACGCCTTAGTATTTTAATTTTGAAACATACATTTTTAACAACAAATAGTTCATAGGAATACAAAATTTAAGAAAAAATTAAGCAATTAGAAATACGTCATGCAAATAATCTAAGTCACCAACGATTTCCTTTCTTTGTTGAATTTAAATCTCATAATTTTTTTTACTGGTGAAATAGTCTTACTTTTTGAATTTTATTTTTGATTGTTTTATTCACTTATAATAATTCATGAGATTATTGTTTTCTTATATACATTGATTGTTAATATTTCAGACTTCGTAAAATATTTCCCGAAAATAAAAAAAAAAAATATATATATATATATATATATATATATATATATATATATATATATATATATATATATATATATATATATATATATATATATATATATATATATATATATATATATATATATATATATATATATATATATATATATATTTTAAATAAACTCATAAAATATCCGGAGGGACATTTGATTTTTAATATTATTAAGAATAATTTTCATTAATTGAGAATTAAATTTAAAAATAGAGTAAACTTTGTATTCTAAGCAATATTACACGATTGTGTTATCTGTCTTATTATTTATAAATGACTTTAAAATTATTGATGCAATACATACAATAAATGATGGAATTAAAAGTTTAATAATAGTAAAAATTTTTACAAAGTATTGACTCGTAAGCATTTGTTTTAAATACGTAAATGTGCTTTTAGAATAGAAATTTCTCAAAAATGTTAACATTTTTAATGACTTTATGGTGAATTTTTAAGTAAACTTCTTTCAAATAATTCCTTATTGAACACAATTAATTATGAATTCACACAAGAAATCTGAGAAAATTTCAATATGTTCATTACAAGCAGATTAATTATACTATTAAATTTTATAAAAAGGAAATGTAAACATTAAGCAAATATAAATAATAATAAAAATATGCAGTTTAAAATTATTATGAATAATTGGTTATTCACAATAATTTTGGACTGCATATTTTTATTATTCTATTTAAATTGTGTTACTATTCATCAAAACTCATCATTAGAAAATTTCAAAAAATATTAACTGCAGTACAACGTTTTTCATCAGTGTGTTCATAATATGTTATATTTATATGTTATACATAATATGTTATGTTATATTTGGAAAGTACTTGATGATTATGTGATGAAATGATTTCCTTGAAATACGATTAATAATATGTACATTTTCAGCATTATATGAGTAACCTCGAAATCAAATATTATCACTATTGAGCAATAAATCAACTGATTAATTAATCTATTCCTATGCAGTTCTCCATTGCATTGATGTAGGGTAACAGAAATAACATTAGTCTGCAAATGACAGGTTTGATTGATAATATATATATTATGAACACAAGTTGTGTGGACTGGGGTAGAACTGTATTAGTCTTTCTCCAAATCAAACATAAGCTGAAAATCAAACATAGATATAACAGTTCATTGTGCAAAGTATGTTTAATTATAATAACTTCCATATACTTATATATGATCCATGAAATAGATTCAATATTTTTATGCCCACATCTACTACAGGTTGAAAATAATTTATGGAACTGATACGAAATTATTAAGCAAATATGTAATTAATATTCTCAGCAAAAGCGTATGGTTAATTGAAAGAAATTTAAATTCCTAACAAATAGATACTTTTTTTAAGAAATGTTTTAATTATTCATTTGAAAATATATATTTGACTGCACTTTCTAAATTCATTTACTATGACAAAAGAAAACTCTTGATTATAATTTTGTGTAACTTAAATTTATTTTATTTAATTAAAATACTGCATATACTTATTTCTTGATGTAGTTTCTAATTATTTTTATTATTAGTTGTTATTAATTTATGGTTAACTACTTTACATAATTTATTAATCGATTTAATAAATTACTAAATTTATGTAATCTTACACAATTATTACAGCATTACTCTAAAGTATTGCATATATTGGTATATCTCAAGCAAACACTAATGTAAAATTTGGAAAGAAATCATCAAAGTACATACTTATTAGCAAATATATTGGTAAGTATAATTATGTATTATATTTTTTACATAATTATACAAAATATAATACATAATTAGTCCTCAGCCGTTAACTATCATAGTACTAGTTAAAAATAAAATAAAATTATTTATAACTATGATTAACATGCAATTCTGTGTAATTTGTGGGTTATATATAAAATAACTGTTATTTTATTTAAAGTCCAATCTTTTAAATGTAAATTTTACATTATTCACCAGAAATCCTAATAATTTATGACTTTTATGATCAGTTAAATTTAAATAATATTTTTATGTTTTAAAAGATAGAATATAGTACCAATTATCATGCTACTGTAACATTTATTAAAGATTCTGAATTCCATAGCGTCGCCTGGAGATTTCATGCAATTAAAAATTACAATGAGTTCCACACTCAAATAAAATTCAAAATAAAGAGTCAGTCAAAAGAAAAATGTTTTTTTTTGTCAAAGTATCTTATACATTTTGAATTAAGTTGATAATATATTATATATAATATTTATGTTATGATATATTCTCTCTCTCTCTTGTGCAATTCGCATTCTTGTGAACCATGCAAGTAAATTATTTATAAGATTTTCTTTAAATTAGGTTATTTTAAAATTTATTCATTTATTCATACCTATTCTGAAGTTTCACTATTTCATTGTTTTCGCTTTTTCTGCTTTACATGAAATCAAAAGTTAGTGAGAAATAAATTATTAAGATATTTAATAATTATAGTCTAATTTTGTAACTATACAACTAATATATAAAATCAAAATATTGTGTGTTTTAAACTAAGAATATAATTAGATTAAGTATGCCATTAATTTAAATTTAGGAATGGCTTTATTAAGCATTTAATTAAATGTAAGCATGAACTAAACTAAAGTTCACAAATATGTGTTTTCAATATTTTTGTAAGAAGTTACCTGTTCTAGTCACTCTTTTGCAGTATTATTTTATTATTATTTTATGTATTATTTTAGTCTTTTATCGCATTGTCTTATAATAATGTATTATTTTAGTCTTTTAAGGGATTCTGTACTTTCCTATGTAATTTATAAGAAAATTAACAAATGTATTGTTGATTTTAAAGTTTAAATTAATTAATGTTACCCACCCAAGCATTTAATTTTATAAATAAAATGGACTTATTTTTAAGTTTAAAACATTCTGCAATATGGTATTATGTATATTTTTAAATATTTATATATGAGAGAGCATCAAATCATTACATTAATTTAATAAAATAAACTCAGATATACATAATATTTTTCGGTATATTGTTTAGTTTTTAATTTTCAATAGAAATCGACTCATTCTATTGTATAAATTTATGAATGATATATATTTGAAATTTTAATTTTTGATGTAAAGATTAATGTCACATAATTTTTTATATATAAAGAAAAATATCTGAAGTAAAAAATAATTAATTTATATTCATACTCTAACGGTTAAGAGTAAGAAATTAAAATTAGTCTCTCTTTCAAGTATTAAAAATATAGCAAGATTGTTTTCAGTAATTTCTCTTATTAAAAATAAAGTGTTTGAGTATTCATGAAGTTAGACTACATACTCATTGATTGAAAATAAAGGACGATTTTTAATTACCTAAATTAAAAAATATTGAAGAAAATACATTTTGCAATTTAGAATACTCAGAAACTTAGCGAATATTAATATTTATATGCAAAATAGTTATATATTAAATAAGATTTATTATAGCATAATTTTTGCTGTTATCAAGTTAAGGTTAGCAATTCTTTATTAATTATCTCTAAAAAGATATAATTAATAATTATAACAATTATTGGTACTTTTTCCGTTATTTATGCTATGCTGTTTCTTTATTTAAAAATTAATACCCCAAAAATTCCATAAAAGTGTATTTATTATGAGATTGTAAGAAGTGTTATTTTCTTCAAATACTTTTAAATTGACCTAAAATCCCATTTTCCATCATGTTAAATTTAATAGGGGAAGTTGTTTTGTTTGACAATTTGAAAAAGCAATTTAATAACCAACAACTGGAACATAAAGATAGCAATTTCATTAAACATGCAAAACAAATTTATGAAACACTTTACTTATTCTAAGAGCGGTTTATGCGCAAAAAACATTATATTACTGTAGCATTTGAAAAATTAATATAAACATTGCTCAGCCATTTTATAAAACGATATTTATTTTAAAACCTCAATTTGCTAATATCATAATAAAATCTTCTGTAGCCTAGTTGCTTAGGGAGTTCACTCTCGTTATGAGAGAATAGTTAGTTTGAATTCCGATCTAATAGCAGATCTATCGTTTACATTAACGATTGGAGTACGTAAAACATGCAGTTACAGTGCCTTCAACAGGGTGCAATACATCTATCTATGGTAGACCAAATTTCGTGAGCAATATGAAGACCAATCAACTTTTGGATCAAAGATGTCACCTATGCCCCTGTATATAAGTTTTCATAAAATCTTCCCCACTTAGTATACCGGCAGGTGGAAACCGTATCATCTGCTGCAAATTCAGAATAAAAAAGCATAGTAATGTTAAATATTTTTATTGCCTAAGCTGTCGATAAAAAATATTTCAGCCTTAATATGTTAACAACAAAGTAGCTGTTTCTTTCGTTCCAGTTGAGATCAAAATTACGTCACTTTATTACAATTCTCTTTAGTTTGAAATATCGAGGACATCAGAAGACGTTTCATCTGCCTCACTTACGATATCATATTAAGAAAGGGTCATAAATCCATCTTCTCGATGAATTTTTACCAGCTTTAACATCGCATTCTTCGAGTGGCAGCAAAAAAAAAAAAAGGTCACATCGAATGCCTGAATGTCATTCGTGATAAGAAAAAATAAATTCATAATTTTACCTGTAATGAGGAAATATATTTAGTTATAATTTTTGCCACTTGTAAATATCTTAAAATTAAAATAATACTTGTTGTTTTAACTAATCTTTGAATATATCTTTGAAAGTATCAAATTTTCTTGCCTTAATCTCAAGTTCGCTGTAACTTTCATTGTTCCCGTCTCACTAACGTAGCTTGTGTCCTTCATGTTCTCTTGAAATTCCTTAAAACTTCCCTACTTCTTCTTCTTCTTTTCTATTTGATTTGTTAAACATTTTGGGTGTAAAATATTGATTTCTACGAGCATTCAAAATCATGATCAAGAAGTCGTTTCGAATCACTTTGAGCCTTAACAATAGTCGAATTGGTTTGTACGTGACATCCATATTGAGTAACGCTTGTTACACCTTAGAATCAAATTACAACACCTTAGAATCAAATTAAAAACGTTGTCAAATTTTACCTAATTAATAAAGCGATTTTAATGTAAAATTCAAAGCATCGGCTTAAAAAGCCGTTTTCCAATGAATCCAGCTTTTAAATCGTTGACAATAGAGCATAAGAAAAAGTAAATTGAAAATGGTCCCAGCAATCACAGTAATGCCGGTTACAATAAGGGTCTAAATTACCTTGCTGATATGGGTCGTAATGGAGCGACACCGGCAAGGGGTACCACTTTCCGTCAAAACATGTCCGCTCGGGGTAAATGTGTGCCCTAAGTTGTCGCGGACTTGGAGCAATAGCGACAAAGCCGACATGACCATTTGTTCGGTATTTTACAGATGTCAATCAATATGTGGACCGAATTCTTTCGATAAATGGCAGTCGGCAAACATTAAACAACCAACCCCTGACAAAAAACTGATTTTTTTCTTCTTTTTTTAAATTCACAGTTGCTTTTTCTTTGTAATATTTACTTGATAAAATTTTGGTTCAAATTGCAATATTACTTACGCAGTTTATCCATGTTGCATTTAAGATTTCGTCTAAAATAGCTATGTCTTGAATTACAGAAAAATCCTCGAAAAGAAATTTCACTTACTGCCTTAATTTTTTTCCAATGGCAGATTGTAGGCAGTTACAACTGCAACGCCCATCCAAACTGAAAGTCATTGCCCTAACCACTAATCTACCACGGTCATTCAAATAATTTTTATACTTGAGAAATAAGCTTTCTTAATGTAATTGTTCAATAGATCATAAATTTGTTAATTAATAATAAATTTATCATTATTAATTAACAAATTTATGATCATAAATATATTATCATAAATATTTATATTAAATTAAATTCTTATCATTCAAAATGTTTGTTTATTGAAAAAATTAAATATAAATTATTTAAATATTTTTCACTAAATAATTATTTTACAATGGCAGAAATAAAACAATTTTATTAATAATCAGAGTGAAAGATAAATGCAGGACAAAAGCTCTCATATATCAAATAATTTTAATAATTTTAACTTCCAATTTCTTTTACATTTCTTATAATGAGATCTTTAACTCGGAGAAACTTTTGATGGTGCTACTAACTTTAATAATTTCGCAATAGGACCATTATCTACTTAATAGTCGGCCAGAATCGGAAAGCATGTATCAGATCTATATTGGCAGACGACATTCAGAATTTGCCGGCAGTTAGCCGAATTAGCATCAAAACGTATTCCCGATATCATTAAAGTGCAAAATTTTTATATCGTTTTCAGACACGAAACCGTTATCATTACGAAATCAACTTGCCAATGCCGACTCATACTCGACACTACCAATATCGGCCCATCAGGATGCCGATCGACTTGTGTTTGCTGGGGCAGAACAAAACATTCATTTTATGGTTAGTTTAAATTGGCAAGTATGATTTAACTTTTTGCTTTTTAATTCTGGTGATAATTTTCTGATTCTTTTTAATTCAGTAAACATGTTACATATACGCAAAATGTCTTGTATTTAATGTGATATTACAGAATTTATTAATTAGGTGGATAAAGTAAAATAGGCATTTTCTTACATAAATATAACTAACAAGCAATGTAAACAATCTACGCTTAAAGTTTTTCCGGTAACAAATGCCAAGTTTAGAAGCAGCTTCTAATGACGAATAAACTCCACTGCTTATTAGCTTTTAGCCATAAACTAAGCTTGACAGAAAAAATTAAGCTTAAAATATAATAGAAAATATATCTTGGATATATACTTAATTTTTGATTTCAATGAAAATCAAATACTATTTAAGAAGTATTGATTTTTATATTTTTTTCATTATTACATTCTTGTAAGTCTGTTTGCCCAAATCATATTAATATTTACATTACATTTATGAATTTGAAGAAGTTTAGCTTAAAAATATATGATAATTTTACGTGACCTGTTTAACTAACATTATTTCAGAAGGAGAGGTCAAAAATTTTTATAATATTATAAAATATTATATAGTATTCTATTATTTTTAAATAACCATTGTATTAAACTTATTTTTGTTAAGAAAATTAATAGATTTTGTATATGTTTATATCTTTGAAACCAAAATCTTTTTTTTCTCAGATTTTCATAATGACTGGCAAAATTGTAAGGATTTAAGTTTCTTGTGAATATATAAAATTTCACAACATTTTTTATAAAATTCTAGTATTGACCTATAGATTTTTATTCTTTCATGGCTAAATAAATTTGTCTTTTTCACAAAATGTAGTCAAAGGATTCCTTCAAGGGTTGCTTCATATGAGAGTCACATGCATAGTTACATCTATAATATATTTCTCAGATGCGGATTTTTTTCAGAAGAATAATTTAATATATAAATAGTAAATTATATAAATGAAGTGATTTTTGTTTTTTTCTAAATAGTATTTCTTACCTTTATATTAACAAATCATTTGCTGTAAGGGTTTGTTAAAACTTTACAATTCTGTTAACGCTTTTACGCTAATATTCCATAACTTTCTTTTCTTTATTTTAATAATTTTAATGAATTTTATGTCAAAATAAATGGAATTTAATATTAAAATGTCAAACTTTTGTATATTTTTCTAATGGTTTTAAAAATGTGCTATGAAATGTATTAGTTTCTGAATATAAACTATGTTTACAAAATATAAATACGTAATATAAGACAAATGATCTATGTATAATCGCAGTCTTGTCAAATTAATTTATCACACCACGTACTTTAAACGTCAACTTTATATATTTTTATCACAGAATTCAGGTTATTGAGCATTTATAAAGGGTGTGAGGTCTTCGATAAATATTGCAATCTTTGGCATGATGCTGAAACAAAATGATTTACAGAACATCCTAATGGCCATGGTAATTGGCTTACAGGTTAAGGGAGAATTTCCAAAACAGCTATTTGTTAAGTGTTCATGTGCCATCGTGGTAAAAGAATTTCATGAATAGTAAAACAGGATTGTTCAAAATAAGTTAGGTGGCAAATGTTCTGTCTCATGGCCATAGATGATGGAGGTGGCTGTGGAGTTGCATTCGAGGAAACAGCCGTGCTATCACAGAGCAACTGACAGCCCAGATGAGCCAAAGGGCTAACAAACAATATCTCCTAAGCTACTGTTTAGCAAACATTTCTGCGTCTAGATATCTGAAACAGACGCGTGATTAAGGCATCTATGATGGTTACTGTTCATTGGCGATAAAGGCTGGAGTTCGTATGCGAGTACCACTACTGCAATTCCAATGTGTGGCGACAGATAGCGTCTTCAAGTGATTTAGGTTTTATGATCCATTTTACACACAGACAGATATTGGCTTAAATAAAGCATAATAACAAGGGCAAATACCCTGTAACCATTCCCGAAATGGTCCAGACTAAAGGCGGGAATATTATGGTCACAGTGAAATAAATTCCTGGCTTGCTGACAATTCAAATGCAAATCAATTATTCAATGATTGTCTGGGTTCACTCCTCATTGTGGAAGGCAAGATGGACCAAAAGGAGTACGCATCTGTCTCTGTGGACCACGCCTACTCATCTCTCTCTCTCTTACTGTATATATATATATATATATATATATATATATATATATATATATATATATATAGTGGCTGCTGCATGCTACAAAAATAAAACATAAAATGTTATATTTACCTATTAATAGAAGAGATTCATGATGATGAAGAATTCATTATATTGTTAAACATTACGACTATATGTTGAATAACATAAATTATGCTTCTATCTAATCACTATATCAATCTATGTATTTTTCGTTTCGTATCACACATTAAGTAAATTCTTCCTTATAAAATTATATTACCTAAATTAAGTTGTTTACAAAATTTAAAGTCAAATATTTCACAATAAAACTCATGTAATATATTTCTTGCATTCAAAATCTTACATTTATCTTGATGAACGCCGATAAAGTTTATTTAAGGTTACAAAAATAAAATAGTTAATTTAGCCTCTGTTTTAAATTGGATTAACTCAAAGGAATGAACAGAAAGGTTTAAGTCATGGATGAAGAAGCTTCAATTTTGATTCTATGCTAGTGCTCATGATTAGATAAACAAGTTAATAAAATTTATTCAGAAATTGTCAGCAAGATAAATTAGTTAATGATTTAGATATTAATCAACAATCTCTGAATGTGAACAGAATTTAATGTATTCACGAATTATATCCTTGCTTTTTGTTATGTGGTAAAATATACTAGTTAGGTTGACAGTTAATTTAATGAAATCCGTATTTTAATTTCAAATACACTAATAAATATTTGTTTGAATTTCATTCAATCATCTTTGTAAAATGTTTTGAAAATTTTTTAACTTAAAATTTGTTGTGCATTTCAAAATAAAATTTTTGTTAGTATTTTTTTTAAAATTCTTATGCCCATTTTGTGAAATATTACATTTAAACATCTTGTAAATACACCTTGTGGGTCACTAAAGGCTTAAAATATATGTATAATTGAAAAAATAAAGATACTAAATATTTAAGTGACACATTCTTGGCAGCAAAATGTTTTATACGTTAAATAATTAATTTCTATTTGCTAAATATAAAAAATTTGTACTTTTGTCTAACATATTCCACTTACCTGTTGCTTAGGTATTTAAATACGTGTTCTTGTAGCAAATGATTTTAGACTAATATTGTGTAAATTGTGCATAAAAAACAGAAAGATAGTTTTAAGAAAAAACAGAAATAATAATAGTTTTCAAACTTTCTCTTATTTTTATTTGCTACACATACATTTATAGTAAATTTTATTTTAATTTCATACTTTGACATTTGTTTTGTTATATCACGTATCATAACAGTATCGACGTAAATTATAACTTTGTTTTTGATTAACATTAATCTGAGAAAAATCCTCGTTCAAATTTGTATGAAATATTGGAAAATGCATTATCTTTAGAAGCTTAATGAAAAATAGATGAGCATTTTCTCAAGGTTTTGTAATTTTGACGTCAAAGAAAAACAAATTGCTTAGTCCTTCATTTCCCTCTCTTACGTTTTATCGAAAGTAAGCGAAGAAAATAAATATTATTGAAGTCATGTTATAAATTTTCTTTCCCTTATTTCAAAATGAAAACTCCTTCTGCTAATGCACGATTATTTTGCTCGGTGTCACAAATGTTTCCTCGAGGGTATAATTTAAAAAGTAAAACATTAAATAATCTACTGAGAAACATCTTCGTGTGTTTTAAAAATAATTCAAAAAGACAATTTTTAATAATTTCATATATCAACGTGAGATTTAATATGGTAAAATTCATAAAATAAAAGATAATACTTTGAAGTGTTATAGAATTGCATTTGTTTATGCTTAAAGTATATTTTGAATTCAGTTTCCTATTGAATATAAGCATGTATTTCAAATTAACTTTTCAACAATATTTATGCAGTCGTTAGATTTACTTTATACATCTAATAATTTAAAACTTTTGTAAATATTTTTCTCGAAAGGAATGGAATTCTCAATGGAATTTGCTTTTATTTTTCATTTAAAAAATTCCAAGAAAATGATCTGAAATGCAACTTAAGTTCCAAACAAAAATTTATTTGCATATTTTATATCATAGCATTTTGTATTCTATGTATAATATTTCCGTAATAATATTTCTTTCTACCGGAGTGAAATATCTATATGAAGAAAATTAAAACAATTTTGTGTCTTCAAATTTTTTATAGTAAAATGTTTTATCGTTTCTTATGAACTGTAAATATTTTAATATTATTGTATTGTTGCTAATTTTTAGATTAATTTGAATTCACGGAATCATGAATTCATAGATTAAAATGATATATACGATAATTTGATGTAATTAGAGGTACCAGTCGTAGAAGACATAGCAAAGTTAAGTCAAAAACATAAAAAATATTATAGTTTTGATTTTCAACACTTAAGCAAAATTTGTGAAAAACAAATTTAAAATTACTTTTGAGTTTCTAAACATACTATTAAACTTTTTCCAAGTATTTTTAACATATTTTTATCATAAATCTATATTAATAATCTCTTTTAAGTTTAAATCTTTGGTTTTTTCGAAAACATTTACCCTTATACACTTAGTTTTCTAAAGCATCGCTACTGAGAAATGAGCAGTATTAAAAATAATTAAAATAATTTTAGCTCCTTTATTGAATTAAAATAATCATTCAGTATTCATGAATGTAAACCCCAAATTCAACAATAGTCATTATTAATATCTAGCATTTATATCCAAACATTACGAATATTGTGTCTTCATTTATCTTTAATTGAATTAAAAATTCATGATTCCATTTTTTCATGAAAAATGTAATACTGAATTTTTGCAACACACATTGCTTTTAAAAATATTATCTATAGGAATGCCTGCAAATTTGCAAAAATATAAACACACATATTCATTGAAAGATAACTATCTACATATTTTAAAATACAAGGGATGAAAGCCTTGTATCAATGAAACTGTAATACACTTTTCATTGCTTTACTTAAAGTTTCATTAATCTTTGTTGAGACTATTTATTAAAATTTGTATTTATTTTAAAAATTCAAGACTATATTTACATTATTATCAAAAACATTTTTTGAAAATAAAACACATTTTAACAATTTAAGTAATCGAATTTTTAAGGCGCATAAGTGTTCCTTAATAATGCTGGTAACAATTTGATTTCAAGCATTCATGTTAACTAAAAATGATAATGTGTGGAAGTTTAATAATTTTACTTTATTATGCCTGAACATATTTTAAATTTTGAACCTAAGAAAAATTTCGTTCATAAAACTTCTAACTTCGTTCATAAAAATGTGCATTTTAAAATGTTTGAAAATGAAATATTTTTAATAATCATTATTCTATGTGTTACAGGCCGCTACTGAGAAATGTCTTTCTTATCTGGTAAATTCATCTAAATCTGTCTAATGTCAATATCTCCAATCTCGCTTATATTTGGTTTCTGTGTAACTCTGGGCATTCAGTCACCTAATGAGGGGTCTTTCTTTCGTTCTTTCTTTTCATAAGAGTAGTTTTTTTAGTAGAACGATACAAAATCACTAATATTTTTTTTTATTTAAGCATAGGAAGTTCTTATTGGATATTTATATTGATGTGTTTGCCACTTTAAATTTACCTTTCGATTGTAAAAGAAGAATCCTATAATTTAATTAGTGCCTAGAAGAACCAACCGTTTAATCTTAAGTTTTCTTATGGCACTGACTGTAACAGATGACGATCAAGTCCGGATCAATACAGAATTAAACTATAATCTTCCTATAAGATTATGAGAAAGAGTACTAAATAATTTTTCAAAATTTGTCACTCTAAGTTAAATCTACTCATTTCCTTGTATTTTTTATTACATAGTTCTAAAAACCATGCAAAATGA
The DNA here is from genome assembly GCA_030067965.1 of Latrodectus elegans. Lineage (NCBI taxonomy): Eukaryota > Metazoa > Arthropoda > Arachnida > Araneae > Theridiidae > Latrodectus > Latrodectus elegans. Next base: position 105,866,308 of record CM057813.1, on the reverse strand, counting down.
TAGACGATAGTAAAGATTTGTTAAACGCAATTTTAGTACTTATTTATTTAATTTTAATGATTACTAAAATCATTAAAATTGAATAATATTAATATATTATTAATGTAGTAATAAGATTATTTATTTACATATAATAATTATTAATACATATATTAATGAATATTATATATAAATTTTAATGCATTTTTTTCAAGATTTGATAGCATAGATTTAGTATAAACTGTCAAAATTTAATTTTATTACAGAAATCATAATTATTCTTGAAGAAAGTTCCAAGATATTTGAACGCAAATATAAATTATAATATATGCTCAAAATTCAAATTATTAGTAAATTGCAATGAATTATCAAGATTACAGGAATTTTTTATCTATTTAGACTTCATTAATCTTTAGGCCTACATTTGTTTTTCGTAAATGAAATATTTTAATAATACGCTGTCTGACTACAAAATAGAGGGATATTGACACAAAGAATGAGAAAAGATTTAATAGTAATTCGTAAAATAATTGCTTTATTCATAAGATCGAAAACAATAATTTAAGCTCATTATTAGCAATGCAATTCCTCAGTTCTATCATTAGAGAAACTTAGAGCACAAATCGGCACCGTTTTAAGACTCCATTGAAGTTACGCAATTTTTGTTGTAGCTTTTCTCATCTTATTCTAAATAAGCATATGTTATTCACTTAGTAATTTTGTTTACAGACATTTTCTGATAGAGATTAATATAAAATATATTTCGAAATTCAAAACTAAATTTTATTTTGTATAGTTTTGCCCATGGATATATAGTTGAATTTTTACATGATATTCTTTCTAAGGCACATTTTACCTATCGAAAATATTTATAAAGTATAAATTAATATAGCAACAAAAATGATATAAGAAATAGAATTGGTAATTATTGGGGCAAAATTATTTCACTAACTTTAATTATAAGTTTATCTTAAATTTTAGATCAAAGTTTTAAAAGAAAATGTAAGATACAAGGCTATTAAAAATAGAAGTCTTAAATTATTATTATTTATTTTTTTGCAAAATTGTTGTAATTATTATCTTGAAAACTCAAAGATTACATATTTTTGACTAATGTTAATACAGAAAACTGTTATAAATAAAAAAAATTGGAATAAAATAAATATAAAAAGATGACTATATTATTAACATTATCTATAAGAAATTTAAATTAACTATTTCTATAGTAATATGTAAATAATAAAACTATTTTAGCTTTAATGTTGAGATGGCATATTAAACATACTTTAAAGGGGACTTAATATTTTTCGTCTTGAATGATTTCATAATGAAAGGAATTTATCTTATGAAACAATATAAAATGTTCCTATCGTTTCATTAAATTCAATATTTATATTAACTATTTGCAAAATAATATAATTCTGGTTAATATATATGTACATTCTCATATTATATGTTCATGTTCATTCTTATTGTACGCATTTTAGATATTATTTTATTGACAATAAGAAAATAAAACTTCATGGAATTAAATGACAACTGTTAATTTAGAAATAAAAGCGAAAGGAATCAATAGCATAATCTTTCAATTAATATGTTGTATATTATCCCATAAATATATTAGATTAAAAAAGAACAAAAGCCAATATTTCAGTATAATATTTTTGGAAGTTATCTTATGTGATTAGAAATAGAAAAGTAATTTTAAAATTCAATGAGTCATAAAATAGTTTACTATCAATTTATATTTATTTTGTATAAGGTCATTAAAAATGCAAAGAGATTATATGGAATTAATTTTTTGTCTAACGCATATTTAAATTAGTAAAGATATTTTTAGTAAGAAAAATTTTCTCTGATATAAAATTTTTAATTTAATTTTGTGAAATATTATGTTTTTTATTCTTTTATTTTATCAAGCTTATTAGACAGTATTAAAACTTAAAAACTATGTTAAAAATAAGCATAATTTTTAAGTGTGTTTATCTGATAAACAAAATATAAATTTAAACTCTAAAGAAGTATATCTTATTTAAAATGTATTATGTGTTTACTTTATTGTATTTATCTAAATTTATAATTTCTTTGTATTTTTGATTTTAATTCATCTTTGTATGTATATTATATTAAAAAAAATAAGACAAAATGAATCCAATTTTCATTATTTGTGACTCTTACAAATAACCCTTTTCCTAACATTATTTTTTAACAAATTTCAGTTTCACCTTTTTTATAATTTAAATATCTACAAATTTACAAATGCAATAATAATCAATATTATTTTGCAAAATATTTTATTTCAATTTAAAAATTAGATTCAGTTAGCTTTCAGTTACTTTTGTTTTCCAGCATTCTTTTAAAGAATTTAGAGCTGCAAATTACTTTATGTTTCAACCAAGACTTATAAAACATTTTACTATATTTAATTTCTATTTTAAAACAAAAATACTCATAAATTTATAACATTCCAAATATTCCATTGTATATTTTTAAAATGCTTAATTTAAAATACATGCACAAAACAATAATATAGATAATATACAAAATAAGCAAAAAAATATAGGTTCTTTAATTTTACTCTAGAAAAAATGAAAATATAATTTTACTCTAAAATAAATTAGGAATTTTATAAGATAAGAAATATTGTAATGTATAAATTACTAAATATGCACTTGTTTTTCATAAAACTCGTTCATATTTCTTTTATCACTTGAATATTTACCTAACATTTATATAATTATGACTGAATTTTTTTACATAATTGAAGTTTAATATTTGTAGAAAGTTTTCAAATTGATACAATAATTATGATATGAATAAATAAATTTTGAAAAAAAAAATTAGAACTGAAATTTTTGTAAAAACATTTTTATATGTTATATCAAACTAGGTCAAAACAATCTCTCAATTGAGACGTGTGAATAAATTAACCCGTTTTTTTTATTAATATTTAAGAGCTATATAGCAAAATTTATTTTTTTATACAAATGTTATCCTACAAAAATAAGTTTTACGAAATAAAATTTCAAATTTAACAAAAATTTTGAATAAATAATATTTAATTCTTTAAACTATTTTTTAATATCAATTTCTTAATAGTTCTTTAATTATTTCATTTCGTTCCACATAATTTAATATAATCTAACATAATATTTTAAATACAACTTTATGTAGGTAAATTTTAATCTCTTGATTTTGATTCGTATTTATATTTTTAAATCCATAAGCTATTAATCAGTATGAAGCATTTTAGAATGCTTTGATTCACATTCATGTTAATAAATCCTTTGTTAGATTCTAGGTTTTGCATGGACGTTCCTTTCTTTCTCGGTGATTGTCTTTCTTTATCCCTTCAATTTTGATCAAAGATGGCACACCAAATGGGTGTCTAACTACATGAGATTTAATCCCCTTCATCTATTATGACCCTAAATAGGTTCATCCTAATGACAGCCGGGTATTTGGAAAAAAAAATTTCTTCTTAATCAAGATAGAAGCTTATTTACGCATAAAAATCCAAATTTTTAAGCCTTTATTGGTTTCAATAAATAAAAAAAACTAGAAAAAATGACAAAAATATTTAAAATTTTCAAACAAAAATTATGGGATTTAATTGTTTTTAAAAATAAAATTAGATAACATATTATATAACCTTCCTTTTATGTTGTTATTGCTGGCTTATCCTGTGATAAGTCAGCAACAGCAATCTGACATTTTAAGATCTGACATTTGTCAGATCAACTCTAATAAATTGTTGACAGTTAGATAGACAATGAATTGCAAGGAATCTGAAGATAAATCCTCCTGGGAAAGCAGGTTGCAATCCAGAATATGTTTCGGGATGGCTGGATGGTCACAGTACCTTTTACAAGTGAGATAATATTTTGTACCACGTTCAAAAGATACGCATTTTATGTCTACTTGAGAATCTAAGGCAGTTTGAGAATTTCGGTCACATTTTATTTCCAGAAGAGTTTCAGGAGATGTCCCAGAGTACCATTGTTGTTGGCTTATCCTCTTTAAAGATCTGACATGAAGCTGCACATTACCTCCTCCATTTAACTTCGTTGACATTCCTTATATAAACATATATATTAAAAAGTTTTATTTATTATTTTGTCATAGAATATGCAACTACAAACAATAGTAAAAGGATAATGATATTTACAAGAATAAAGGGATATTTTGTATGCAAAAAATATGCTCTGTATTCAAGCTTCATTGTAAACTTTTGGAAAATTTTCAAAAAGTATTATATTACAAATTAAATCATGAGGTTTTTAACTTTTGATGTCTACTTGAGCCATGATATGAAGCCATGAAAATTCAATTAATTTAGTGTTTAATAAAAGTAATTGTTCGGTTAATAGAAATTATATTAATAATGACAATTAGTTTAAATCATATATATTTAGCCACAGAAAAGTGAGGCAAGCAGTTAATATCACCATTATCGTGTTTTAGATTACGAAGTAGGATAATCGAATTGGCACTTGACTATGACAGTTATAGCTAATGTGATATATAACTCGAACTCATCTGTGGAATTCCTAATGAATCTGTATTCTGCGAGATATGTAATGGAACATACAGGCGTCATGGATACTGCTCAGTTTCCGTAATATATTGCGAGGAATTTCATAACCTCATATCCATTGCTCATAGTCAAACGTAACTGTTGCGTAAAACATTATGCCAAACCATGACGAAGATACATTATATGCATAACAATTTTTAATTAAAATTTAGTTACTCAGAAAAATGCTTTTATTATTTTCTTTCCAATTTATATATTTTTTTTCATTTAGTTTTCTTTTACATTTTAGTTAGGTGTAAAATTCATCATAACTTAATTCTTATGCTGACATTTTTAACGAAAATTATTATGAAACTTCAAAATATATTATTAATAATATTAATAATTTATTTAATTATCAGTCTTCAGAATTATTAAGTATACAAATTTAAATATTATAATGAGTAAACAGAATAATTTATGGAAATAAAAGTTATTTTAATTTTACTCTTAGAATGGGAAAAAAAATGAAGATGGAAATATGTTGGTATTAGGTATAATAATGGGGGGATATAACGCAAACGTAGAAGAATAATTTGAATTTTTTTCTGTTTTTGAATGAATGGTACATTTTTAATATCATATGGAGAGTTATAATAAGCTTGAGTATGGCTTATTATAAAAATAAAAAATACTTGTTAAATATTACATGTCATATGATGATTTACAATTATTTATATGTCCTAGTTAAAATTTCATTTTTCCATACTTGAATTCTTCCTGTAAACTATCAGTAAATGCAGATTTGAAGCATTTTAGGATACAGATATTTAGATTTCTACACTAAAATTCTTATGGAGATAAATATCAACTTTAGAAAGAAATTTGCAATACTTCATGAGAAACATTCTAAAAGAGAAAATTTTATAAAATGTCTTATACTCTATAATCACGTAATTAAAAAATTCTTAAAAGTATCGTGCTTAAGTTATAGTTTGAAAATTATTAACATTTCAGGATTATATTTTCTTGAATTCATTTAATTCATATTATCTACTAGAACAATTTAAAAGAGCAAAGTTTCATTTTAAAAAATTAAAATAAAATGAATCAAAATCGACTTGTCTATTCCATATTTTTTAATATTTAATAGTAAATAGAATTAAAAAAATGATTTTTAAGAATTTAAATTTTGCCACCCTTATAATGTAAAAATGAATTCAATAGAAACATATTTTGTAATTTATTAAGTTTTTAATTCGTTTCTTTCTTCATAATTTTAATTGATGAAATGCTTATAAATTGCATATTCGACATTTTGATTGGAGTCATATTTATTTAATTCTGTTTCGCTTGAAAATTTTGCAGCCGAAACATGAAAAGATTTTCACAAATAAATATTTAAATCTATGTGCCGAAAAAAGTAAAATAGCAAAATTGGATATTTCCTCATAAAACTGTAAGAAAACAATAGATTGATAAATTGTAGATTAATAAAACTTTATATGTATCCAAAATATATCAAAATAATTTATTGTTGAAATTCAGTGATTTTCACAACATTGAGGAGTGCTCTATAATATAATCCTCTCTTTTTCGAAAAAATAAATCTATTCTTCTATAAATGAGACAGCAATTTATTCATTATATATATTTTAAAATTGTGAAAATAATTTTTCAAGATAATATGCATTGTAAATCAGCTATCAGATTTTTTTGACAATATAGCTGAGGGAAACAGTGTCACATCTACAACATTACTCTCAATCACATTATATGATTGCCTTAAAAATTTAGTTGCAATGAATAAAAATAAATTTTTTTATTAATTTTAATTTATGTTTTAAGTAAGGTCACTGTTTCCCAAATTTCATCAACTGCAATTAACATTTACATTATCAACTAAATACAAAAAAGAAGAAATTATCTAAAAATTTAATATTAAACAACTCTAAATATAGTTCGATACACAGTAAGAACGCTATAAGTTGGCATCTAATTAAAAATTAAGATATTAGGGTACAATATAATTCAATTTCTGAGCTAAAATATGTATAAAATAATTTAATTAGGTTTGATTAAATAAAATCAATATGTGTTAATTTCTAACGTACAACATTGTATGTAATCCACTAGAAAACAAATTTCAAAAGCCTTTAATGTTAAATGATAACCCAGAAATAAAAGGATAATGTATGTCCGTTAATATTCAATAAAATGATTACCACATTTCTCATAAAAATACTTAATTATAAAGTTTATCTTTATATATATATATATATATATATATATATATATATATATATATATATATATATATATATATATATATATATATATATATATATATATATATATATATATATATATATATATATATATATATATATATATATATATATATAATATGGTAAATAGTAAAATACAAGAAAAAAAAATGAACATCCTTAAATCTCTTCTGATGATCAAAATTTGAAATAAAATTTTTGTATATATTATTTTTAAAACGTGTTGCGAAAAATGTCTGAACCACACGATATATTTGCAAAATCGTGTAACTGCTGTCTCTAAAACATTTAAGCCACTTATTTCAGAATTTATTCTGCCTTTGTTCGGAAATATTTCTCGAGGCTAATAATCATGATTCCTGAACTACGTCAAACATTTCTTCCCTCTTAGAATGAATAGTGAGGTAAATTGTTCCCGCTGAAAGAAGGAAACAGTAGAGTGTTTATTTGTTAATATATATCATCCAATTATTACTTTTCTCATGACTTCTCCCCAAAATTTCCACATCATTAACTTTTACACATCAGAAAATTTTATTCTTGCATCACGGAATCTGAATCTAATATTTTGATATATTCCTATTTCGTGCTTCTAAATATTATTTTGAAATGTTTTTCATGATTGATAATTAAATGATTTATGAATAAAAATTAATAATTTCATAAGAATGAAATCAATGCATTTGCTTGGTTAAAACATTTGGATACTTATTTTATATTTTATTATTGGGGCAAAAATCTTCTGATTAGTTTTTCGTTATTTTCCTTGCAAGGAAACCACTAAAATATATTTGAAGAGTAATTTTATATGAAATTGTTTTGTATTTTTTAAAATAATTATTAACTCGTTGAAAAGATTCAAGCAATATAATTTAAATTTGCTAAATAAGTTTTTCATTTCATGAAACTTAATCTTTTTTTTCTCTGGACTTTAGAACTGATAAAAAAGATGTCGCTAAGCAAATGGTGTTTCATTCATTATATGTAAAACAAATTCCATTAAATTTTCCATGTTAATAATTGTTTAATAATTTATTTATTTAATCAAAACTGAACTATTTGGAAGACTTCAAAATATTTTTTTCATAGTTTTTTAAGCTAGATATTTCAAAAGCTATTTTTAGTTTTCAAACAAACTACTCAATAATATTTTGAATTTATTGAGAATTTAAAAGAACAAGAAAATATTTCTTCTGAATAACTTACATTCATTAAGTTTCATATAGGTATAATCATTCATTATATTTCCAGATAATTATTTTGTTGGTTTGATGGTTTTGTAATTTTGTGTTTAATATTAATTTTTTTCCCTATTTACTTGTGAAATTGACAATGCCCAAACTATTTTTTGAGATTTAGAAATTGAAAAGTTAAAATGTTCAAAGTATGTAAACATGAAATTAATAACTATGTATAATGAATTAAAGTGATAATTAGTTATAACTCCTTAACTTGATTGATTTCTGGGAAGGTATGTATTTATTCTCTTGTGACACTGAAATACCAACATCTAATTGATAAATACTTTACGGTAATGAAACAAGACGTTAATAGGATACCCTTCTACAGAGATTTTGCATATTTCATGGAATATAAAGAGGTAAAATATAAAAGTACTCATTTAGTTTTCATTAAAATATACTTAAACGAAAATTAATAAGGAATTAAAAGCTCATTCAAGTTCTAAATACATTTTTCACTATTTTAAGATCTGTGGAAATTTTAAGATTAAATATAGCTAGAATATTTGCAATTTTATTCTGTCACAAATATTAATTTAGCAAAGTTATTATTTAAGTGTAAAAATGCAGTATTTAATTCCTACAAAAGTTCTTCATATAAAATGATAAATTCATCCTTTCAAACTCTTGATTGAATACTTTAATAAAATGTTGGATAATTTTAAATTTAAGTTTATTATTTTATTAAAAAACCATGTTTCAATAAAAGCA